>KV000875.1:351768-373219 GCA_001598015.1 Dorcoceras hygrometricum | reverse complement strand
CCCGAAAACTTCACGGGCTGCCCGGTACAGGCCCGAACTAAACCCTAGAAGAATTCAGCCGTCACGACATCGCCGGAGATTCGCCGGATGGCGGCCGCGCGGCGGCGGCCGCCGCCACCATGTTGCGTGCGGCGCTCGGCCGCACGCCCGCCGCAACAAGCGCGGCGCATGGTGCTGGTTGCGCCAACCAGTGGCGCAACTCTTCTTTTCCGGCCGGCCACTCAACGCACGTTCGGCACAGCGGCGATGGAGGCGGCAACTCTCGGCCGCCCCATGCGCAAAAACTGCACGGCCTGTTGTGCGACGCAGCGCCATCTTCCAGCCGCCATGCGCGGCCAGCGCGCATGGTTGCCGTGCACGCATGTGCACGCGGTGGGAGGGAGGGGGCCGCCTCACGCGACGGCGGCCGGTGGCCGTATCCAAATTTTTTTATTTTTTTTGTTTTCCGATCTCAAATCCGAGATTAGATACAATAAGGCAATAATTGTATTGATCAGATCCGAACCTTGGCTCTGATACCACTGTTTGGGGAACCACGGTGGATCCGGATCACGCCTCCCGGCGAGGCAGCGGAAGAACAAAATTTGGGCCGGGAGACGATCAATACAATTCAATAAACATGCAAGCTATGACCATTCATAGGGTGTTTCTCGGGGTTACCTTTCTGGCAACTCGTGCCTGGCTCCGATCAGTTTCACGAGGAAACCGGCACTTCACGGTAGGCAGCGGTAGATTACGTCAATTAGGTCCACGACCGGAAGCAAGACTCCTTCGCCAGCCTGCACTAGAAGGCCTAACGAGATCGGCGCGGACGGATTCTCCTCGTCAAGTTGGCCAGAATCCGGTGAGAGAGGCGGCGGCGGCGGCGACGACGTGCACCGACGGCGGAGGCGTGAGTTTTGAGGAGAAAGGGGCGGCGGCTTCTTGCTATAGGGTTTGTTTAGAGTGTTGTATGTTATTATGAAGCTTAAGTCTACATTAAGTAGACTTAATGATGGGCTTGGACCGGCCCAACGGGCCCGGGTCCAACGGATGAACATTCAGTTCATCTCCATCACTGTGACTTCATCGTAACTCCGATCGCCGATCAGATCGGACCGATCGACTCAGTTTCCAAAACTGAATACTATGATCTGAAAAACCATTTTTCAGAACCCCAGTGCAAAATGACCATTTTGCCCCTCAACAGCGGGAAATCACGATTTGACCCCTGTTGACTTTTAGGAAGTCTCATTCCCCAAAATCCTCTTCCTATGCTCAACACATTGAGCTCAGTATCCGTGCGGGAATCTCGAGTCCAGTACTTGTGTGACCCTCAATGGTTCAGGGATACAGCTAGCTGTGGGCCGATAACAATTGTGGCTCCGGAATCACAATTCCGGACTTGCCCAGCGGATCATGGTAAGAGCGTCTAGCAACATCGCCCCATGATCCCCTAGGTATCACTGATAGTGCCTGCAAGAACCAGTTGGTCGTGGTTAGCATACAGTACGGTCATTTCAATCCATATATCCCGATCAGATCAACGACCATTGGTAAATCGAGAGTCGCTATAGATCCGATAGCTATGCATACATCTTGGAGATCGAATAGTGACATCATATGAACAATTAAAAGGTGCGGAACTAAAACAGATCTGGTCTTTAAAAAATAACGAAACTGATAATTTTATTAAGTAATAATTCTGGTACAGATTTCGACAAAAGAAAGAAACTTGAAATTTGTCATTATATAAAATTATGAATAGAGTCTGTACAACAAAATCTAATCTTAAGGAACAACGGAATCTGGTGTCCACGATAAACACAACTTTTCGTTCAGCTCATCCCCATCCAGCTCCCTATTGCTCATTACCCGCACTCAATGAAAACTAGTGAGCCTGGGGCTCAGCAGGTAAAGACTGGAATATCAAAGGCACAAAACACAAGCAAACGGTATCTAATACTGTACTGGAATCTGAATCTGAATAACTTAATTGTAAAATAAGCTAAAAGCAATAACTGTGAAATCTGAATGAACTGAAAGCATAATTATAAACAAGTTCTACAAACATTTCTTTAAACTTTCTACAGAGCTGTGATTAAAATCACAACACCGCTCTTTCTTTCTTTCTTTTCTGGATTTATGGAATAGACACTTGTACATTGGTCTCGATCGCTTGATCAAACTACATCTGATATCAGGTGTTGCGGAATAAATCCCGACTTTCTGTGAGGGGAACTACAGACCCGTTGATCTGGAACTCTGATCCCTCCTGGAAAGGGATTATAGTTTCTCTTAATCATAATCTTGTCCCTTTCATCTGTGAAGGGGCACAATGGTTCGTCAGCCATGCACTCACCCTTCCTGGAGACCTCTGCTCTCTAAGCCATAACTTTAACTTTTTCTGTAAAGTATTCTTTCTTTCTGCTCTTTCTTAAATCTGTTTTTCTTTTCTTTCTATCATAGTTTACTGGTTTTTTCGTTGTCTAATGATGTTCTGGAACTTTCTGAGAATTCTCTGTAATGCTTGCGAGGATGAAAACTGAGTAATGTCACTCGAATCAGTTCGAATGAAATGAATTAATATCTTGAATGGAAGCGGAAATGAATAAGAAATCTAATTCAAGAAATTCTGTATAAATCAAAGAAATCTGAATACAAGAAACTATAGAAATCTGAATCGAACGTGTCGCAACGAAGAAGAAACAATTCAGATGTCACTGGTCAACTCAGATGTCAACGCAACTGGATTGATTCATTCAGATGTTAACTATCAACTGTAGTCAACTCAGATGTCAATGGAATTGGAACAAAGGTGTTCAGATGTCTAATGGTCAACTCAGTAGTGAAATAATCAACAGTGAAGAATCTGTCCCAATACAGATGTGAAACAAACTCGCATCTGAACATAGACTTAACGCAACATCTGAATGTCACGCTTTAGAATTTATTCAACATAGAAACATCAGCTTTTGTTTTAAGAACCAGATTTCAGACTTAACCACAAGAATAAACATGAACAACGTGGTTTTCCTTTGTCTGAAGAATTCAAAATATCTCAAGGAATTTCTGGAAATGATCGAATAAGCTACTTGTAAGCTACTTCGACGAAAATCTTCTTAGACAACTCAAGAACAAACTGGAAGAACATCATCAAACACGTTCTAAAATCTTTTTCTTAATCAAAATACAGTAAACACGTACTTCTTCATAAAAACAGAACATGAACTTTATTTTCTTTGAAGAACAGCCGTGGCTATCTTCAAATCTTTAAAACACATACAAACATGCATACAGAACTGAATATATGCTTTCATGAGTGTAGCAAGAAACAGAGTTTACTTGCCTGAATTCTGTAACACAATTACAGATGAATCCTGGCAATCACCTACACACCACTTGTCTCCTCCGGAAAACATTGAAAGGTTTTGTTCCGTTTCTTCACAGAGAGCACCGCTTGATTTTGGAAAATGTTTTGGTTTGCAAATAATGATGCATGATGTGTCTAAAACCCTATATATATGAATTAGAATGCCTAAGAAAAAACACGTTTAATCAATATGCCAAAATGTCTTTTAAAAGCGCTACTTCATTTAAAAGAGAAATCTAACGCATAAATAAAAACCGAACTATTTTAGTTAAAATGAAGGATTCAGTTGGCTAGTAGGATCAACCACACAGCTGCTGCAATTGCATTATCATAACTGAAATCAATTCAACTAAGGCAGGAACTGATTAACGCAAAAAGCTCAAATCTGAACTCAACTCAACTTGATAAAAACGAAAGCTGAATTCAACTAAATTGAAAGCTGAATAAATTTAGCATTTCCATTTAAACCCTCAAATCTTATAACTTTCTAATTGTGGCCTATAAAAATGTCTGGGCGTTACAATTCTACCCTCATTAAAAGAATTTCGTCCCCGAAATTACTTACGTAAATAGGTCTGGGTAGATTTTCTCCATATCAGATTCGACTTCCCACGTAGCTTCTCTTTCTGAGTGGTTTGCCCACTGAATCTTAATCATAGGGATCCTATTCCTTAACTTACGGTTCTCTCTAGAAAGAATCTTCTCTGGAATCTCTTCGTAATTCAAATCTGGTGATAACTGGACAGGTTCATGTCTAAGTACATGTGAAGTATTTGCAACATATTTCCTCAAAGCTGAAATGTGAAACACATTATGGACAGCTTACAAGTCTGGAGGCAAAGCTAATCGATAAGCTAAAGTCCCAATTCTTTCCAGAAGCTGAAATGGTCCAACAAATCTGGGACTCAGCTTTCCTTTTCTTCAAAATCTCATAACACCCTTCATCGATGCTATTTTTAGGAACACATGATATCCTATTTCAAAATTCAGATCTCGGCGATGACTATGCAAAGCTAATCGATAAGCTAAAGTCCCAATTCTTTCCAGAAGCTGAAATGGTCCAACAAATCTGGGACTCAGCTTTCCGTTTACTTCAAAATCTCATAACACCCTTCATCGATGCTATTTTTAGGAACACATGATATCCTATTTCAAAATTCAGATCTCGGCGATGACTATCTGCGTAACTCTTCTATCTACTCTGTGCCGTCTTCATTCGATCACATATTCTCTTAATGGATTCAGAAGTCTGTTCTATAATACTGGTCCTATCTCTGTTCTTTCACCTACATCATCCCAATGTATCGGTGATCTACATTTTCTGCCATACAGAGCTTCGTATGGTGCCATTTCTATTGAATCTTGGTAACTATTGTTATATGCGAATTCAACTAAGGGTAATTTAGAATCCCAACTATCAGCAAAGTCAAGAACAAACATATGTAACAAATCCTCCAGTATTTGGATAACTCTTTCTGACTGTCCATCTGTTTGAGAATGGAATGCTGTACTGAAGGTTAACTTTGTGAGAACTGAATTTGTATAAGAGATTATTTGTTGGAATATATCGGGGTTTAGAGATTCTTGGTGGCTTAAGATCTCTGTTTGAATGTTTAAGTTATGTTTTTGGGTCAAATTCTTCACCTAGAACAATTCTGGGAGTTTTCGTATTTTTGAGATTTTTGGGTGAAAGATGGTTTTTGGTGAAAGCTGGTTGAATAGTGAAAACCAGTCGCAACATTTTTTGGTAACACAGGATTATGAAACGCCGTCGTTTGGAGAGATCTGGTAGCGCTTGTAATATCAGCCGTTGCCTTAGCGTGGATTTGTATCGGGTTGGATACGGTGTCGTTTGAATAAGTTGGAGCGACATCGTTTTGGTGTAGCGCTAGTGTGAGATCTGATCGCGTGTGTGTGCCTGCTGGTTGTTCAGCCGAAACAGATGTCAACGTGGGTCAACATCCCTGTAGCGCGAGGAGGAAACATCGTCATTTGGCTAGCGCTAAGGAACCAGTCGATGCGCATATTCGATTTCCAGACGTCAACACTGGTCTACTCTTCTGTAGCTTGCAGCTGGTTTTGAGAGAGAGTTGATGACGTCAGCTGTGCGATGCCGTTTTGACTAATTGCAACGCTGCGTTTTATATGTTGCGGCTGGTACCAGCTTTTGGAGGAATTTCCATGATGTTTAAACCAGTCGTGTTGTTGTCCAGCTTTTGGTTGAGAACCAGTCGTAAGTAGTGTCGACGTCGTTTTGTGTGTTTGGGATTATGCTTTGAGGGGTTCGACCAGCCGATGGTTTTTGGTACCTGCTGGTTATGTCGGTGGACTTTTAATCAGATTTCAGCAGCTGTGGGATTTTTAATATAGGAAGACTTGGTCTTCGTTTGAGATATCAGATTCCATACTTAGAATATTTTCCCCAACATTCGTTCTCTGTTTCTCGAACCCTAGAGCACTGTTCATCGTAGCTTTTCTTCGGAAATTCCCGTCGTTCTCGGTGGTTGTTTTGCTTGTTCGAGTTAGCGTTGGACTCCTCTCGAGAAGATCGTCCATCTTATACCATTCTTGGAGGCTGTTGTTAGCTAGAGCGAGGTCGCGAAGTTACTGTCTTGGCCGTGTGTTCGCTGTGAGCAGGTAGCTTCGAATTGTTGTAAGATCTTAGCTTTAGTAAGTTGATTTAAGCTCCCTGTTAAGTGGTATTGATGGGATTGATCGCTGGTTGAGTTGAAACTCCCGGCAGTACCTTCTGTGTATTTGAGTCCCGATGATTTATGCCCCTGTGTGCTTTGACAGGTTGTTGTTCAGCCCTCTCGGGACCTTTGTTGTGGTAATTATTACACATAAGTATAAGGTACGGATTGGAGCTTGTAATACAGCGATGTTATGGCTTGGATAATTTGTGAGATGACTATTGCTGGCTGCTGTTTTGTGAGATTGCTGTTGATTATGTGGTGTATACTTGCTGATGCTATTATTGTTTCGCATATGTTTATATGCTTGTTATTCCAGCATCTTGCATACACGCATTTGCATCTCCGTCCAGCTTTTGCAGCCATTGCTTCGTTGTTATTGCTTTGTTCTTACCAGGATGCGAGGGCGAGCGGTGATTTCGCACTCTCATTTCCCCTATGCGCCGAGTGGCTAGCTACCATAGTTCATAGGTGGGGTTGTTGATGCATCTGGTAAGGGTGGGCGAGTAGGGGTGAGTGGGTAGCACCCACATGTCCTACACTCACCGTGGCCACATATTTTTGTTGCAGATCCCGTTGAGATGTTGTTACCTTTCTCATGCATAGCATCTGCATTTCATTCATGATGTTCACTACTGTTTATAGTTGCTCTCCGTACTGGTGTTTGACCCATGTCCCTCTGGGGCTTGGTTTGTTTTTCTTGCCTGTTATGTTGTCCAGGTTACTCAGCTGGTCGGGGAGCTAGCCCAGCTGGAGGTGCCCCAGGAGGTGGTTAGAGTATCCCAGTAGCGTATAGAATATTTATATGTATCGGTCCAGTTAGCCGGGGAGATGCCCTGTGCTTCGTTGGTGTATTTGATTATTGGAGTCTGATACTTTTTTTATGCTATACTGTTATTGTTGTTGTGATTTTCATAAACTGGGATCCTATTTTAAGTATCGTGGTATTTTAATGTATATGTTTTAAACCTTCAGGCCCAAACGCGAAAATTTTACCCGCTTCTTGATAGCTTCCGCATGTGTTTTGGTGTTTTTACTCTGTTAAGAGCACGAGGCCTGACATTTTTAGTATCAGAGCTTAAGCTGGGATAAGCTCGATTTCTTTGATCACACTTGAGTCTAGGCACAGTGTTGTGTGTTGCATGTGCTTGACTATGTGATTTCGTGCTGCATATTTCTGTGTTCTATGTTGTATCTGTTCTGTCTTGCTTGATCCTGTTGAGTGTTTTCTTAGATTCCGCCTAGACGTCGTGGTAGAGGTAGGGGGCAGTTTGAGGAATCGGCAGGATAGAATGAGGATCGGCGTAGCGATCCTAGCCGTTCTCGTAGTCGGCATGAGGAGGAGGAGGAAGTTGGTGACTTGCCTCTCCCGGTGGAGCAGATGGATGTTGTTATAGCACGGTTTCAGCGGATGAACCCTCCAGTCTTTAATGGTGACGAGTCCAGTGATGATGCAGACTCGTGGCTCCGGAATATCATTGGTCTTTTCGATCGGGTGCAGTATGATGATGATCTTCGGCTGAGTTTAGCGACCCTCTTGCTTAGGAAGGCTGCAGAGCGTTGGTGGCGAGGTGCTTCGAGTACCTTGTTGGAGATCGGTGTTGGGATCTCTTGGGACAGTTTTTGCGAGACCCTATGGCAGGAGTATGTACCCGAGTCTAATGTGAACGCCCGGGAGCGGGAGTTCGATCATCTGGAGCAGGGTTCCATTACTGTTCGGGAGTATGCTAGGAAGTTTTCTTCTCTGTTGGCGTTCGTTCCCCATGTTTCTGGCCGGGAGAGGGCCAAGCGGACTAGATTTCTTGAGGGCTTGAACGAAGAGTTGTATCAGATGGTGCTGACCAGCAAACCCAAGAGCTGTGCTGAAGCAGTTGACACTGCTATTGATATCGAGGAGGGTTTGCAGAGTCGTCGTGCTCGCAGGCAGCAGGCGGCGCAGGTTATTCATCCTGCTATTCAGGGAACGCAGTCTTCACAGCCCTCACAGTCAGCCCATCAGCCCCAGCAGCAGCAGCAGGTGGCCCAGCAGTCTGGCCGTCAGAGGTTTTGACCCCGCGGTCAGCAGTTCAAGAAGAAGTCGGGTTCTGGCTCTTCAGGTTCAGGCAGCTCGAGTAGCAGCGGTTCTCGGGCTGAGTTTTGTGGTTTTTGCTGTGGAAAGCATCCGTCTACGCAGTGTGTTGGTGTGCAAGGTTCCTGCAACCTTTGTGTTCAGTACGGGAATTTTGCTAGAGTGTGTCCGTCAGCTGGATCACAGCAGACCGCGGCCCAGCCTCAGGGTCGTGGAGGTCATTCTAGGGGCCGTTCTCAGCAGTTTCAGCAGCCCCGATTGGGTGAGACTCAGTTTAGGCCTTTTCAGTAGCCTGGTCCGTCGCGGTTCGGACAGCCGTCTCAGCCTTTCTTCTCAGGACCCCAGTATGCTCAGGTTAACGCCATTACGAGGGAGCAGGCCAAGGAGACACTGAGCCGAGTGATTGGAGGTACATGTCTTGTTTTTGACTTTCCTGCTCGTGTGTTGTATGACACCGGTGCATCGCATTCGTTTATTTCTGATTCGTTTATTGTTAAGCATGGTCTGTGTACCATCCCTTTGCGTGATGTCGTTTCTGTTTCTACCCCTGGTGGTGTGAGCCTGTTCTCCCAGGAGGTTTTGTTGGATGGTGTGTTGCGGTTTGGTGAGCATGTCCTGTTAGCGAACTTGATCCGTTTGATGCTTTGGGATTTCGATTGCATAGTTGGGATGGATGTTCTGTCCAACTATAGGGCCTCTGTGGACTGTTTCCATGGGATTGTGCACTTTAGGCCTTTGTCTGGCGAGAAGTAGGACTTCTACGTCCAGGACTATAGATCGAAGATTCCCCTAGTCTCAGCGATGGAGATGTTTAGTTTGTTGTCTTTGGGGAATGCTGGCTTTATGATCTACGCTTTGGATGCGTCTTCTTCTTCCCGCGTTCAGCTCAGTGACGTTCCCGTGGTGCGACACTTCCGGATGTGTTTCCGAAGGATATTCCTGGTTTCCCTCCGAGGCGAGAGTTTGACTTCAGCATAGAGCTGGTGCCTGGCACAGCTCCAATTTCGCGTGCTCCTTATCTTCTGGCGCCTGCGGAGTTGAGAGAACTCAAGGTGCAGTTAGATGATTTGCTGGAGAAAGGTTTTATCCGACCTAGTATGTCACCGTGGGGAGAGCCCATCTTGTTTGTGAAGAAGAAGGATGGCTCAATGCGGATGTGCATTTTCGCCAATTGAACAAAGCCACTGTCAAGAACAAGTACCCGTTGCCGAGAATCGATGATCTGTTTGATCAGTTGCAAGGTTATGCGGTGTACTCGAAGATTGATCTTTGTTCAGGGTACAACCAATTGAGGGTGAGAGATCAAGATGTCGTGAAGACTGCTTTTCGTACGAGGTACGGGCATTATGAGTTTTTGGTTATGCCGTTCGGTTTGACTAATGCCCCTGCAGTCTTTATGGATTTGATTAACCGAGTTTTCCGTGAGTTTATTGATCATTTTGTGATCGTGTTCATTGACGACATATTTGTCTATTTGAAGACTCCTTTGGAGCACAAGGAGCATTTGAGGATTGTCCTTCGGACGCTGAGAGACCAGCAGTTGTATGCAAAGTTCTCTAAGTGTGAGTTCTGGTTGGATCGCGTCGTATTCTTGGGACATGTGATTTCAGCCAAGGGGATTTCGGTGGATCCCAGTAAGGTTGATGCCGTTCTGAACTGGGAGCGTCCTAGGAATGTTTCCGAGATTCGAAGTTTCTTGGGTCTGGCTGGCTATTATTGTCAGGCCCCATGCTAATTACTCACAATTAACACGTAATAAACGCATAAACACGGAAGCTAAAATCAGGGCTTAAAAATTTTTCGAAATCATTTGGGCCTGAACGTAACAACATACATCCAAAATATCGATAGTAAAAATATAAGTTAACTCAAACTTATACAAACCAGGCAACAATAAATTTCAAGTCTAAAATAAATCCCCAATACATAGAAACACGCCCCGGTTCAATACATATCATAAATATAACTGGGACTCATGGGAACGGGGGTCGACCAGCTGTACCACTGCTCTGTCCAGCCTGGATACCTGAAGATCCTGCAAATGGGTGACACAGACCCAAGACACAAAAGCAGGAAAACAGAATACGAGGTCAAGCCTCAGTACGAAGAGCTATCAAAACAGCTAAACATGCAACATGCCATAAATCAATGCTATGAATGCATGAAGGCTATCAAAGAATCGGATAGCTAGACCAGTCTATCAACTAGAAAATAAAATCAAGCCTCTATACCACTCACAGCCAATCAGCCGGTGGAAATCATCGGTCCGTGATCATCGGGGCCCGTCAGCCCATCACATCTCAGTGGTAGACACTCGAATCCGGTAGTCACCACTCCGATGATAGCGTTGGACTTTTCGGGCACGACTCAACGATCGGCCAGTCACAACGTGGCACCCAATCAGGTCATCAAATTAATCTGTCAAGGCTCAATATGTATGCGTGTATACCAATCAATATCAATGCATAATGCATACAGGCATATTACATGAAAGCAGTAAGCATAACTCAAGCAATTCAGCAACTGATTCACGTAAACACCTATCAATAATTCCACAGATTTCACAACACTGAAATATAGTCATGTTCATGCTCAAAGCTGCTAAGAGCTGCTCAATCGTACCTTCACAACTTCAATATACCTTAACCGGTTTCACAAACAACGGCCAGCAACTAAATCAAGTCTACGGCCCTTGAAACTTCACGGCAAAGCTCACCCAAAATCCTGGGATTTGAAATCTGTGCAAGGTAGCTAACATCTTAGCTCAAATCTAAACATACTCCCTCAAATACCTACGGCCAGAACTAATCTCAAGTTATAAGCATCCACGTAGGTACCAACGACAAGAACAAAGCTCAAATCGATAAGAAAATCTCACCCACAAGCTCACGCTAGCAAGAGGAACGCACGGCGCAGCTTTCTCCAAAAGCTTCGAACGCTAGCAGCTCCACTCCTCCAAATCCAGCGTTAATTCAAAGTCTAAAATAGGTAGCCAACGAAAAAGCTAAGCTAGGGGAGTTCAGCGCCACCAAGACCACTCATTCGTCGACGGAAAACGGTGGGAATCTACGAAGAAATGTTCGGGTGAACCGTAACTCGACGAGGGTTTGAATACGATGATAAGAAATATCAGGTTCTCAATAATTCTAAGTGTTGATCAACACTTCTATATATAACCCTCAAATCCAACAGCTGCTGTCCACGAAAATATTCAGTCGACGTGAACAGTAGATATCTTACAGCAGATACCATTTCTTCTTTCTTTCGATAGAACCAGCAGCAACCACCAGTCGATACATTCTCAAAGGAAAACATCAAAACGACATCATTCCAACTAACTCAAATGACGTCGCAGCACTTCACCAGCTGACAACAGATATCTCTCAGCAACCATCAGCGACTGATCTCACGAAATTACTCAAAACGATGACGCATCAACTAATCCAAACGACGTCGTAAGGGTTATGTAAGCATTGCTGCCAACAGCTGGTCACCCAGTCGCAACACTCAAAACGCAGTGTTTCTACTTATCAAAACGACGTCGCACAGCATACGTCACCCTAACTGTTGCCAGATATCTCGCGACTGGTTCTTCAAACCATCGAATGGTCGCTCCTTCTAACGCAACTGCAGAAATCAGTAGTCAACACTCAAAAATGTTGACCAACACGTGTCATTCCTTCGTTGATCCTTGCATTAGCGCGCCTGCTGCCAGCAGCAACAATTCTAAGCACAACTACTGCCAACAGATAACAATGCGTCATGCCTACGTCATCTCTACTGATTCAAAATTCACCAGTCTTGAGCTATAGTAACGTTGACCCACGTTGACTTCGCTACAGTAGCTTGCTGTTGACAGATTTCACCCAAATTCGCTACGACTGATTCTAAACAATAGCGCAACGTCTGAAATACAATGGGGAATCAGATTTCACGCGTAAAACCTTCAAAATTTATGCGATAAATCCCAAATCAACTCGATTAATCACAAATTAAATCTGATTCCTCACATTCTCCCCACCTTAAGAGATTTCGTCCTCAAAATCAAAGACAAACCAAGGGTCTGGATAGTCCGCTCAGACTGTCCGTCTGTCTGTGGGTGATAGGCCGTACTCATAGCCAATCTCGAACCCATAGCTGCTTGCAAACTCTTCCAAAATCGAGAAGTGAACCTCGGATCTCTGTCGGACACTATCTAAACCGGAACTCCATGCAATCTAACCACATGGTCGATGTACAACTTCGCCATTTTCTTCATAGAGCACCTCACATCATAGGGAATGAAATGGGCGGACTTCGAAAGTCTATCAATCACAACCCAAATAGCATCACATCCCCTGATCGATCGAGGTAAGTGAGTTATGAAATCCATGGCGATGTGCTCCCAATTCCATTGGGGCACCTCCAAACTCTGTAGCAAACCACCAGGTCTCATTCTCTCGGCCTTGACCTGTTGGCAATTCAAACATCGAGCAACAAAACCAGAGATGTCGCTCTTCATACCTGGGTCTTCCTACTCAATGCGTCGGCAACCGAGTTCATCCGCCCAGGCTGATACTGAATCTCACAGTTAAAGTCCTTGAGCAATTCCATCCATCGTCGCTGCCTCATGTTCAAATCATACTGCGTGAAGATATATTTCAGGCTCTTGTGGTCGGTTACACCACAAATTCTTCACCATACAGATAATGTCGCCAAATCTTCAAGGCAAACACTATCGTAGCTAACTCCAAATCGTGAACAGGGTACCTCGTCTGGTGAGGCTTCAACTGTCGAGACGCATAGGAAATCACGTACCCGTTCTGCATTAGCACACATCCTAAACCATTAAGAGAAGCATCGGAGCACACCACGAATCCTCCGGATCCAGACGGTAGAGCCAACACAGGAGCAGTAGTCAACTTCTCCTTCAACGTCTGAAAACTGTTCTCGCACTCATCAGTCCACTCAAATCTCTTATCCTTCTGAGTCAACTGAGTCAGAGGCTTAGCTATCGAAGAAAAATTCTCGATAAAACTCCTGTAATAGCTAGCCAAACCCAAGAAACTACGGATCTCAGAAACATTCCTAGGTCTCTCCCAGTTAAGAACTGCTTCGACCTTGCTAGGATCTACCAAAATTCCTTGTGCTTATATCACATGACCCAAAAAGATAATCCTGTCCAGCCAAAATTCACACTTGCTGAAATTGGCATAGAGCTGCGAGTCTCTCAATCTCTGCAATACCAGTCTAAGATGCTTCTTATGCTCTCTCAAGCTCCTCGAATAAATAAGGATGTCATCAATAAAGACGATTACGAACCGATCAATATACTCGTTGAAGACGCGATTCATCAAATCCATAAACACAGCTGGGGCGTTTTTCAATCCAAACGGCATGACAAGAAACTCGTAGTGCCCATATCTAGTCCGTAAAGCTGTCTTCGCCACGTCAGCGTCTGTAATCCGCAACTGGTGGTAACCAGAGCACAAATCAATCTTTGAGTACACGATCGATCCCTGCAACTGGTCGAACAAGTCATCAATCCTCGGCAACGGATACTTGTCCTTCACTGTTGCTTTATTCAACTGTCTGAAATCCACACACATCCTCATGGATCCATCCTTCTTCTTTACGAAAAGAATCGGAGCTCCCCAAGGCGACATGCTCGGCCTAATGAAACCCTTCTCCAAGAGATCTCTCAGCTGATCCTTCAGCTCTCTCAACTCTGCTGGCTCCAGCCGATACGGAGCTCTAGAAATCGGGGCGGTACCGGGAAGCAGCTCAATACTAAAGTCGACCTCACGCCGCGGAGGGAATCCAGGTATCTCATCTGGAAACACGTCGAGAAACTCTCCGACGACAGGAATATCATTCAACTCTAATCGCTGCTCTTGGAAACTATCAAGCGCATAGATCATGAATCCAGCGTTACCTAGCGAAATCAGGCTAAACATCTCCATGGCGGAAACCAGTGGAATCTTCGGACGTGAATCAGCACCGTAGAAATCCCACTTCTCACCCGAATCAAGGCAAAATCTCACGACACCATGGAAGCAATCAACTGTAGCCTTATTGCTAGCTAACACATCCATCCCCAAGATACAATCAAAATCTCTAATCCCCAAAACAATCAGATTGGAGACCAAAACATACTCTTCAAATCTAATCAGACAATCAATCACTACTTCTCTGGACCAAAGACTCACACCAGCAGGAGTAGATACAGACACAACATCACACAATGGGGATGAACTCAACCCATGCTCAAACACAAACAACTCAGATATGAAAGAATGTGATGCACCAGTGTCAAAAATAACTTTCGCAGGATAATCAAATATAAAGCATGTACCTCCAATCACCATGCCAGGCGTCTCCTCAGCCTGCTTTCTGTTCAAAGCATTCGCCTGAGCCTGTTGGGGAATCTGAAACTGAGGTCGGGAAGGTCCTCCAAACCTAGATGGCTCACGAGGATGAAATCCTGATCGCTGGGACTGAGAGAAAGACTGCTGTCGCTGCGAAGAACCACTAGCAGAACCCTGCTGCGACTGTCCAGAAGACCGCCCTCCTATCGAAGAACACGCTCTAGCGAAATGTCCCGGCTGACCACAAAGATGGCAAAGTCCTCTAACTCCACGACACTGCGAAGTCTCATGCCTCCCTCCGAACTGCCCGCAAAATCCACCGCCAGAACCACTGCCTGAACCGCTTCTAGAACCAGAACACATGGACCCAGAGGAACTCGAATGGCCCTTCTTCTTGAATTGCTTCCCTCGAGGTCGAAACTGCTGGCGACTCGACTGCTGTGATCCCTGAGGAGACTGACACGACTGCGACACCGCCGACGCTGGCTGAGGAGCACGTCCAGTAGTCTGATGTACCGGAGCCTCGGGATCCATCAAACTCTCCTCAATATCAACCGCATTGTTCACAGATTCCATGAAAGTCGCTGGGGACCAGACAACACCATCTGGTAAAGGTCAGGTCTCAAACCCTTCAAGAGTTTGTTCCTCTTCGTCCGCTCTTGGTTCGCTACATGCGGCATGTACACCAAAAGCGCAGAAAACTGCCTCGCATACTCAGCCACTCGCATATTTCCCTTCTTTAGGTTGTCGAACTCTCGCTCTCGGCTGGCAAAGTAAGACTCTGGGGTATATTCCTGACGGAACGCCTCACAGAAACTCTCCCAGGTGATCACTGCTCCACTGTCACGAAGCATCCTAGAAGTACCCCTCCACCAGCGCTGTGCATCATCCTGCAGCTGCAGCACTGCTAACTTCAGTCTCTTTTTCGGAGCGTACTCCAAGGTATCTAATAGCTCCTCCATCTGTACAAGCCATGCCTCAGCTCTCGCACCTCCCTCGGTAGCAGAAAACGTCGGAGTGTTCGTACGCTGAAATCGAGCTAAAACTAATTCCCTCCCGCCCAACCGTCGGGTCACATCATCTACCTGATGAACATCCTCGTCACTGTCGGGAGCCCTAGACCCTTCGGAACGCCTAGATCTACCCCTTCTCGGCGGCATCTTCACAAGTCTATAGGTAAGGCTAATCAACAGATAAACATCAAGGCAGATAATAATAACATAAGCCACAGAGTCAATCAACAATCAAATCAAAACTCTGTGCCTAGACTCGAGTGAGATCAAAAAAATTGAGCTTATCCCAATTTAGGCTCTGATACCAAAAATGTCAGGCCCCGTGCTAATTACTCACAATTAACACGTAATAAACGCATAAACATGGAAGATAAAATCAGGGCTTAAAAATTTTTCGAAATCATTTGGGCCTGAACGTAACAACATACATCCAAAATATCGATAGTCAAAATATAAGTTAACTCAAACTTATACAAACCAGGCAACAATAAATCTCAAGTCTAAAATAAATCCCCAATACATAGAAACACGGGGCCTCCCCCGGTTCAATACATATCTTAAATATAACTGGGACTCATGGGAATGGGGGTCGACCAGCTGTACCACTGCTCTGTCCAGCCATGATACCTGAAGATCCTGCAAATGGGTGACACAGACCCAAGACACAAAAGCAGGAAAACAGAATATGAGGTCAAGCCTCAGTACGAAGAGCTATCAAAACAGCTAAACATGCAACATGCCACAAATCAATGCTATGAATGCATGAAGGCTATCAAAGAATTGGATATCTAGACCAGTCTATCAACTGGCAAATCAAATCAAGCCTCTATACCACTCACAGCCAATCAGTCGGTGGAAATCATCGGTCCGTGATCATCGGGGCCCATCAGCCCATCAAATCTCGGTGGTAGACACTCGAATCCGGTAGTCACCACTCCGATGATAGCGTTGGACTTTTCGGGCACGACTCAACGATCGGCCAGTCACAACGTGGCACTCAATCAGGTCATCAATTCAATCTGTCAAGGCTCAATATGTATGCGTGTATGCCAATCAATATCAATGCATAATGCATACAAGGCATATTACATGAAAGCAGTAAGCATAACTCAAGCAATTCAGCAACTGATTCACGTAAACACCTATCAACAATTCCACAGATTTCACAACACTGAAAATATAGTCATGTTCATGCTCTGCGTGTATGCCAATCAATATCAATGCATAATGCATACAAGGCATATTACATGAAAGCAGTAAGCATAACTCAAGCAATTCAGCAACTGATTCACGTAAACACCTATCAACAATTCCACAGATTTCACAACACTGAAATATAGTCATGTTCATGCTCAAAGCTGCTAAGAGCTACTCAATCGTACCTTCACAACTTCAATATACCTTAACCGGTTTCACAAACAACGGCCAGCAACTAAATCAAGTCTACGGCCCTTGAAACTTCACGGCAAAGCTCACCCAAAATCCTGGGAACTGAAATCTGTGCAAGGTAGCTAACATCTTAGCTCAAATAACTACGGACAGAACTAATCTCAAGTTCTAAGCATCCACGCAGGTACCAACGACAAGAACAAAGCTCAAATCGACAAGAAAAGCTCACCCACAAGTTCACACTAGCAAGAGGAACGCACGGCGCAGCTTTCTCCAAAAGCTTCGAACGCTAGCAGCTCCACTCCTCCAAATCCAGCGTTAATTCAAAGTCTAAAATAGGTAGCCAACGAAAAAGCTAAGCTAGGGGAGTTCAACGCCACCAAGACCACTCAATTCGTCGGCGGAAAACGGTGGGAATCTACGAAGAAATGTTCGGGTGAACAGTAACTCGACGAGGGTTTGAATATGAAGATAAGAAATATCAGGTTCTCAATAATTCTAAGTGTCGATCAACACTTCTATATATAACCCTCAAATCCAACAGCTGTTGTCCACAAAAATATTCAGTCGACGTGAACAGTAGATATCTTACAGCAGATACCATTTCTTCTTTCTTTCGATAGAACCAGCAGCAACCACCAGTCGATACACTCTCAAAGGAAAACATCAAAACGACATCGTTCCAACTAACTCAAACGACGTCGCAGCACTTAACCAGCTGACAACAGATATCTCTCAACAACCATCAGCGACTGATCTCGTGAAATTACTCAAAACGAAGACGCATCAACTAATCCAAACGACGTCGTAATGGTTACGTAAGCATTGCTGCCAACAGCTAGTCACCCAGTCGCAACACTCAAAACGCAGCGTTTCTACTTATCAAAACGACATCTCACAGCATAAGTCACCCTAGCTGTTGCCAGATATCTCGCGACTGGTTCTTCAAACCATCGAATGGTCGCTCCTTCTAACGCAACTGCTGAAATCAGTAGTCAACACTCAAAAATGTTGACCAACACGTGTCATTCCTTCGTTGATCCTTGCATTAGCGCGCCTGCTGCCAGCAGCCGACGCATCAACTAATCCAAACGACGTCGTAATGGTTACGTAAGCATTGCTGCCAACAGCTAGTCACCCAGTCGCAACACTCAAAACGCAGCGTTTCTACTTATCAAAACGACATCTCACAGCATAAGTCACCCTAGCTGTTGCCAGATATCTCGCGACTGGTTCTTCAAACCATCGAATGGTCGCTCCTTCTAACGCAACTGCTGAAATCAGTAGTCAACACTCAAAAATGTTGACCAACACGTGTCATTCCTTCGTTGATCCTTGCATTAGCGCGCCTGCTGCCAGCAGCAACCATTCTAAGTGCAACTACTGCCAACAGATAACAATGCGTCACGCCTACGTCATCTCTACTGATTCAAAATTCACCAGTCTTGAGCTACAGTAACGTTGACCCACGTTGACTTCGCTACAGTAGCTTGCTGTTGACAGATTTCACCCAAATTCTCTACGACTTATTCTAAACAATAGCGCAACGTCTGAAATACAATGGGGAATCAGATTTCACGCGTAAAACATTCAAAATTTATGCGATAAATCCCAAATCAACTCGATTAATCACAAATTAAATTCTGATTCCTCACATTTATCATCGCTTTATTGAGCGATTCTCTAGTATAGCAAAGCCGATGACTCAATTGACTCAGAAGGAGAAGCGTTTTGTTTGGACTGAGCGGTGTGAGAATGCTTTTCAACTGCTTAAGGAGAAACTGACTACTGCGCCTGTGTTGGCTCTGTCGTCCGGAACAGGTGGATTCGTTGTTTGCTCTGACGCTTCGCTTAATGGATTGGGCTGTGTTTTGATGCAAAATGGTCATGTCATTGCGTATGCCTCGCGGAAGTTGAAACTGCATGAGACTCGTTATCCAGTCCATGATTTGGAGTTAGAAGCGGTGGTCTTTGCGTTGAAGATATGGCGTCACTACCTGTATGGCGAGCAGTTTGTGGTGTACTCCGACCACAAAAGTTTGCAGTATTTGTTTTTCGCATCCCGATTTGAACATGAGACAACGTCATTGGATAGAGCTGCTAAAGGACTTTGACTGTGAGATCAAGTACCAGCCTGGGAACTCGAACGTAGTGGCTGATGCTTTGAGCAGGAAGGCTAGTAAGATGCTTGCGTCGTTGTACATCTCTAAGGATCAAGAGCATCTTAACACTACGGGTTGGAGATTCTACCCGACTGAGGATTTCATTGTGGTTTCCTCTTTCCAAGTGGAGCCGCAGATTGTTTCGAGTATTCGAGCAGCTTAGAGGACTGATCCGTCTATCCACGAGTTGAAGTTAAAGGTCCGGGCTGGTGAACTTGAAGATTATTCTGTTTCTTCTGATGGTTGTTTGCGTTTCCGGGGCAGGTTGGTTGTGCCCAATTTGATTGATTTGAAGGAGGAGATCCTTAGGGAAGCGCATTGCAGCAGACGTAGTGTTCATCCAGGTGCACGGAAGATGTACCATGCTTTGAAGCCGCACTTTTGGTGGGCTGGTCTAAAGAGTGACGTTGCTGGTTTTTTAGCTCGTTGCTTGAATTGTCAGATGGTAAAGGCCGAAAGGATGAGACCCGGTGGTTTGTTGCAGAGTTTGGAAGTGCCCCAATGGAATTGGGAGCACATTGCTATTGATTTCGTGACGCATCTGCCTCGTTCCAGTAGAGGATGCGATGCTATTTGGGTGGTTATAGACCGACAGTCGAAGTCTGTGCATTTTATTCCCTATGGGATGACCTTATCTTTGAAGAATATGGCGAAGCTGTACGTTGATTTTGTGGTTAGACTTCACGGTGTGCCTGTTTAGATTGTTTTCGACCGAGATACGAGGTTTACTTCCAGGTTTTGGAAGAGTTTAGCAAATAGCTTTAGGGTACCATATTGGCGATGATTGTTTTCGACCGAGATACGAGGTTTACTTCCAGGTTTTGGAAGAGTTTGCAAATAGCTTTGGGTACCATATTGGCGATGAGCACCGCACAGATGGCCAATCTGAGAGAACTATCCAGACGTTGGAGGATATGTTACGAGCTGCATATTGGGGATGAGCACCGCACAGATGGCCAATCTGAGAGAACTATCCAGACGTTGGAGGATATGTTACGAGCTGTTGTGTTGGATTTCGGAGGTATCTGGCAAGACGCGTTATCTTTAGTAGAGTTTTCCTACAATAACAGCTACCAAGTGACGATTGGTATGGCGCCGTTTGAGGCTTTGTATGGTAGAAAGTGCAGATCGCCGGTATGTTGGGAAGAAGTGGGGAGAAGCAGCTATTTTCCCCTGACTTTGTGCAGAAAATGAAAGATCATGTGGATCTTATTAGACAGCGGATGAAAGCTGCCCAAGATCGCCAAGCCAGTTATGCAAATAAGAGGCGTCGACCTCTTGAGTTTCAGGTTGGTGATCGTGTATTTCTCAAAGTTTCTCCATTTTGTAGTGTTATGCGCTTTGGACGCAAGGGAAAGTCAGCCCCTCGTTACGTCGGACCGTATGAGATTGTTGAGAGGATTTGCCCTTTAGCGTATCGGCTGTTGTTGCCGTCAGAGTTGTCTTCTCTTCATGACGTCTTTCATGTTTCCATGTTGAGGAAGTATGAGCCAGATCCGTCTCATGTGCTTGGAACTGACGAGGTGGAGCTAGATCAGTCGTTGAGTTATCAATAATATCCTTTGTAGATCCTAGGCAGAAAAGAGAAACAGTTGAGAAATGAGACCATTCCGTTAGTGATGGTGCAGTGGAGCAAACATGGAAGGGAAGAAGCTACTTGGGAGCTGGAAGAAAAGATGCAGCGAGAGTGGCCGCATCTGTTTGAGTAGCTGTTGAGATAAATTTCCAGTAGTTTGTAGCTTTTGGTTGTATTTCTTCCCTAGTTGTTGTTATATGTTTGCTCAGTTATCTTGAACTCTTGGCCTTGTGTTGGGCGAGTTCTGTTTGTATCTTGCTGTTTCTGTGTTGTTGTGCCAGAATTGTTGTTTGATTTCGGGGACGAAATCCTTTTTAGTGGGGGAGAAATGTTAGACCTGAACTTGTATAAGAGATTATTTGTTGGAATGTATCAGGGTTTAGAGATTCTTGGTGGCTTAAGATCTCTGTTTGAATGTTTAAGTTGTGTTTTTGGGTCAAATTCCTCACCTAGAAAATTTCTGGGAGTTTTCGTATTTTTGAGATTTTTGGGTGAAAGCTGGTTTTTGGTGAAAGCTGGTTGATAGTGAAAACCAGTCGCAACGTGTTTTGGTAATGCAGGATTATGAAACGCCGTCGTTTGGAGAGATCTGGTAGCGCTTGTAATATCAGCTGTTGCCTTAGCGTGAATTTCTATCGGGTTGGATACGGTGTCGTTTGAATAAGTTGGAGCGACGTCGTTTTGGTGTACCGCTAGTGTGAGATCTGGTCGCGTGTGTGTGCCTGTTGGTTGTTCAGCCGAAGCAGATGTCAACGCGGGTCAACATCCCTGTAGCGCGAGGAGGAAACGTCGTCGTTTGGCTAGCGCTAAGGAACCAGTCGATGCGCATATTCGATTTCCAGACGTCAACG
>KV000875.1:313848-344875 GCA_001598015.1 Dorcoceras hygrometricum | reverse complement strand
AGCTTACCCATGGTAACATTTCTATATCTGACATTCTTGTTGTTGATAATCTTAAATACAATTTAATCAGCATTAGTCAACTATGTGACAAAGGTTACATTGTCAAGTTTCAACAACACACGTGCACAGTTCAGAACTCAACTGGTCTTACCGTGTTGGTAGGAAAACGTTCGGGGAATACCTACATTATCAACTGGTTAGATCAGCAGGCAACTGAACAATTGTGCCTCGCAGCTGGCTCCTCCAAGAGCTGGTTGTGGCACCAGAGAATGAATCACTTGCATTTCAAAACAATTGCTAAGTTGAGTCAGCATGATTTGGTTTCTGGTCTGCCAAAAATCAGTTTTTCAAAGGACAAGATTTGTGCAGCTTGTCAGCTGGGAAAATAAATAAAATCCACTTTCAAAAACAAAGGCGGTTAACGTTCTTCCCGTTGCCTTGAGCTCTTGCACATGGATCTCTTTGGTCCTATTTCAGTCACGAGCTTAGGGGGAATGTCATACACCCTTGCAGTTGTTGATGATTTTTCAAAATATACTTGGGTGTTATTTTTAAAAGCAAAATCTGAAACCGCCGACCAGCTGATAAAACTTTTGAAACGTTTGCAAAACGACAAATCTTGTTCAGTCAACCGGATAAGAAGTGATCGCGGTACTGAATTTCTAAATTTTAAACTAACTTCTGGACTGGAAGACTTGGGAATAAAGCATGAGCTATCAGCAGCAAGAACTCCTCAGCAAAACGGGTTAGCTGAAAGGAGAAACCGCACAAGAGGCTGCTATTTTGAAACGTTTGCAAAACGACAAATCTTGTTCAGTCAACCGGATAAGAAGTGATCGCGGTACTGAATTTCTAAATTTTAAACTAACTTCTTATCTGGAAGACTTGGGAATAAAGCATGAGCTATCAGCAACAAGAACTCCTCAGCAAATCGGGTTAGCTGAAAGAAGAAACCGCACTCTTAAAGAGGCTGCTAGAGCTATGATTGCATATTCCGGCATTTCTCAAAAATTCTGGGCAGAAGCAGTGAACACAGCGTGTTATACTAAAAACAGATCAATGATTAATAGGATGCACGATAAAACCCCCTATGAGATCTGGAATAGCAAGAAACCTGACATTTCATATTTCAGGGTGTTTGTATGCAAGTGTTTCATTCATAATAATGGTAAGAAGCATCTAACAGCTTTTGAACCTAAATCTGATGCAGGTATCTTTTTAGGATATTCAGCAGTAAGCAAAGAATTTCGAGTGTTCAACAATCAAAGCTTAACGGTTGAAGAATCAGCACACGTCGTGTTTGATGAAACCAGCTTCAAGTCAAATTCAGCTGCAAGCTTACACGATTTGTGTTCACGTTTGGATCAACAAGTCTTGAAGAATCAGACGATGACGTGGCACAAAGAGACTCAGCTGAGGGGGAACAACCAGCAGTGGTCACAATGCACACCAACGTTCAACAAGATCCAGCAGGTAATCCTGTTATCATTGAGTTAACTAACATGGATCAGCGCAGGATCGAACTACAAGTGCACCAACTGCTGGAGGAGAAGCGTCGAAGAATCCAGGTTATATACAATCAGACGACGCTCAACCATCGACTGGCCAACCAGCAGCAAGCAATTCCCAAATAGCATCAAGTTCACCTGTTGGACAACCAGTCGCAAGAAATTATCAATTGGTATCTCCTTCTGATCAATCAGTCGCAAGCGATATTCAACAAGCATCAAGGCCACCTGCTGGTCAATCATCCGCTAGCACATCAAGACCACCTGCTGATGTACCAGCAGCTAGCACCTCTTATCAGCTGGAAGCAGTCACAGACACAAACAATGGACAACATCAATTCACGTCTGCTGAACCAGTCGTTGCAATTTATCCAGCAACACAGGGGGAACAACAAAGAACAAATCCCTTTGGACTTGATCTTCTGTGGAATAGAAATCATCCACCTGAGCAAGTCATAGGTAATTTCGAATCCCCTGTTCGCACTAGAGGCCAGATATCTCACGATCTTTTTGATTCTGCATTCATCTCACATATAGAACCAAAACAAATAGATGAAGCTTTAGCAGACCCAAGCTGGATAGAAGCTATGCAGGAAGAATTAAACCAGTTTAAGCATAATAATGTTTGGCAACTTGTACCTAGACCTAAAAATCATTCAGTCATAGGTACACGTTGGGTCTTTAGAAATAAACTGAATGAAGATGGCATAGTCACTAGAAATAAGGCTAGACTGGTCGCGCAAGGCTTTAGGCAGATGGAAGGGATAGATTTTGATGAGACATTTGCACCAGTAGCTAGATTAGAAGCCATTAGAATGTTCCTTGCATATGCTGCATATAAAGACTTTAAAGTCTTTCAGATGGATGTCAAGAGTGCTTTTCTGAATGGCGTCTTGACAGAGGAAGTGTACGTTGCACAACCTCCTGGCTTCGTTGATCATACAAATCCAAAGTTTGTTTACAAACTGGACAAGGCTCTATATGGGTTGAAGCAAGCACCCAGAGCCTGGTATGACACACTCACTAAGTTCCGGCTTGAGCATCAATTCACAATAGGCACAGTAGATAAGACGTTGTTTAAATTTGCTAAGGATAATCACATCTTGCTTGTTCAAATATATGTTGATGACATTATTTTTGGGTCAACTAACCCCAAACTGTGCAAGAAGTTTTCTAAATTCATGCAGGACAAGTTTGAGAGGAGTATGATGGGGGAGATGACATTCTTCCTAGGCTTACAAGTTCGCCAGCTGGAAAACGGAATTTTCATTAACCAGGCGAAATACACAAAAGAATTGCTGAAGAAATTTGGAATGGAAAACAGTTCAGCAGCAGCAACCCCGATGAGTTCAACAATCAAACTTGATAAAGACGAAGCTGGATCTACCATTGAGGTATCTCTTTATCGTGGTATAATAGTCTCTTTGCTTTATTTGACTGCTAGCAGACCAGACATCATGTTTGATGTCTGTATGTGTGCTAGATTTCAAGCAGAGCCAAAGAAATCGCATTACATTGCTGTAAAGCGAATATTGAAATATTTGAAGGGTACTCCTAACATGGGTCTTTGGTATCCCAAAGACTCCGGCTTTCAACTAATCGGGTACAGTGATGCAGATTACGCAGGTTGCAGGATTAATCGCAAGAGCACAAGTGGAACATGTCAATTTTTAGGGGATCGACTGATCTCTTGGTTTAGTAAGAAGCAGACGTCAATTGCCACGTCAACTGCTGAGGCGGAATATCTTGCTGCTGGCATTTGTTGCGCACAAATCCTCTAGATTCAACATCAATTGAAGGATTATGGCATTGATGCTTTTGAAGCTCCTATTCTCTGTGACAACACTGCAGCAATTGCAATCACCCAGAACCCTGTACTGCACTCGAGGACCAAACACATCGACATCAGGCATCACTTCATCAGATACCATGTGCTAAAGAAGGACGTTCGGCTGGAGTATGTGTCAACTGAGCAGCAAGTAGCTGATATCTTCACGAAATCTCTGCCGGACGCTAAGTTTTCTTATTTTAGAAATATTTTAGGTCTTCTTTAATTGCCTTGATTGTTTGTGTACAGACGTATAATGCAGGTTGATTAGTCGTTGCTTAAATCAGCAGTAAGTCTTTTGTTCAGGGGGAACAATAAAACTATTTGCTGAGACAAGCTTCTCGCGTTGGAGTTTGACAATCGTAAGGGGAATCAGGAACTGGGTTATTAAGCGTGAAGTCAGTTGAACATGCTACAACTGGACACACTCAGTCGTTGCATGTATACAATTGATGCTTATTTAAGACCAGATCCTGCCACCCTGAACGAAATATTAAATAAGCAGGAATGTTCTTACATGTACTTGCACTCGCTGTGACTTTATAACATTGGCGCGAATTCATCTTTTCTTATATCTTATTTGATTAAAATTTTGGAAAAGATTTTACACCGTACGATCAAATTTGTTTGAATTTTTTTTTTCAAATCATTTTTAACAGTGTACGCGCTAACGGATGGTTGACACGTGTCTTACCATGCAAACAGTCACATCAATATTTTCTATTTCCCAATTAAGCGAGCTTGTAAATTATATTAATCGGGGTGGTGCTGACAAAAAGGTGGAAAGTAGCAGCCGAGGACCTCAACAGCCTTCGGATGTTCAAATCAGAGATAGTGCTGTGAGTGGTAGTGCTGGTAGAACACCAACGTTTGCGCAAAGTGTTGAAATTGCTCAGAGACGAATTGTAGAGACTGTGCTGGATGCTGATCGATACGCAGAATCTCTTGAAAGGCAAGCAGCAGCAGAACGAGATAGAGAACGAAGGAGAAGGGAAGCGAGATTGTTGAAAAGAAGAAGATCTTAGGGAGATCGTGTGCAATTTATTTTTGCATATCTTTTTTTCTCGGCTGCTGAAGTTTTGTCATCACCAAAATGGGCGAAATTGTTAGGATAAAATTTATTAGTTTTGGTGATAACAAAAATAAGACAAGTTTCTTTTGGATAATCAGTTTTCGCATTTAACAGGAGAACTTTTATCAATCGTCTAGTGGTATTTCAGCAGTTGGAGTATTCGTTGGAAATCAGCAGATGGTATGCAATCAGTGCTTGTTTTGTTCTCGAAGATATTCAGCAGATACATTCCTTGCGAGCAATCACCAGGTGTTTTAGTTTCGATCACAGGTACATATTTGAGTTTTAACGTGTTTTGCTAAGAAGTACTAAACGACAGCGTTCAAATAAGTTG
Organism: Dorcoceras hygrometricum; assembly: GCA_001598015.1. NCBI lineage: Eukaryota > Viridiplantae > Streptophyta > Magnoliopsida > Lamiales > Gesneriaceae > Dorcoceras > Dorcoceras hygrometricum. Next base: position 340,133 of record KV000875.1, on the reverse strand, counting down.
GAACGACGTCGTTGGGATGCACAGTTATTTATCAGCAGTTGAAAAGAATTCTTGAAGAGAATCAGCAGTTGCTTAGTATATTTCGTTGGATAATGCGAAACGACAGCGTTTGGATAAGTTGAAACGACAACGTATTGATTGGCTTAGACAATTCAGCAGAAGCATCCTTTAGAGAAATCAGCAGAATCATTATTTCAGCAGATGTTTTCTTTAAGAAGTATCCAGTTGCAAGCTACAGTAGAACCAGTCGATGGATGATCCAGACGCAAGAGATGAAGCGACGTCGTACAGGAAGAAGTATCCAGTTGCAAGCTACTGTTCACCAGCAGATGATACTTGGAGTTAGAGATAGCAAAACAATGTCGTTTGAATAAGTTGATACGACAGCGTTTTGCCTTCGCGCTAAGATTCAGCAGATGGTTTTGCGCTAAGAACCAGCAGGTACAACTCTCAAGAGAAACCAGCAGGTAGCTTGTACATCCAGACGTAATCAACAGTACATCCAGACGAGAGCTACAGTAGACCATCTGTTGATGTGCATCCAGTCGCAATATGATGTACCAGTCGCAAGCACTTCAAGATCAACGTCTGGACAACCAGTCGCAGCACAATGAAAAGAAAAACCAGATGCGAAGTTGTTGCAAAGGGAAAAGAGATTATATCAGTCGACTGGATTTCAATGGAGCGAAAACCAGACGCAAGATATCCAGTCGCAGTATTTGAAGTTTCAGCAGTAGCGCAAAGAATTCAACGCATTCAACGCTCAAGATGGAAAGAATCAATGGCTGAAATAGAGTCGTGAAATTGCCTCAAATCAAGGGAACAAGATTTGTACTATTCTGGGAAATAGTACAATTTACAAAGGAGTGTTTGCACAAAATGGAAAGAAGACAAATTGGCTCTGTCAATGAGCAATTTACCTTGTAGTGGAGCAGGATTTACGTGAACAATTTTGGCAGCAATTCAAACGGGATTTATTTTCCTTGGAGAATTTTGTGACCGTTGCAATCGAAGCCTATATATATCAATAGCAGAGTTGAAGAAAACAACTTTCTCCATTAATCTATTGCGGTCACGCTGTCAAACTTTCTCTAGAGCTTACTCTCTGTTGAAATCACTCAAAAAGCTCACAAGACTCGAAGAACATTCAAGTGTTGATTTTCATAGATAAATCCTTCGAGTCAATTCTCTGGTTCATCCTGTTGAATCATCGAGTTTCTTTGTTTTAGAAACCAGAGAATTTTACAGTACTCATATCTTGTATTAATTGTCATATCCTTTGAGTCTGTAACGAACTGTCTTTGTTAAGAAGTTCGAAAAACAAACAAGTGTTGTAAAAACCAGCAGCTGCGTCTGCATTGAGTGTTGTGAAGTACTAGGAGTTCTCATAGCTGCTGGCTTTGGGATCGGGTGTTTGTAGAAGGCCTACTTGCATCAAATCTTCTAGTGATACCTTCCGAGGAGGAAGAAGGGGAGACGTAGGACATTGAAGTCCGAACTTCCAGAAACAAATTCCTGACTCAATCTTTTACATACAGCATTTATTTATTATTGCTTGTCATTCAATGTTCACAAACCAATCGACCTTTTTCCGCACAAATATTGTTGGTTGAGAAGTTTGCATAAAACTGAGATCCAAAACATTTTAAAATAGTTTTGAAATAGAAAAATCGAAGGAGTTCATTCAACCCCCCCCTTCTGAACTCCTATTTACTTAGTGATCCTATTTCTGGGACCATCATCTATAGTCTATGCCTTGGCGCATACATCCATATTTCTTCTTTACGAACAACACCGGAGCTCCCCACGGTGAAGTACTGGGTCTGATGAAACCTTTATCCAATAAATCTTGGATCTGATCTTTTAACTCCTTCATTTCCTTAGGGGCAAGTCTGTACGGAGGCTTGGAAACTAGGGCAGCTTCTGGTACTAAATCGATAGAAAATTCTAGTTCTCGCTCTGGAGGAAGACCTGAGATATCTTCTGGGAAGACATCTGGAAACTCAATGACTACTTCTACGTCCTCCAAATTAATCTTAACATCAGGTACTATCGACATAGCACTCACTAAATATCCTTGGAATCCGTTTCTTAAACACTGCTGGGCTTTCAAAGCTGATATTATCTTAGGTATGCTATCAAATCTGTCATATTTGAATAAGAATGAAATCCCACTGGGCATTCCAATCTTAACCGTTCTCTGCTTAAAACCTATAACGGTTCCATACTTATTTAACCAATCTATGCCCAATATTAAATCAAACTCAAGAAGTGGCAATACTATCAAATCTGCATAGACAATTTTCCCCTGAAGCTTAAGTTCTATGTTTCGAATAATGTGATTGGTCACTATACTTCCTCCCGAAGGAATCTGAACGCAATAACCTACTTCTACTACTTCTGGTTTTACTGGTAATTTCTTAGCAAATCTCTCTGATACAAAGGAATGAGTTGCACCAGAATCTAACAATGCTAGGGTAAACATACTAGCGACAACAATCTTACCAGTCACAATTGTAGTATATGCTGGAGCTTGTTCTGCTGTCATCACGTATGCCCAGCTGGTGATGAATTGTTGCTTCTAGGGGCAATTCTTAGAGAAATGACCCATCTTGCCGCACGTATAACATCCTTCTTGGCCAAAACGACACTGACCAGAGTTATTCTTCTTGCAATTGGGACATGCTGGCCTATTTCCAAATTTGGGAACAACAGAGATAGGTTGGGCACCTATTGGTCCTTTTCCTGGATACCCTTGCTGGTGGTTGTTTGGTTTCTTGAATTGTCTACGGTCTTTCTGCTGGAAGGCTTGTCGTTTCAGCTGTCTCTCATCCTCTATTGCCTTCCAGCCCTGTTCTGCCCGTAGAGCTATGTTCACAGCTGCTCTATAATCCACGGGTTCTGCCAACCTAACATCATGCTTGATCATAGGCTTCAACACGTTAATAAAATGTCGAAGCTTGACATATGCATTTGTTCCAATCAAAGGAACAAAATAGCACCCCCTCTCAAACTTGTGGATATACTCCCGCATAGACATCCCTACTTGCTTAAGAGTTAAGAACTCATTCTGTAGCTCCTCTCTCATGTCCACAGTAAAGTACTGCTCAAAGAACACTCTCTTAAAATCCTGCCATGTGAGCATTTCCAAGTCTACTGTTAACTTGGATCCTTCCCACCATATCATAGCATCTCCTCTCAGCATGTAGATCGCACACCGAGGCCTCTCTAGTTCTGTCAGGTGTAGGTATTCAAATATCACTTCCATGGACTTGATCCAGCTTTCAGCTATAAGAGTATCAGTAGAACCAGTAAACTCCTGAGGTCTCTGTCTTCTGAACCTCTCCTGAGGATTTTCTCTACTAACCATTCTTCCTGATGATTGACCATTCCCTTGATTGGTTTGGTCAACCAAACGTTCTAAAAGTTGGGTCATACTATTAAGGACATGATTCACTATCTCCTTCTATATTACTTCTTCTTCCTCTACCTAGTCCTTCCATATCTGTAAGGGTAGTCCAAATCCACCACAATTCTATTATGAGAGATTACTTTATGCTAGAACATGAAATAAAACTCACAAATTTCAGAAGCGGCTGGTGAGAGCTGTTCAAACTGTAAGTGTGTTTATCTCAAGGACCATGCTCTGATACCAACTGTAGAGACCCGACTTTTCTTAAAGGAATTTTAGGAACTTTGGGGTTCGAATTGAAGAGTATAAAAATTTCGATCTTGCATGACATAAAAGTCGCTACTAAATTCTGGACTAAAGTGCAAATAAACACAAGTCATTGTGCGAAGTCTGGAAGACAGATATGAACAATTAAAAGGTGCGGAACTAAAAAAGATCTGGTCTTTGAAAAAAACAAAACTGACAATTTCATTAAGTAATAATTCTGGTACAGATTTCGACAAAAGAAAGAAACTTGAAATCTGTCATTATACAAATTATGACTAGAGTCTGTACAACAATGTCTGAATCTTAAGGAACAACGGAATCTGGTGTCCACGATAAGCACAACTTTTCGTTCAGCTCATCACCATCCAGCTCCCTACTGCTCATTACCTGCACTCAATGAAAACTAGTGATCCTAGGGCTTAGCAGGTAAAAATTGGAATATCGAAGGCACATAACACAAGCAAACAATACCTAATACTGTACTGTAATCTGAAATTTAAAAACTTAATTGTAAAATAAGCTAAAAACAATAACTGAGAAATTTGAATGAACTGAAATCATATTCATAAACAAGTTCTGAAAACATTTTCCTTAAACTTTCTACAGAGCTGTGATTAAAATCACAACTTTGCTCTTTCTTTCTTTTCTGGATTTATGGAATAGACACTTGTACATTGGTCTCGATTGCTTGATCAAACTACATCTGATATAAGGTGTTGCGGAATAAATCCTGACTTTCTGTGAGGGGAACTACAGACCCGTCGATCTGGAACTTTGATCCCTCCTGGAAAGGGATTATAGTGTCTATTAACCATAATCATGTCCCTTTCATCTGTGAAGGGGCACAATGGTTCGTCAGCCATGCACTCACCCTTCCTGGAGACCTCTGCTGTCTAAGCCATAACTTTAACTTTTTTTGTAAAATATTCTTTCTTTCTGCTCTTTCTTAAATCTGTTTTTCTTTTCTTTCTAGCTTTGTTTTCTGGTTTTTCCGTTGTCTAATGATGTTCTGGAACTTTCTGAGAATTCTCTGTAATGCTTGCGAAGATGAAAACTGAGTAATGTCACTCAAATCAGTTCGAATGAAATGAATTAATCTCTTGAATGGAAGCAGAAATGAATAAGAAATTTAATTCAGGAAATTCTGTATAAATCAAAGAAATCTGAATAGAAGAAACTATGTGTGAGCACCCGAACCCACGGGGTCACGAGATTTGGGGCGAATTAAAATTTTGAAATAAAAATAAGGGCTAAACGTCAATTTGTTGTAAGCTGTATTTCTTATAATTAGAAAAAAATTCGAAACACGGACACAAAACTGACACACAAATACTCTCGGTGCCAAGTACTGAAATTTTGCGGAAAACAGATTCCATATATAAACAGCAATTGCAATATTACAAAATCTGAAATTCTATATGAATTTACTATTGTTGCAATTGATCTAATACAGATGTCTAAGATAAAAAACAACAGCTAAGACATAGGAAAACGTTGTCCATAGATAAACACTTCACCATCCACCTGTCTCAGCTTCCACCTTCCACTTGACCCTTAACTGTCTCACCTGCACCATTTTAAAAGCTAATGAGCCTAGGGGCTCAGCAAAAAAAATCTGGATAATAGCAAAATCATTTAATGCAGGCAGACATCTGAACATATTCATAACTGAGTTAAAGGAACTTCATTTAAACGCTGTCTCAGCTTCCACCTTCCACTTGACCCTTAACTGTCTCACCTGCACCATTTTAAAAGCTAATGAGCCTAGGGGCTCAGCAAAAAAAATCTGGATAATAGCAAAATCATTTAATGCAGGCAGACATCTGAACATATTCATAACTGAGTTAAAGGAACTTCATTTAAACGTAAACATTCTTAAACTTTCTTTCTTGAACTTTCTTTCATAACTTTCGTAAGCTTGGATGTGGGGATAATAGCCCAGATCCCTTCGTTTAAATTCTTTAAACTTTCTGATTTATGTCTTAGAAGCTCTCCTTAGGTCCAATGTGCACTTGATCAAATGACTACTGATATCAGTTCTTAGCATATAGCTCAATATGAAGGGGTATACAGATCCGTCAATCCGTAATCCTGATTCTTCCTATTTGAAGGGGCACAGTGGTTCGTCAGCCAGGCACTCACCCTCCCTTATGACCGTCTGTTATCTATGCCATAAATCTTTAAATAAACTTTCGTTCCTTTAAACTCCTTTCTTTCGAAATCTTCTTTGAAATCAGCTTTTGAATTCATCTTTTGAATTCAGCCTGGGTTCGCTTCTTTTAAACCTTTGCTTCACATTTTAAAACTTACTGAATATCAGATTTGACTACTGGAAAGTAATCGATGAAATAGAAACAGCTTTCTCTAAAAGAAACAGTACTGGAAAGCCAAACAGTTTTCTACTGTGGAAACAAATCTTATTCTCGAAATAGTATAAGCTAACGTCGAAACAGATGTCGCTGGTCAACTCAGCAGTCAACGAGGGAACAGTGCTTGGAAAAGAAACAGATGTATCTAGCAGAATAGTGTTTAGAAATAAAACAGCTGCGACTAGGTCAACTCAGCAGTCAACGAAATTCGTAAGCGACTCAACAGTGATGTATTTAATACTGTGAAATCTGACCAAAATCTGATGTGTAGCGAAACACGAATGATGAATTGAATACTGCTGATTTAAACATGAGATTTAATCGCTAACATAGGAAACAAAATATGACTAAGAACTTGGTGCTGCAACATCACGAACGACATCTACGATACCAGTTCTGCCTATCAAACCAGACTTAGCTTCTGATTCAACTAGAATCTCCGATTACATAGAGTCAAATTCAGACGTTGCCAATCTGAACTCCTCAGTATCTTTAAACATCTTTTTAAAAAATATGTGAAAACTTGGAAGCAGAAAACATAACTTTTGAACCCAATCTTTCTTTCTTAAACATTCATAAATATTATTTGAACATGAAATTAAACATAACTTTAACCGACAGACAAGCAAATCCATAAAATGAGAAAATCAATATATGCTTTGTAGCAAATGATCAGCTTTTACTTGACTAAGAACGTGAGTTTTACAACAGCAGTTGGTTTCCTGCAGCGTTCCTCCTAAAGCAACAACATGAGCTCTTTTGAGATATTTTGAGAGAACACAAAAGAGTTTGCTTCCTGTAAATGAAATGAATCTTTTACTTTGAAAACAGGTATTTGTATGGGAAGGATTAGTGGCAAAGGAGGTGTGTAATCAAGCATGACACACCTTAAAGTTATGAAATTTTAGTAAAATTTCCCTCTCCATTTTAATTTGCAAATATACCAAACCCCTTTTTACAAGAAATCATTTTGTCCTCCTAAGATCATTTAAACAGATTTCTAAAATCTGCTCGTGCATTGCGCTTGGAGTGACATCTGCTGGAACTTGCTGTGTTGTACCTCATTTTGAAATCAATAAAAACAGCTTATGCTAACATTTTAAATTGTAATTTTCACCTTGAAATAAATAAAATACATATATGTGATCCTATGGAATTTGGGGCGTTACACTATGGAAATCTGAATCGAACGTGTCGCAACGAAGAAGAAACAATTCAGATGTCACTGTTCAACTCAGATGTCAACACAACTGGATTGATTCATTCAGATGTTAACTATCAACTATAGTCAACTCAGATGTCAACGAAATTAGAACAAAGGAGTTCAGATGTCTAATGGTCAACTCAGTAGTGAAACAATCAACAGTGAAGAATCTGTCCCAATACAGATGTGAAACAAACTCGCATCTGAACATAGACTTAACGCAACATCTGAATGCCACGATTTAGAATTTATTCAACATATAAACATCAGCTTTTGGTTTAAGAACCAGATTTCAGACTTAACCACAAGAATAAAAATGAACAACGATGGTTTTCCTTTGTCTGAAGAATTCAAAATATCTCAAGGAATTTCTGGGAATGATCGAATAAGCTACTTGTAAGCTACTTCGACGAAAATCTTCTTCGACAACTCAAGAACTAACTGGAAGAACATCATCAAAAACGTTCTAAAATCTTTTTCTGAATCAAAATACAATAAACACGTACTTCTCATAAAAACAGAACATGAACTTTTCTTTTCTTTGAAGAACAGCCGTGGCTATCTTCAAATCTTTAAAACACATACAAACATGCATACAGAACTGAATATATGATTTCATGAGTGTAGCAAGAAATAGAGCTTACTTGCCTGAATTCTGTAACACAATTACAGATGAAGCCTGGCAATCACCTACACACCGCTTATCTCCTCCGAAAAAATTTGAAAGGTTTTGTTCGGTTTCTTCACAGAGAGCACCACTTGATTTTGGAAAATGTTTTGGTTTGCAAATAATGATGCATGATGTGTCTAACACCCTATATATATGAATTAAAATGCCTAAGAAAGAAACACGTTTAATAAATATGCCCAAAAAGTCTTTTAAAAGCGCTACTTCATTCAAAGAGAAATCTAATGCATAAATAAAAACCGAACTATTTTAGTTAAAATGAAGGATTCAGTTGGCTAGTAGGATCAACTACACAGCTGCTGCAATTGCATTCTCATAACTGAAATCAATTCAACTAAGGCAGGAATTGATTAACGCAAAAAGCTCAAATCTGAACTCAACTCAACTTGATAAAAAACGAAAGATGAATTAAACTAAATTGAAATCTGAATAAATTTAGCATTTCCATTTAATCCCTCAAATCTTATAACTTTATAATTGTGGCCTATAAAAATGTCTGGGCGTTATGTTAAGCAAAATACAGACGTGCACAACTGCAAAAGAAATCTGGGAAAAGCTGACCTGGATCTACGAGGGAAGCGAAGAGACCAAAGAAAACAAGTTAACCGTTGCCCTGCAGAAATTTGAGCTGATAAAAATGAAGCCCGAGGATACCATGGCAGAATTTGATGAACGATACAGCTAATTGGTAATTGAGCTGACTAGATTGGGCAAAACTTACAGCAACAGGGAGCTGGCCATGAAGGTGATGCGAGCACTTCCCAAGGAGTGGGATGTGAATACGATGGCCATACGAGAGTCCAAGGACTTAAATAAGATGGAGTTGCACGAATTGTTCACCAATCTTAAGGCATATGTGTTTGAGCTGGAAACAAGATCGGAGTCTAAGCCCTCAACTTCCCTACCAACCAGAGCTCTTGCTGCTACAACTCCAGAACAGAGTCCATGCTCTACAAACGACAGATCAACAGAGGAGAAGCAAAGATGCTATGTCCTTGTTCATAAGAAATTCTGGAAATTTATGTGAAAGAATAATTTCAAACCCAACTCTTTTGATTCTCTTAGAAAGAATTTAAACTCGCCTTCTGATGACAAGTGTAGGAAAAAAAATCTGGATGCAAAGAAGCAACCAGATCACAGCACCAGCAAGGAAAAGAATGAGAAGAAAATTTATTGAAGAGGATAATGGAGAAATCAATGGTTGCTGAGGAGAATATAAGTGCATGGGCTGACTTAGATTTATAAGAATCCAGCTCAAGAACCTCATCATCAAGCGAAAGTGAGGGTGAAGTACAGTATCTCATGGCCGATGACACTGATGAGGTATTCGAATTCTCCAATCTAGAATTCACATGTGAGGACCTTGTCATAACACTTAATGACATGGTTCAAGAATACAAGAAGCTTTATTAATCATTTGAGGAAGTGAGCTGAAAATGAGAGCTGTGCAAATAAATGCTGAGCTGGTTAGCTCAAGTGATATGCACGCTGCTTTAAGTAAGCTTGAATCTGAGAATGAGGAATTGAGAAGCAGGTCGATGCTCTATGAATCAGCTCTTAGCTGGTATAACAAGCTCCTGGACCAGGTCTTCTACTTCCCTCGATAAACTGCATGGAGCTATGAATCCATCTGGTGATAAGAACGGATTAGGCTATAATAGCGATGAAAGCAGTATATCTAAAACAAATTGTACCCCGCAGCTGGAAAGGACAAAGTTTAAAACCATGAAATTTGTAAAATCCAACATTGGACAGCCTATAGAGGCACAATCTGGTGAAACAAAGATAGCAGCTGAGCTCCGATCTGGAAAGGAAGATTTTGTGGGCTGGGGTATAATGCTCCTGAAAAGTCTCGGGAGAGTTGGCTAAAGAAGAAAGTTGAACAGATGATGGATAAACCCAAATCTGGTAGAAGAAAGCTAGGCAGTTTTCTTGACCTTCTACGAAGAACAAGCAGCACAGGCCAAGATACAAGAAGCCCAGATCACAAGGCCAACATGCTGCGTATCAAAATCACACCATCTTATGGGGAATGAAGTACACCCTTGTAGTAGTTGACGATTTTTAAAAAATTACTTGGGTGTTGTTTTTAAAATCCAAAGATCAAACTACCGACCAACTGATTAAGCTTTTAAAACATTTGAAAATGAGAAATCTTGCAGTGTCAACCGGATAAGAAGTGACAGAGGAACAGAGTTTTTGAACTTTAAAATTTCCTCCTATCTGGATGACATTGGAATACAACATGAGTTGAGTGCAGCTAGAACACCTCAGCAAAACGGGTTAGCTGAGCGTGGAAATCGAACATTAAAGAAAGCTTCCACAACTATGATTGCTGATTCATGTATTTCAAATAAATTTTGTGCTGAAGCAGTAAACATCGCCTCTATACCCAGAACAGATCAATGATAAATAAGCAACGTGGTGTTACTCCATATGATATCTGGAATGGCAAAAAACCTGATATCTCTTATTTCAGGGTGTTTGGATGCAGATTTTTTATCCACATTAATGGTAAAACATACTTAAGAGCTTTTTATATCAAATCTGATGCTGGTATCTTTTTGGGATACTCAGCTGTAAGCAGAGCCTATCGAGTCTTCAACAACAGAACACCAACTGTGGCAGAATCAGCTCATGTGGTGTTTGATGAAACCAACTTTAGATCAACATTGGCTTCAAAGATAAATGATTTGTGTACTCTTATGGAATCTACTAATCTGGATGAATTGAGTGACGACGAGGCGCAAAAAAGATGTCAAAATTATTACTAGCACGCTCTGGATATGCCAATTACAAACGCAGATATTCGAGATGTCGTGCATGCTGGTCCAGATTGTGATCAAGCTGGGGGAGAACATGTGCATGCTGATGAGCACAATATAACTAATGAACTTACAACAAGTGGTATTCCAGTAGATCCAGCACGAACGCAGGGGGAACAGCACGAACCGTCTACCTCATATAGACCAGGTTTCCGATGGAATAAAAATCATCCACCCGAGCTGGTCATCGATAACCCTACTGCACCCGTTAGGACACGAGGCCAGATGATAAGCAAATATTTTAATTCTGCCTTTGATTCCAGTAGATCCAGCACGAACGCAGGGGGAACAGCACGAACCGTCTACCTCATATAGACCAGGTTTCCGATGGAATAAAAATCATCCACCCGAGCTGGTCATCGATAACCCTACTGCACCCGTTAGGACACGAGGCCAGATGATAAGCAAATATTTTAATTCTGCCTTTGTCAGGCCTCGTGCACAATTCAGAGTTAAACCATGCAAATAAAATGGAAGCGTACAAAAAGTGGCTTAAAATTTTCGCTTTTGGCCTGACGGTTTAAAACATATAATTTAAAATACAATCGTACTTAAAATATCCCAATTTACAAATACACGATACAATAGTACAACATCTATACAAACACAAATACCAGTATTACAATGGATAACACAATCCCACAAGCACAGGGTATTCCCCGGCTAACAGTACTAGTACATATATGCTATACGATAACTGGGACACTTTATCCACCTCGTGGGGCACCTTCAGCTGGTCAAAGCCACGACCAGCAGAGAAACCTGAGAAACATGAAAACACATACAGGCAACAAGACACAAGCCCCAGAGGGACATCGGGGTCAAACCCCAGTACGGAGAGCAGCAATAAAAAGCATAAGGAAAACACAAATAAATATGCAAATGTTAAGCAAGGGATCAAGGCTACAACCTAAAGCAGGGAGCCAAAGGATCTCAACAACAGCTCAACAACAAGATCTGATCAAAGGAACAATCAGTAGTGGCCACGGGTATACTGAGCACATGGGAGCCACCCACTCATCTCCAGGACACAATACCAGATGCTGAACAACCAGCTCCACCTGCTGTTGCTCACTCATGAGATGTGGGAGCTACCCACGCCGCTCATAGCAGCTAACAAACCCAGCAGGGAGAATGAGGTACGGGAGATACCCGCTCCCCTCCAAGGTATACGGGAACTACCCGCTCGTCCTTGAACATAGCATCCTGGTACTCACAATTCAACAGAACAGGCATAGCTAGCAAAAACAGGGCTTGACAACAATATGCGTGTATGCAATGCAACAGCTGATAATATAACACGGGCACAAGTAGTAACAGCACAGAGCACACACACAGCCAAGCATATAATCCATGCTCAATCGTAAGCTGTAAACAAGCTCACATCCGTACCTCAAATCTTCTGAGCTATAATTACAACAATGCATATTGCCACAATGACACAGATCCACCACCTGCTCAACGACAACACAACAACTTCTCAAAGACCGAAGCACAGAAAAGCAACAGCTGGGAGCTACAACTCTACCAGCGCTATCCTACCTCATCAACAACACAGAAAGCTCTAACAAGCTTAAAGTCAGGATCTGAACTTACCATAAAAAGCTAGGAGCGAAATCCGACGCTTATGCCAACAGACTACACAAGGGAGATGTCTTCGCACACCTCACCAGATTCAAGCAAACGTTCGAAAACAATATCCAAACGAAGCGTCTCAGTAAGAGGAGTCCAACGCTACCACTCTCGCCTTCGAAGAAGATAAGGTTCGGTGAACAGTATCTAGGGTATCGGGACAGAATTTGGAAATCGGGAAATATTCTAAGTGTCGGGAAACAAGGCCAAACTCCCTATTAAATCTCACCGCTGACAGAAACTGGAAATAGCTCCACCGACAACTTAAGCTATCGCAACTGATATTACCGCTCGCAAACAGATCTTGAAACAGATCTCACTAAGCCAAAACAGCGATCGCTACTAACTCAAACGTCATCGCAGAGAAATACTGTCGCAACTGGACACATCACCCGCTACTCACTGCTGAACACTAACCAACATCTATTGGCAACGCAACAACAGATCTCACACACAGCTGATGCTAACGCAACTCACAGCTGATCTTCTTCGCTACCCCAAAACACTGTCGTTCCAACTAATCCAAACGACGACGTAGAACTACTCACTGCTGAAACACCTAGCGCACTCGCTACTGCTCAGCGTCTGCTGATCTCGCTACGACTGCTGAACACAATCACTACTGCTGATGTCACCACTGCTGAACGCCAACATTCAGCGATGACCTGCGCTAACTACTGAACAGCTTCCGCCAAAGAACTCAACTAACCAAAGCTGTTCTAAAAACAAACAGAACCCGATAGCTCCTCCAAGCGCAACAACTCAAAGCTGATCTAAATCAAACCCGATTAATTAACTCAATTAATCTTATCAACTTTCGGGTCTCACATCTCTCCCCCACTAAAATAGGATTTCGTCCTCGAAATCGATCAACTCCAAAACAAGAGTTCAAGATAACTAGGGAAAGAAACACAAGCAACAAACTACTGGAACAATTGCAACATCAACTCAAACAGATGCGTCCACTCACGCTGCATCTTCTCTTCTAGTTCCCAAGTAGCTTCTTCTCTACCGTGCTTGCTCCACTGAACCATCACCAAGGGAATGGTTTTATTCCTCAGCTGTTTCTCTTTTCTATCCAAGATCTGCAAGGTATACTCAACATAGCTCAAAGTCCTATCTAACTCAACCTCGTCAGTTCTCAACATATGCGAGGGATCTGGCTCATACTTCCTCAACATCGAAACATGAAACACATCATGTGAGGAAGACAAATCTGGTGGAAACAACAGCCGATAAGCCAAAGGACCAATCCTCTCTAAGATCTCATAAGGACCAACATAACGAGGAGCTAACTTTCCCTTGAGACCAAATCTCATAAAACTACGAAAAGGAGAAACCTTAAGGAAAACTAGATCACCAACCTCAAACTCTAAAGGCCTACGCCTCTTATTCGCATAACTGGCTTGGCGATCTTGAGCAGCTTTCATTCTCTGGCGAATCAAGTCCACCTGATCTCTCATCAGCTGCACAAACTCTAGCGAAGACAGCTGATTCTCCCCCACTTCTTCCCAACTCACTGTCGATCTACACTTCCTGCCATACAAAGCTTCAAATGGTGCCATGCCAATCGTGACCTGATAGATGTTATTATAGGAAAACTCAACCAAAGACAACGAGTATTGCCAGCTACCACTGAAGTCCATCACAAAGCTCTCAACATATCCACTAAAATCTGGATAGTCCTCTCTGATTGGCCATATGTTTGGGGGTGATACGCTGTACTCATAGCCAATCTAGTTCCCAAAGTTGTTTGCAAGCTCTTCCAAAACCTGGAAGTAAACCTTGGATCACGATCTGAAATAATCTAAACTTGCACACCATGCAGACGCACCACAAAATCTATGTACAGCTTCACCATCTTCTTCAAAGAATAGCTCATGTTGTATGGAATGAAGTGCACAAACTTAGACAGTCTGTCTACTACAACCCACACAGCATCACAACCTCTGCTGGAATGGGGAAAATGTGTGACAAAATCCATAGCTATGTGCTCCCAATTCCATTGGGGCACCTCTAAGCTATTCAACAAACCACCAGGTCTCATCCTCTCTTCCTTGACTTGCTAACAGTTAAGACATCGGGCTAAAAAATCAGCAACATTACTCTTCAAACCTGCCCACCAGTAATGCTGCTTCAAGGCATGATACATATTTCTTGCACTAGGATGGACACTATATCTACTGCAGTGCGCTTCACGCAAAATCTCTTCTATCAAATCAATCAGATTTTGCACAACAAGTGTGAGACATGTGTTTTCACAATCAGGTGTTGGTCGGGTTTGGACCAACTGTTGGTCGATGTGCTTGGCGTAGCCATTGAATTTGCCTAAGTGTTGGAATCAGCAGTTGGTAAGATATCAGACGTTGCATGGGAGACGTTTTTTTGAGTACCAGCTGTTGAGTCAGTCGTTGGTGACATTTGATATAGATGTGTGTTCCAGCAGTAGCAGTAGGAATCAATTGGAGCAGCAGCGCTTCGTTAGATTTCAGCAGTTGATATTTCAGTCGTTGCGTTTTGATAGGAAGCAGCAGCAATGCTGACGTGGATTTCAGTCGTTGGGGTATTAGCGCATATCCAGGTGTTGCGAGAGACCAGCTGTTGCGAGTGATCAGCTGTTGGTATTTTAGTTGCGATGATCAGCAGAGAGCGCTAAGGGACTCTGAAGCGACGAAGTTTTGTGAACAGGAACCAGCTGTTGGTTTTGTTAGCGTTCTTTGTAGCGGGTAGCGAAAGTACATCATTTTGATAAGTTGGAACAACAGCGTTTTGAGTGGAGCGCTTTGTACCAGCTGTTGGTTGTAATAGACATCAGCTGTTGAGAGATTTGGTGCGTTGTTCTATTCAGCTGCTGGTTTGTTGATCAGCTGTTGGTAGCAAGGTGACGTGTTCCTCTGCGACGTCGTTTGGTTAAGTTGGTGAGACGTCGTTTTGTTTAGTTATTCGCTGTTTAGCGATAGGCAAAAGATGATGTGAGATTTCAGCAGTTGGTTGGGAATATTGGTTGCGACGACTGTTTTGTTGATGGAATCTGTTCCTGCTGCTACCAGCTGTTGAGTAGTGTATTTATTAAAAGACTTGGTCTTCGATTTGGCATGAGATCCCATACTTAGAATATTTTTCCCCGATTATCGTTCTCTGTTGCGAACCCTAAGCACTGTTCACCGTAGCTTTTCTTAGACAATTCCCGTCGTTTCCCGTCTCTGTTTTGAGTAACACCGATGGCGCTGCACTCCTTGAGAGTTGCTCTTTCGATTGATACCACTTTTGGAAGCGATGGGAGGCTGGAAGTAGGATCGCGAAGTTGCTATCTTCGGCAATGTGTTCGTGTGTGCAGGTAAAACTTCAAATTGTTGTTAAGATCTTACCTCAAGCGTTTGTTTAAGCTTCCTGTTGAGTTAGATATGTAGGATAATTGCTGGTTTGAGTTGTAGCTCCCAGCCTTGTGATTCTGTGTTAGCGTCCCTGATAATTATGCGTATTGTTTAGAAGGTTTTAGACCAGATCTATCGGGAACCCGTTTGTGGTAATTGTTTCACAGAATGTATAGGTACGTATTTGGAGATTGTAATTCAGTGTGGTTATGGCTTGGATAAATTGTGAGGTTGTTGTTGTGTGAATTTCCGTGTATGATTGATGTTGCATACGTTTTATGCTATCTGTTTTGTTAGCTGTTGCATACACGCATATTCCATTTAGCTGTTGCAGCCATTGTTTGGTTGTTTCGTTGTTGTTGCTTTTCTGTTCTTACCATGATGCGAGGGCGAGCGGCAATACCGCACTCTCATCTCCCTGCTGGGATTTGTTAGCTCCAATGCACCGAGTGGCTAACTACCACCGTTCATAGGTTGGGCAACGACAGGTTGAGCTGTTGATGCATCTGGTAAGGGTGGTGAGTAGGGGTGAGTGGATATCACCCACATGTCCTACACACACCGTGGCCACATATCTTTTGCAGATTTCATTGAGCTGTGCTTGATGTTCCTTGGCTCCATTCTTCGGTTGTAGCCTTCGGCTGTTGTACCGTTCTTCATGCATAGCATCTGCATATTATCTTTGCTGTTCATTGCTGATTTATAGTTGCTCTCCGTACTGGGGTCTGACCCCAATGTCCTCTGGGGCTTGGTTTGTTTTGTTTGCCTGTGTTGTTTTCAGGTATTCCAGGTTTCACAGCTGGTCGTGGTTTTAACCCAGCTGGAGGTGCCCCAGGAGGTAGTTAGAATGTCCCAGTTATGTATAGTATTTATATGCAATGGTATCACTGCGGGTGGGATGTCCCGGGTGATGCTTAGACCTATATAGTTGCAGTATATCAGTACCTGTATTGTTTGTATTGTGCAGTTGTTGTTGTTGTCAGGTACTTGATGCATGTTTTATGCTATGCTGGTTTATTGTGGCTTGTAGCCTATGCTTGTTGTGTAGCTGGGATATATTTTGAGTATTGCCGTATTTTAAATTATAATGTTTTAAACCGTCAGGCCAAAAGCAAAAATTTTAACCAATTTTTAGTAGCTTCCGCATGCTTTTGTGTGTTTTGTCTCTGATGTGAGCACGAGGCCTGACAATTTTGGTATCAGAGCTTAAGCTGGGATAAGCTCGATTTCTTTGATCACACTTGAGTATTGGCACAGTGTTGTGTGTTGTTTGTGTTTGACTATATGATTTATGTGCTGCATATTGTTGTGTTATGTGATTTCTATGTTGTACTTGTTCTGTGTTATCTTATCCTGTTTAGTGCCTTCGTAGAGAGATGCCGCCTAGACGTAGGGGTAGAGGTAGAGGGCAGTTTCAGGACGAGTCTGGAGGTCAGAACGAGGATCCGCTTAGTTTCCCTTCCCGTGGTCGCGGTAGGTGTCAGGCCTCGTGCTCACAACAGAGTAAAAACACACAAATACAAGCGGAAGCTGCTAAAAAGCAGGTAAAATTTTTGCTTTTGGCCTGACGGAACAATATAATTAAAAATACAACAATACTCAAAAATAGATATCCCAGTTTACAAAACCAACCAACAAAGGCTACAAGCACTCGACAAACAATATAGCATCAACATGTATCAGATACCTGGTAACAACCACAACCGAATATCAGAAGATACAACAAAAGCACATGGCATCCCCTGGCTAACTGTACAGATACATATAAATATGCTATACGCTACTGGGATACTCTAACCACCTCCTGGGGTACCTCTAGCTGAGTCAGCACCACGACCAGCTGAATAACCTGGAAAAACTGAACAACACAACAGGCAAGGAAAACAACCAAGCCCCAGAGGGACATGGGGTCAAACCCCAGTACGGAGAGCAACTATAAAACAGCAGTAAACAGCAAGAATAAAATGCAGATGCTATGCATGATACCAGGGACAACAACCGAAGGCTACAACCAAGGAAGGGAGCCAACAAAACTAAATGCACAGTTCAACGGAATCTGCAACAACAGTGGCCACGGGGTGTGTTCAAAGTGTGGTAATGAGACACTCGCCTTGACACTACACCCGAATACCAGATACATCAAACAACTCAACCTACCGTTGCCACGCCCATGAACTGTGATAGTTAACCACTCGGCGCATGGTGGCTAACAAACCCAGCAGGGAGATGAGAGTGCGGTATCGCCGCTCACCCTCGCATCCTGGTAAGAAAACAGAGCAACAACAACGAAACAATGGTTGCAATAGCTGGAACAGAATGGCATGCGTGTATGCAACATGCTGAAAAATCAATAAGCATAAATCATATGCATAACAGCAATTGTACACGACAATAATTCACAGCTACTACATAAAACAGCAACTTCACAAGGCAACTAAACACGGCAGCCACAACCAACCAGCAACTGCAAATTATCCAAGCCATACACAATGCCAAATTTACAAGCTCAACCCGTACCTGATTTTGTGCAAAAATTACTACAATTCAAGCCTAGAGAGAACTGGTTGAAACCTGCTGAAACCACACGCAAGATTTCAGGGAAAAAAACCAAAACTCACGGCCAATAACAACAACTCACGGCCATAATCTATACACTAAAACCAGCACTTATTCTAACAATTCTACTCAACAGGAAGTTGAAATAAAGGCTAGGAACAAGATTTCAAAGCTAAAACCGAAAGGCTACCTGCACGCACAAACACACTGCCGAAGATAACAGCTTCGTACTTTTGTTCCAGCCAACGACAGCCTCTAAAATTGGTAAGGAATGAAAGAGCTTGTCGAGAGGAGTCCAACGCTCACGGTGAACAGTAATGGAGGGTTAGAAGCGAAGAACGAAAGTTGGGAGAAAATTTGCTAAGTATGGGATCTGTTGTAATAATTGAAGGCCAACGCTTCTAATTTATGCATGCATGAAATCTGGTTAATTAGCCACCGACAGAATCAGCTCTCAAGATTTCTGAACGCGACACAACGAACAACAGATCTCACAGTCATCGCTCGCTCCAAAACCACGAAGAAATCTGAAAGCTAAAACGTTAAACGCTACAATACTCAAAACCGCGGTGAAATCTGAACATCAAAACGCTAAAAGCTGGAAATAGCGCTAACGCTGAAACGACGTCGCACAGCACCATGGTGAAGTCTGGAACGTTAAACACAAACGCTGGAATCTGGTCACTCTAACGCTAAACTCGTGAAACAGATCTCTCCCTCAAGCGTTCACCAAAACGACGCTGTTGCAACTTATCTGAACAACATCGTTACGCCCTCAACACAAAAACACACGGGGCAGATCCCTACATCAGATTCTAGCGCTAACGCAATACCAGATCTCTCCTAAACGACGACGTACAAGCGTCTACGATAAAAACGTGCTGCGCAAACTTCTATATACAAGTGCAACAGATCTCAGCTACTTCGCGACATCCAGATCTCACGAAAACGACGGTGTATTGATCTCGCTCGCTACAAAACGCGCTGCAACACCAAACGTCTAGATTTCACAAAATCCGAACAGATTCCTCACAAAACCAAGTAGATTTCACCAACAATTCAGATTTCTCGCAAAACCAGATTTCAAACTCGAAAATTCCAAAATTTCCAGATTTTCTCTAAATGTGATTTCTGACCCGCGAATGCAAACGAAACCTTCAAACAGAAATCTGAACCACCAGAAATCTCAAAAACTCGATTAATCCAACAATTAATCTTTTATTAAATTTCACATCTCACAGTAGGCGAGTGGAGGATGAAGTTGACGACTTGACAACATGTGTGGAGAGCATGGAGATTGTGATGGCTAGGTTCCAAAGGATGAATCCCCAGATTTTCAATGGTGACGAGTCTAGCGTGGATGCGAATTCGTGGCTACGGCACATCACTGGTTTGTTCGATCGTGTTTCAGTATGATGATGTGCTTCGGTTGAGTTTGGCGACCTTCCAGCTGAGGAAGAGTGCAGAGCGTTGGTGGCGTGGCGCTTCGAGGATGCTAGAAGAGACAGGTGTAGAGATTACTTGGGAGAGTTTCTGCGTTGCCTTTCAGCAGGATTATGAGCCGGGAGAGGGCCAAGAGGACAAAGTTTATTGAGGGTTTGAATGAAGAGCTGTATTCGATGGTGCTGACGAGCAAACCGAAGAGTTATGCTGAAGCAGTGGACAATGCCATCGATATCGAGGAAGGTCTGTGGAGTCGGAGGTCGCGTGCTAGGACTCGGGTGCTCAAGGTGGTCGTCCCGCTGTTCAGGGAGCGCAGTCTTCTCAGTCTTCGCAGTCAGCTCATCAACCCAAGCAACAGCAGCAGCAGCAGTTGGCTCAGCAGTCTGGCCGCCAGAGGTTCCGACCTCGTGGCCATCTGTTTAAGAAGAAGTCTGGTTCTGGCTCTTCTGGTTCTGGCAGCTTAGTAGCAGTGGTTCTAGGGCAGAGTTTTGTGGCTTCTGTGGAGGCAAGCATTCGTCGACTCAGTGTGTTGGTGTGCAGGGCTCTTGTAACATCTGTGGTCAGTATGGGCATTTCGCAAGAGTGTGTCCGTCGTCTGGATCGCAGCAAGCCGTAGCCCCACCTCTGGGTTGAGGAGGATCATCTAGGGGTTGTTCCCCTCAGTTTCCGCAGCCTATGGTTGGAGAGATGCAGTTTAGGCCGTTCCAGTTTCCTGGTCCATCGCGTTTCTGACAGTCGTCTCAGCAGCATTTCTCTGGACCCCAACATGCTCAAGCGAACACTATTACTAGGCAGCAAACGGAGGAGACGCCGAGCAGGGTGATTTCAGGTACATGCCTTGTCTTTGATTTTCCTGCACGAGTGTTGTTTGACACTGGCACATCGCATTCGTTTATTTCTGACGCGTTTGTGGTCGAGCATGGTCTGCATACCACTTCTTTGCGTGATGTTGTGTCTGTTTCTACTTCTGGCGGTGCGGGCTTGTTCTCCTAGGAAGTTTTGTTGGATGGCGTTCTGAGGTTTGGCGAGCATGTATTGATAGCGAATTTGATTCGTTTGTTGTTGTGGGATTTCTACTGCATAGTGGGAATGGACGTGTTGTCCAGTTACAGGGCCTCCGTGGATTGTTTCCATGGGATTATCCGTTTTAGGCCTTAGTCCGGTGAGAAATGGTATTTCTATGGTGCTGATTCCCAATCAAAGATTCAGTTGATCTCAGTGATGGAGATGTTCAGCTTGTTGTCGATGGAGAATGGTGGTTTTATGATTTATGCGTTGGATGCATCCTCTTCTTCTCATGTGCAGCTCAGTGAAGTTCCTGTGGTGCGCCATTTTCCTGATGTGTTTCCGGAGGAGATCCCTGGTTTTCCTCCGAGGAGGGAGATTGACTTTAGCATTGAGTTGGTGCCTGGCACATCTTCTATGTCGCGTGCACCATATCGTTTAGCGCCTGTCGAGTTGAGAGAGCTCAAGGTGCAACTGGATGACTTGCTGGAGAAAGGTTTTATCAGACCTAGCATGTCGCCGTGGGGAGCGTCTAACTTGTTTGTCAAGAAGAAGGATGACACAATGAGAATGTTCATTGACTTCCGTCAGCTGAACAAAGTTACTGTTAAGAATAAGTACCCGTTGCCGAGGATCGACGACTTGTTTGACCAGTTGCAAGGTTCTGCTGTATATTCGAAGATCGATATACGTTCAGGGTACCATCAGCTGAGAGTTAGAGATCAAGATGTCGCGAAGACTACTTTTCGTACTAGTTACGGGCACTTTGAGTTTCCGGTGATGCCTTTCGGATTGACAAATGCCCCTGCAGTCTTCATGGATTTGATGAACCGAGTCTTCCGAGAGTTTATAGATCAGTTTGTGATAGTGTTCATCGACAAAATCTTGGTGTATTCGAAGACTCCTTTGGAGCATAAGGAGAATTTGAGAATTGTTCTTCAGACGTTGAGAGACTCGCAGCTGTATGCCAAATTCTCTAAGTACGAGTTCTGGCTGGATCGCGTAGTGTTTTGGGTCATGTGATTTCGGCGGATGGCATTTATGTGGATCCCAGTAAGGTTGATGCTGTTTTGAACTCGGAGAGACCTAGGAATGTGTCTGAGCTTCGTAGTTTCTTGGGTCTTACTGGCTATTACCGTCGTTTTATAGAGCGTTTCTCTAGTATAGCTAGGTTGATGACTCAGTTGACTCAGAAAGAGAAGCGGTTCGTTTGGATTGAGCAATGCGAGAATGCTTTTCAATTGCTCAAAGATAAGTTGACTATTGCGCCTGTGTTGGCTTTGCCGTCTGGTTCAGGTGGCTTCGTCGTTGTTCTGATTCTTCGCTCAATGGATTGGGCTGTTTGTTGATGCAGCATGGTCGAGTCATTGCGTATGCTTCGTGAAAGCTGAAACCGCATGAGACTCGTTATCCAGTTCGTGATTTGGAGCTAGCAGCTGTGGTCTTTGCGTTGATGATTTGGCGCCACTATCTGTATGGCGAGCAATTTGTAGTGTATTCAGACCACAAGAGTTTGCAGTATCTGTTTTTGCAGCCTGACTTGAATATGAGACAGCGTAGGTGGATGGAGCTTCTAAAGGATTTTGATTGTGAGATCAAGTACCAGCCTGGGAAAGTTAACGTAGTGGCTGATGCATTGAGCAGGAAGGCTCCGGAAAAGATTCTTGCATCGCTATGTATTTCTAAGGACTGTGAGCATCTCAGCACTACTGGTTGGAAGTTTTACCCGGCTGAGGACTATGTGGTGGTTTCTTCTTTCCAAGTTGAGCCACAGATCATTTTGAGCATTAGAGCAGCTCAAAGGACAGATCCTTCCATCCACGAGTTGAAGTTGAAGGTCAGGGCTGGTCAACTGGTGGGATATTCTGTTTTGTCCGATGGTTGTTTGTGTTTCCGTGGTTGGTTGGTTGTGGAACGTGGTGGGTATATTCTGTTTTGTCCGATGGTTGTTTGTGTTTCCGTGGTTGGTTGGTTGTGCCCAATCTGATAGATCTTCGGGAGGAGATCCTTAGAGAAGTGCATTGCAGTAGACACAGTGTCCATCCTGGTGCACGGAAGATGTACCATGCGTTGAAGCCGCACTTCTGGTGGGCTGGTTTCGTTGCTCGTTGCTTGAAATGTTAGCAGGTTAAGGCTGAGAGGATAAGACCTGGTGGTATTTTGCAGAGTTTGGAAGTGCCCCAATGGAATTGGGAGCACGTAGCGATGGATTTTGTTACGCATTGCCTCGTTCCAACAGAGGTTGCGATGCGATTTGGGTTGTAATCGACAGATTGTCGAAGTCTGCACACTTTATTCCCTATGGAATGATGTTTTTGTTGAAGAAAATAGCGAAATTGTACGTCGATTTTGTGGTCAGATTGCATGGTGTGCCTGTTTCGATTGTCTCTGACGGAGATCCAAGGTTTACTTCCAGGTTTTGGAAGAGTTTACAAGCAGCTTTAGGTACCAGTTTGGCTATGAGTACAGCGTATCATCCCCAAAAATATGGACAATCTGAGAGAACTATCCAGACGTTGGAGGATATGTTGAGAGCTGTTGTAATGGATTTTGGTGGTAGCTGGAAAAACGCGTTGTCTTTGGTTGAATTTTCTTACAATAACAGCTACCAAGTAACAATTGGTATGGCGCCGTTTGAGGCTTTATATGGTAGAAAGTGCAGATCGCCTGTATGTTGGGAAGAAGTGGGGGAGAAGCAGCTGTCTGCCCCAGAGTTTGTGCAGCAAATGAAGGATCATGTGGATCTTATTCAACAGCGGATGAAAGCTGCACAGGATCGCCAAGCCAGTTATGCAAATAAGAGGCGTCCACCTCTAGAGTTTCAGGTTGGTGATCAGGTGTTACTTAAGTTTCTCCGTTTTGCAGTGTATGCGCTTTGGTCACAGGGAAAGTTAGCCCCTGTATGTGTCCGTATGAATTGTTGAGAGGATTGGCCCTTTGGCGTATCGGCTGCTGTTGCCTCTTGAATTAGCTTCTCTACATGAAATCTTTCATGTTTCCATGTGTAATGGTGCAATGGAGCAAACATGGTAGGGAAGAAGCTACCTGGGAGTTGGAAGAAAAGATGCAGGGTGAGTGGCCGCATCTCTTTGAGTAGGTGTTGTAGCAGATTCCAGTAGTTGGTTAGTTTTTGGTTGTTCTTTTCCCTAGTTGTTGCTTTTTGTTTGCTCAGTTATTTTGAACTCTTGGGTTCAGTTGAGTTGTTCCTGGACTTGTTGATTTCGAGGACGAAATCATGTTTTAGTGGGGGAGAGATGTTAGACCTGTGTTTTCACAATCAGGTGTTGGTCGGGATTGGACCAGCTGTTGGTCGATGTGCTTGGAGTAGCCATCGAATTTGCCTAAGTGTTGGAATCAGCAGTTGGAAAGATATCAGACGTTGCGTGGGAGACGTTTGTTTGAGTACCAGCTGTTGAGTCAGTCGTTGGTGACATTTTATATAGATGTGCTTCCAGCAGTAGCAGTAGGAATCAATTGGAGCAGTAGCGCTTTGTTAGATTTCAGTAGTTGATATTTCAGTCATTGCGTTTTGATAGGAAGCAGCAGCAATGCTGACGTGGATTTCAGTCGTTGGGGTATTAGCGCATATCCAGCTGTTGCGAGAGACCAGCTGTTGCGAGTGATCAGCTGTTGGTATTTTAGTTGCGATGATCAGCAGAGAGCGCTAAGGGACTCTGAAGCGACGATGTTTTGTGAACAGGAACCAGCTGTTAGTTTCGTTAGCGTGCTTTGTAGCGGGTAGCGAAACTACGTCGTTTTGATAAGTTGTAACGAAAACGTTTTGAGTGGAGCGCTTTGTACCAGCTGTTGGTTGTAATAGACATCAGCTGTTGAGAGATTTGGTGCGTTGTTCTATTCAGCTGCTGGTTTGTTGATCAGCTGTTGGTAGCGAGTTGACGTGTTCCTCTGCGACGTCGTTTGGTTAAGTTGGTGCGACGTCGTTTTGTTTAGTTATTCGCTGTTTAGCGATAGGCAAAAGCTGATGTGAGATTTCAGCAGTTGGTTGGGAATATTGGTTGCGACGACTGTTTTGTTGATGGAATCTGTTCCTGCTGCTACCAGCTGTTGAGTAGTGTATTTATTAGAAGACTTGGTCTCTGATTTGGCATGAGATCCCATACTTAGAATATTTATCCCCGATTATCGTTCTCTGTCGCGAACCCTAAGCACTGTTCACCGTAGCTTTTCTACGACGATTCCCGTCGTTTCCCGTCTCTGTTTTGAGTAAGACCGGTGGCGCTGCACTCCTTGAGAGTTGCTCTTTCGATTGATACCACTTTGGAAGCTGTGGGAGGCTGGAAGTAGGATCGCGAAGTTGCTATCTTCGGCAGTGTGTTCGTGTGTGCAGGTAGAACTTTGAATTGTTGTTAAGATCTTACCTCGAGCGTTTGTTTAAGCTTCTTGTTGAGTTAGATATGTAGGATAATTGCTGGTTTGAGTTGTTGCTCCCAGCCGTGTGATTCCGTGAGCGTCCCTGAGAATTATGCGTATTGTTTAGCAGGATTTAGACCAGAACTCTCGGGAACCCGTTTGTGGTAATTGTTGCACAGAATATAGAGGTACGGATTTGGAGCTTGTAATTCAGTGTGGTTATGGCATGGATAAATTGTGAGGTTGCTGTTGTGTGAATTGCCGTGTATGATTGATGTTGCATATGTTTTATGCTATCTATTTTGTTAGCTGTTGCATACACGCATATTCCATTCAACTGTTGCAGCCATTGTTTCGATGTTTCATTGTTATTGCTGTTATGTTCTTACCAAGAAGCGAGGGCGGGAGGCAAAACCGCACTCTCATCTCCCTGCTGGGATTTGTTAGCCCCTATGCGCCGAGTGGCTAACTACCACCGTTCATAGGTTGGGCAACGACAGGTTGAGCTGTTGATGCATCTAGTAAGGGTGGTGAGTATGGGTGAGTGGGTAGCACCCACTTGTCCTACACACACCGTGGCCACATATCTTTTGCAGATTTCGTTGAGCTGTGCTTGATGTTCCTTGGCTCCCTTCTTTGGTTGTAGCCTTCGGCTGTTGTCCCGTTCTTCATGCATAGCATCTGCATTTTATCTTTGCTGTTCATTGCTGATTTATAGTTGATCTCCGTACTGGGGTCTGACCCCAATGTCCTCTGGGGCTTGGTTTGTTTTGTTTGCCTGTGTTGTTTTCAGGTATTCCAGGTTTCACAGCTGGTCGTGGTTTTAACCCAGCTGGAGGTGCCCCAGGAGGTAGTTAGAATGTCCCAGTTATGTATAGTATTTATATGCAATGGTATCACTGCGGGTGGGATGTCCCGGGTGATGCTTAGACCTATATAGTTGCAGTATATCAGTACCTGTATTGTTTGTATTGTGCAGTTGTTGTTGTTGTCAGGTACTTGATGCATGTTTTATGCTATGCTGGTTTATTGTGGCTTGTAGCCTATGCTTGTTGTGTAGCTGGGATATATTTTGAGTATTGCCGTATTTTAAATTATAATGTTTTAAACCGTCAGGCCAAAAGCAAAAATTTTAACCA
>KV000875.1:285807-313363 GCA_001598015.1 Dorcoceras hygrometricum | reverse complement strand
GATGGACACTGTATCTACTGCAGTGCGCTTCTTGCAAGATCTATTCCTTCAAATCAATCAGGTTTGGCACAACAAGCCTGCCACGAAACCTCAAACAACCATCAGAAGAAACAGAATACTCCTCAAGCTGACCAGCTCTCACCTTCAGCTTCAACTCATGGATGGATGGATCAGTTCTCTGAGCTGCTGTAATGCTAGAAACAAGCCGTGGCTCAACTTGAAAAGAAGACACCACAACATAATCCTCAGCGGGGTAACACCTCCAACCAGTAGTGCTAATATGCTCATGGACCTTCGAAATCTGCATCGAAGCCAGCATCGCCACTTGAGCATCTCTGCTCAATGCATCAGCAACTACATTCATCTTCCCAGGCTGGTATTTGAAATCACAATCAAAATCCTTTAGCAGCTCCATCCATCTACGCTGTCACATGTTCAAATCTGACTGAGAAAACAGATATTGAAGACTCTTGTGGTCGGAGTACACCACAAAATGCTCACCATACAGGTAATGGCGCCAAATCTTCAAAACAAAAACAACTGCTGCTAACTCCAAATCATGAACTAGGTAACGAGTCTCATGCGGCTTCAACTTCCGAGAGGCATAAGCAATGAATCGACCATTCTACATCAACACACAACCCAATCCATTCCAAGAAGCATCTGCACAAACAACAAAACCACCTGAACCACACGGCAGAGCTAACACAAGTGCAGAAGTTAGATTCTCTTTGAGCAACAGAAAACTACTCTCACATTGCTCAGTCCAAACAAACCTCTTGTCTTTTTGAGTCAACTGCGTCATTGGCTTAGCTATACTGGAGAATCCCTCGATAAAATGATGATAATAGCCAGCCAGACCCAAGAAACTACGAATCTCAGCAACATTCTTGGGACGATCCCACTTAAGAACAGACTCAACCTTACTGGGATCCATAGAAATACCATCAACTGAAATCACATGACCCAGAAACACAACTCGGTCCAACCAAAACTCGCACTTGGAGAACTTAGCATACAGCTGCGAGTCTCGAATCTTCTGCAGAACTAGCATCAAATGCTCTTTGTGCTGCAACGGAGTCTTAGAGTACACCAAAATATCATCGATAAACACAATCACAAACTGATCTATGAACTCTCTAAAGACTCTATTCATCAAGTCCATGAAAACTACGGGAGCATTCGTCAAACCAAAAGGCATAACTAGAAACTCGTAATGACCATACCTCGTACGAAACGCAGTCTTCTCAACATCCTGCTCACGGATGCGCAACTGATGATACCCAGAACGCAGGTCGATCTTCTAAAACACAGCAGAACCTTGAAACTGGTCAAAAAGATCATCGATCCTAGGCAAAGGGTACTTATTCTTCACTGTCGCTTTGTTCAACTGCCTAAAGTCGATGCACATCCTCATCGACCCGTCCTTCTTCTAGACAAACAAAATAGGCGCTCCCCATGGGGACATGCTAGGCCTAATGAATCCCTTCTCCAGCAAATCACTAAGCTGCTCCTTAAGCTCCGTCAACTCAGCAGGTGCTAAACAATACGAAGCACACAAAATCGGAGTTGTACCAGGAACCAACTCAATGCTGAAGTCTATCTCCCGCCTCAGAGGAAAACCAGGAATCTCCTCCGGAAACACATCCGGGAAATGTCGAACCACGGGGACTCTACTAAGCTTGGCCTTGTTCTCTATTATTGTTCCGACACTTAGAATATTTCCCGATTGACAAATTCTGTTGCGATACCCTAGCTACTGTTCACCAAACCTTATCTTCTTCGATTGCCGGCGGTAGACAGCTCCGACGAAGGCGAGAGTGGTAGCGTTGGACTCCTCTTGCTGAGACGCTTCGTTTGGATATTGTTTTCGAACGTTTTCTTGAAGCTGGTGAGGTGTGCAAAAACATATCCCTTGTGTAGTATTTTGGCATAAGCGTCGGATTTCGCTCCTAGCTTTTTGGGGTAAGTTCAGATCCTGCCTTTAAGCTTGTTAGAGACTTCTGTGTTGTTGATGAGGTAGGATAGCGCTGGTCGAGTTGTAGCTCCCAGCTGTTGCTTTTCTGTGATTCGGTATTTGAGCAGTTGTTGTGTTGCCTTTGAGCAGGTGGTGGATCTGCGTCATTGTGGCAATCAGCTTTCTTGTAATTATAGCTCAGAAGATTTGAGGTACGGATGTGAGCTTGTTTACATCTTAGGATTGAGCATTGATTATATGCTTGGCTGTGTGTGTGCTCTATGATGTTATTACTTGTGCCTGTGTTATAATATCAGCTATTGCATTTCATACACGCATATTGCTGTCGAGCCCTGTTTTTGATAGCTATGCCTGTTCTGTTGAATTTTGAGTACCAGGATGCTACGTTCAAGGACGAGCGGGTAGTTCCCGTATATCTTGGAGGCGAGCGGGTAACTCCCGTACCTCATTCTTCCTGATGGGTTTGTTAGATGCTATGAGCGGAGTGGGTAGCTCCCACATATCATGAGTGAGCAAAAGCAGGTGGAGCTGGTCGTTTAGCATTTGGTATGGTGTACTGGAGATGAGTGGGTAGCTCCCATGTGCTCAGTATACCCGTGGCCACTACTGATTGTTCCTTTGATCAGATCTTGCCGTTGAGCTGTTTTGAGATCCTTTGGCTCCCTGCTTTCGGTTGTAGCCTTGATCCCTTGCATAGCATTTGCATATTTATCTGTTTTTTCCTTATGCTGTTTATTGCTGCTCTCCGTACTGGGGTTTGACCCCGAAGTCCCTCTGGGGCTGGTGTTTGTTGCCTGTATGTGTTTTCAGGTTTCCCAGGTTTCTCTGCTGGTCGTGGCTTTGACCCAGCTGGAGGTGCCCCAGGAGGTGGATAAAGTGTCCCAGTTAGCGTATAGCATATATGTACTAGTATTGTTAGCAGGGGAATGCCCTGTGCTTGTGGGATTGTGTTATCCGTTGTAGTACTGGTATTTGTGTTTGTATAAATGTTGTACTGTTGTATCGTGTATTTGTAAACTGGGATATTTTAAGTATTATTGTATTTTAAATTATATGTTTTAAACCGTCAGGCCAAAAGCAAAAATTTAAACCACTTTTTGAATGCTTCCGCTATGTTTGCGTGGTTTAACTCTGAGTAGAGCACGAGACCAGACATTTTTGGTATCAGAGCTTAAGCTGGGATAAGCTAGATTTCTGTTGATCACACTTGAGTCTAGGCACAGTGTTGTGTGTTTCATGTGCTTGACTATGTGATCTATATGCTGCCTTTATTTGTGCTGTATTGTTCTGTTGTGATCTTACCCTCTTAGTGTTTCTTAGATGCCGCCTAGACGCAGGGGTAGAGGTAGAGGGCAGATTCCGGAAGAGTCTGAAGGTCAGACAGAAGGTGATCAGCGTAGTTTTCCCCGCCGTGGTCGCGGTAGGCACGCCGGGGATGAGGTTGACGAGTTGGCATCTCGTGTGAATGACATGGAGCTTGTCATGGCGAGGTTTCAGCGTATTAATCCTCAGGTTTTCAATGGGGATGAGTCTAGTGCCGATGCAGATTCGTGGTTGCAGCATGTCACTGGTTTGTTTAACTGTGTGCAGTATGATGATGAACTCAAGTTGAGTGTGGCTACTTTTCAGTTGAGGAAAGGTGCGGAGCGTTGGTGGAGAGGCGCTTCGAGGACTTTGGAAGAGACTGGAGTAGGGATTACGTGGGACAGTTTTTGTGTTGCTTTTCGTCATGAGTATGTCCCGGAGTCCTATGTGAACGCCCGTGAGCGTGAGTTCGATAACTTGGAGCAGGGCAGTATGTCTGCTAGATAGTATGCCCATAGGTTTTCTTCCCTTCTTGCGTACGTGCCGCATGTTTATGGTCGGGAGAGAGCGAAGAGAACTAGATTTCTTGAGGGGATGAACGAGGATTTGTACTCCTTGGTTTTGGCTAGCTCGCCGCGATCAATATTGAGGAAGGTTTGAGGAACCGTCGGTCTCGTGGTAGGCCGCAGGTGGCGCAGAGTAGTCGTCCAGTGGTTCAGGGAGCACAACCTTCCCAGTCTGTGCAGTCATCTCAGCCACCCCAACAGCAGCAACGGGTAGCCCAACAGTTTGGTCATCAGAGGTTTAGGCCTCATGGTATTCTGTTCAAGAAGAAGTCTGGTTCTAGTTCTTTTGGTTCTGGTAGCTCCAGCAACGGTGGTACCAAGGTTGAGTATTGTGGCCAGTGTGGTGGAATAGTTCTTTTGGTTCTGGTAGCTCCAGCAACGGTGGTACCAAGGTTGAGTATTGTGGCCAGTGTGGTGGAAAGCACCCTACAGCGCAGTGTGTAGGTGTGCAGGGTTCTTATAATGTCTGTGGTCAGGACGGAAACTTTGCTAGAGTGTGTCCTTTGTCTGGATCGCAGCATATCGCAGTTCCATCGTAGGGTCGAGGTGGATCATCTAGAGGTCGTTCTGCTTTTCCTTTTCAGCAGCATAGGTTGGTGGAGCCTCAGTTTAGGCCGTTTCAGCAGCCTGGTCCTTCGCGGTTTGGACAGTCTTCCCACCCTCAGTTTTCTGGACCTCAGTTTTCCCAAGTGAACGCCATGACCACGGAGCAAGCTGAAGGCACACCGGGCGGCGGGATTATCCAAGGTACTTGCTTTGTTTTTATTTTCCTGCGCGTGTGTTGTTTGATACAGGAGCGTCGCATCTTTTATTTCTGATGCCTTTGTGGTTGAGCATGGTTTGCATACCACTCCTTTGTGTGATATTGTATCTGTTGCGACTCCTGCCGGTGCGAGCCTGTTCTCCCAAGAGATTTTGTTGAATGGTGTTCTTAGGTTTTGCGAGAGTGTGTTGTTAGCCAACCTGATCAGGCTAGTGATGTGGGATTTTGACTGTATAGTGGGAATGGACGTGTTGTCTAGCTATAGGGCCACTGTGGATTGTTTCCATAGCGTTGTGCGATTTAGGCCCCAGTCTGGCGAGAAATGGAATTTCTACGGCCAATATTCCCAGTTTAAGATTCCTTTAGTCTCTGCGATGGAGATGTTTAGCCTGTTGTCGCTTGAGAATGTTGGTTTTATGATCTATGCCTTGGATGCGTCTTCTTCTTCGAGCGTAGAGCTTAGTAGAGTCCCCGTGGTTCGACATTTCTCGGATGTGTTTCCTGAGGAGATTCCTGGTTTTCCTCCGTGGAGGGAGATAGACTTCAGCATTGAGTTGGTTCCTGGTACAGCTCCGATTTCGCGTGCTCCGTATCGTTTAGCGCCTGCTGATTTGAGGGAGCTTAAGGAGCAGCTTAGTGATTTGCTAGAGAAGGGATTCATTAGGCCTAGCATGTCCCCGTGGGGAGCGCCTATGTTGTTTGTCAAGAAGAAGGACGGGTCGATGAGGATGTGCATCGACTTTAGGCAGTTTAACAAAGCTACAGTGAAGAATAAGTACCCTTTGCCTAGGATCAATGATCTTTTTGACCATTTGAAAGGTTCTGCCGTGTTTTTGAAGATCGATCTGTGTTCTAGGTATCATTAGTTGCGCATCCGTGAGCATGATGTTGAGAAGACTGCGTTTCGTACGAGGTATGGGCATTAAGAGATTATAGTTATGACTTTTGGTTTGACGAATGCTCCCGCAGTTTTCATGGACTTGATGTTCGAGACTCGCAGTTGTATGCTAAGTTTTCCAAGTGTGAGTTTTGGTTAGACCGAGTTGTGTTTCTGGGTCATGTGATCTCTGTTGATGGTATTTCTGTGGATCCCAGTAAGGTTGAGGCTGTTCTTAACTGGGAGCGTCCCAAGAATGTTGCTGAGATTCGTAGTTTCTTGGGTCTGGCTGGCTATTATCATCCTTTTATCGAGGGATTCTCTAGTATAGCTAAGCCAATGACGCAGTTGACTCAGAAAGACAATAGGTTTGTTTGGACTGAGCAATGTGAGAGTAGTTTTCTGTTGCTCAAAGAGAAGCTAACTTCTGCGCCTGTGTTAGCTCTATCGTGTGGTTCAGGTGGTTTTGTTGTTTCTGCAGATGCTTCTTTGAATGGATTGGGTTGTGTGTTGATGCAGAATGGTCGAGTCATTGCTTATGCCTCTCGGCAGTTGAAGCCGCATGAGACTCGTTACCGAGTTCATGATTTAGAGTTGGCAGCACTGGTTTTTGCTTTGAAGATTTGGCGCCACTACCTGTATGGTGAGCAGTTTGTGGTGTACTCCGACAAAAAGAGTCTTCAGTATCTGTTTTCTCAGTAAAATTTGAATATGAGACAGCGTAGATGGATGGAGCTGCTAAAGGATTTTGATTGTGAGATCAAATACCAGCCTGGGAAGATGAATGTAGTTGCTGATGCATTGAGCAGAAAAGCTCAAGTGGCGATGTTGGCTTCGATAGATTTTGAAGGTCCATGAGCATCTTAGCACTACTGGTTGGAGGTTTTACCCTGCTGAGGATTATGTTGTGGTGTCTTCTTTTCAAGTTGAGCCACAGCTTGTTTCTAGCATTAGAGCAGCTCAGAGGACAGATCCTTCCATCCATGAGTTAAAGCTGAAGGTGAGAGCTGGTCCGCTTGAGGAGTATTCTGTTTCTTCTGATGGTTGCTTGAGGTTTCGTGGCAGGCTTGTTGTGCCAAATCTGATTGATCTTAAGGAAGAGATTTTTCATGAAGCGCATTGCAGTAGGTATAGCGTCCATCCTGGTGCAAGGAAGATGTATCATGCCTTGAAGCAGCATTATTGGTGGGCAGGTTTGAAGGATGATGTTGCTGATTTTTTAGCCCGATGTCTGAATTGTCAGCAAGTCAAGGCAGAGAGGATGAGACCTGGTGGTTTGTTGCATAGCTTAGAGGTTCCCCAATGGAATTGGGAGCACATAACTATGGATTTCGTCACGCATTTGCCCCGTTCCAGCAGAGGTTGTGATGTTGTGTGGGATGTGCTAGACAGATTGTCGAAGTCTGCGCATTTCATTCCCTACAACATGAGCTATTCTTTGAAAAAGATGGTGAAGCTGTACATAGATTTTGTGGTGTGTCTGCATGGTGTGCCAGTTTCGATTGTTTCAGATCGTGATCCAAGGTTTACTTCCAGGTTTTGGAAGAGTTTGCAAACATCTTTGGGAACTAGATTGGCTATGAGTACAACGTATCACCCCCAAACAGATGGCCAATCGGAGAGGACTATCCAGATTTTAGAGGATATGTTGAGAGCTGTTGTGATGGACTTCAGTGGTAGCTGGCAAGACTCATTGTCTTTGGTTGAGTTTTCCTATAATAAAAGCTATTAGGTCATGATTGACATGGCACCATTTGAAGCTTTGTATGGCAGAAAGTGTAGATTGCCAGTATGTTGGGAAGAAATGGTGGAGAAGCAGCTGTCTTCCCCAGAGTTTGTGCAACAGATGAGAGATCAGGTGGACTTGATTCGCCAAAGAATGAAATCTGCTCAAGATCTCCAATCCAGTTATGCGAATAAGAGGCGTAGGCCTTTAGAGTTTGAGGTTGGTGATCTAGTTTTCCTTAAGGTTTCTCCTTTCCGTAGTGTTATGAGATTTGGTCTCAAGGGTAAGTTAGCTCCTCGTTGTGTTGGTCCTTATGAGATCTTAGAGTTGATTGGTCCTTTGGCTTATCGGCTGTTGTTGCCCCCAGATTTGTCTTCCTTACATGATGTGTTTCATGTTTCGATGCTGAGGAAGTATGAGCCAGATCCTTCGCATGTGTTGAGAACTGACGAGGTTGAGTTAGATCGGACTTTGAGATATGTTGAGTATCCCTTGCAGATCTTGGATAGAAAAGAGAAACAGTTGAGGAATAAAACCATTCCCTTGGTGATGGTTCAGTGAAGCAAGCACGGTAGAGAAGAAGCTACTTGGGAACTGGAAGAGAAGATGCAACATGAGTGGTCACATCTGTTTGAGTAGATGTTGTCCTAGTTCCAGTAGTTGGCTGTGTTTCTTCCCCAGTTATCTTGAACTCTTGTTTTGGAGTTGATTGATTTTGAGGACGAAATCCTGTTTTAGTGGGGGAGAGATGTGAGAACCGAAAGCTGATAAGATTAATTGAGTTAATTAATCGGGTTTGATTTAGATCAGCTTTGAGTTGTTGCGCTTGGAAGAGCTATCGGGTTCTGTTTGTTTTTAGAACAGCATTGGTTAGTTGAGTTCTTTCGCGGAAGCTGTTCAGTAGTTAGCGCAGGTAATCGCTGAATGTTGGCACTCAGCAGTGGTGACATCAGCAGTAGTGGTTGTATTCAGCAGTCGTAGCGAGATCAGAAGTCGCTGAGCAGTAGCGAGTGCACTAGCATGTTTCAGCAGTGAGTAGTTATACGTCGTCGTTTGGATTAGTTGAAACGACAGAGTTTTGGGTTAGCGAAGAAGAATCAGCTGTGAGTTGCGTTAGCGTCAGCTGGGTGAGAGATCTGTTGTAGCGTTGCTGACATATGTTGGTTAGTGTTCAGCAGTGAGTAGCGGGTGACGTGTCCAGTTGCGACAGTAGTTCTCTGCGACTTCGTTTGACAATCATCGCCAGCGACAAAACCGAATCACTCTCTAGACTTGCAAGATCTGTTTGGAGAGCGGTAATATCAGTTGCGATAGCTTAAGTTGTCGGTGGAGCAGTTTCCAGATTCTGTCAGCAGTGAGATTTAATAGGTAGCTTGGCCTTGTTCTCTATTATTGTTCCCGACACTTAGAATATTTTCCCGATTGCCAAATTCTGTCGCGATACCCTAGCTATTGTTCACCGAACCTTATCTTCTTCGATTGCCGTCGGTAGGCAGATCTGACGTGGGCGAGAGTGGTAGCATTGGACTCCTCTTGCTGAGACGCTTCGTTTGGTGATGCTTTACGGACGTTTACATGAAGCTGGTGAGGTGTGCGAAGACATCTCCCTTGTGTAGTCTGTTAGCATAAGCGTCGGATTTCGCTCCTAGCTTGTTGGGGTAAGTTGATATCCTGCCTTTAAGCTTGTTAGAGCTTTTTGTGGTGTTTGATGAGGTAGGATAGCGCTGGTCGAGTTGTAGCTCCCAGCTGTTGCTTTTCTATGCTTCGAGCTTTGAGCACTTGTTGTGTTTCCGTTGAGCAGGTGGTGGATCTGCGTCATTGTGGCAATCTGCTTTGTTGTAATTATAGCTCAGAATACTTGAGGTACGGATGTGAGCTTGTTTACAGCTTAGGATTAAGCATGGATTATATGCTTGGTTGTGTGTGTGCTCTGTGCTGTTATTACTTGTGCCTGTGTTATAATATCAGCTGTTGCATTTGCATGCACGCATATTGTTGTCGAGCCCTGTTTTGCTAGATATTCCTGTTCTGTTGAATTGAGAGTACCAGATGCTATGTTCAAGGACGAGCGGGTAGTTCCCGTATACCTTGGATGCTGAGCGGGTAACACCCGTACCTCATTCTCCCTGCTGGGATTGTTAGCTTCTATGAGCGGAGTGGGTAGCTCCCACATCTCATGAGTGAGCAACAGCAGGTGGAGTTGTTTGTAGGAATCTGGTACGGTGTATTGGAGACGAGTGGGTAGCTCCCATATGCTCAGTACACTATCTCGTGGCCATTACTGAGTGTTCCTTTGATCAGATCTTGATGTTGAGCTGTTATTGAGATCCTTTGACTCCCTGCTTTCGGTTGTAGCCTTGATCCCTTGCATAGCATTTGCATATTTATCTGCTGCTTTTCCTTATGTTGCTCTCCGTACTGGGGTTTGACCCCGAAGTCCCCTCTGGGGCTGGTTTTTGTTGCTTGTATGTGTTCTCAGGTTTCCCAGGTTTCTCTGCTGGTCTTGGCTTTGACCAAGTTGGAGGTGCCCCAGGAGGTGGATAGAGTGTCCCAGTTAGCGTATATATATATGTACTAGTACTGTTAGCCGGGGAATGCCCTGTGCTTGTGGGATTGTGTTATCCGTTGTAGTACTGGTATTTGTGTTTGTATAAATGTTGTACTGTTGTATCGTGTATTTGTAAACTGGGATATTTTAAGTATGATTGTATTTGAAATTATATGTTTTAAACCGTCAGGACAAAAGAGAAACTTTTAATCCACTTTTTGAATGCTTCCGCTATGTTAGCGTGGTTTAACTCTGAGTAGAGCACGAGGCCTGACACAACAGATCAGCAAGTAGCTGATATCTTCACCAATCCTCTGCCGGACGCTAAGTTTTCTTATTTTAGAAACATTTTGGGTCTCTCGAATATGTCTTGATTATGTTTTGCATGCATATGTCAGCGGGAACAATATAATTCAAACAGATAACTCAAAGGCCCACTGATTGCTCTCAAGTTGGTCAGCATCGTGCTGATCTGGTCCAGTTTGGGGAATGTATAGCGAGATTTTATCACGGTGTTTGGCTTACTTGTTTCTGTGCTGGTAAATAAAATTGAGCGATAGATATTCGTTTTATTTTTAACATTCATTTTAAATCGGACGGTCATCTTTCTGGAATTTCAAATGACTTCTTAATGAGATGATGACACGTGTCCACTTAAAACCCTTGTCTCTTCTCGTTCGTACATAAACAGTTTGACTTTAATTTTTAAAGCACGCTTTCAAACTTTCGCGCATTCTACAAAATTTGCAAGAAAATTCCAGCATTTTCTTGCAATCTCTCGCATTTTCTAAATTCCTCACCCTTTACTCCTAGAAATGGCTGATTCCTTCTTCGTCAATGCTTTCCAGGTTTGAATTTGCATCCGTGCTCGCTATGGAGAACTCTTGTAACGCCCAGACATTTTTATAGCCACAATTAGAAAGTTTATAAACTTGAGAGATTAAATTGAAATGCTATTTTATTCAACTGCCCTTCGGGTTGAGTTTCTACAATGGAGTATGCGATAATCAGCTCTCATCTTTGTCGAGTTGGTTTTCAGATTTGAGACGCAAATGCAGGAGCTGTCCGGTTGATTCAATAAAAACCGATGTAATAATTTATTTTAAATAAAATAGTTCGGTTTATATCATCAGATTTCGTTTAAAATGAGAGTAGCACTTTTAAAAGATTTTAGCATATTGATAAAAAGTGTTTCTTTCTTAGGCATTTGAAATCATATATATAGGATGTTAGCCACATCAAGCATCATTATTTACAAAAAAAAACATTTCAATCAAAGCGGTGCTCTCTGTTAGAAACCGAGCAAATGTTTTAAATCTTTTTCAGGAGACGATCGGATTGTACGTGATTCAGGCCAGATTTCTTTTGTAATTGTGTCGCAGTATACAGGAAAGTAAACTCTGTTTATTGCTACACTCATGAAAGCATATATTCTGTTCTGTTTTCATGTTTGTATGCGTCTTTCAAGGTTTAAGAATTTGCTACGACGATTCTTCAAACAATAGAAAAGTCATGCTATGTTTTTATGAAGAAAGAATGTGTTTACTGTTAGTTTGATTCAGAAAGATGTTAGAAAAATGTTTGATGATGTTCGTCCAGTTGTTTCTTTGAGTTTTCTAAAAATTTCTTTGAAGTAGCTTACAAGTAGCTTACTCGATTGTTTTCCAGAAATTTCTTGAGATCGTTTGATTTCTTCAGACAAAGGAAACCTTTGTTGTTCATGTTCGTTCTAAATGGTCAAGTCTGAAATCTAGTTCTTTTACCAAAGCTGAATTTCTGTTGTAAGCTGATTCTTCTTTGAGTTTTGTTGGTTTGGATGCTCTGTACTTGTTATCTGCATCATGTGAATTGTTGTAAAACCCATATGTTAAGTGTATTTTTAAATAATGATTTTCTAAATCAGGCCAAAGAAAAAAATTTTATCCGCTTTTTTAAGCTTCCGCAGTTATGATGTTTGGGTGAAAAATCTTTGTTTTGTGCATCGGGCCTGACACTCGGTGTGCTATATAAATGCTGAGGGGAGACGCCGTGATATGGTGGGAAGGGACCAAGCTGATAGTAGATTTGGTTATGCTCACCTGGGAAGAGTTTAAGAGGGTGTTCTATGGCCAATATTTCACAGCGATGTGAGGGCTGAGCTGAAGAGAGAATTTTTAACTCTGAGGCAGGGGAGTATGCAGTGCGGGATTATATCCGCAAATTTGAAAGAGGATGTTACTTTGTTCCTCTGATAGGAAAGGATGCGGAGGAAAAGCTACGTCATTTTGTTGATGGATTGAGACCAACGTTGAAACATGACGTTAGGCTTGCTGAACCAACCGATTACAGGGCAGCGGTAAACAAAGCCCTGCGAGTTGAACAAGAATGGAAAGAGATTGATGAATAACGTCAATTGAAACTTCAAGCTTTTCAAAATTAGTATTGGAGACAATCCAAGAGACCCAATAACATCAGCATAGGTCTCAGGGACAAAGACCCAACAACCCAATCGATCAACACAGTTCCTAGATTGAAAACATGCCACTTTTTGTCCAATCTGTCAAAAGAATCATGTTGTTCAGTGCGGAGTTGGTCAGGATGGGTGTTATAGATGTGGCAAGACAGGCCACATATATAAGTTTTTTTTGCAAACAAAGCAACTCATCACCATTACAGCCTATGTTATGACAGCAGATCAGGCTCAACCAGACTTTACGGTGGTTACAGGTAAAATTTTTGTCGCCAGCATGCCTACTCTAGCTTTGCTAGATTATGGTGCAACGCATTCATTTATATCAGCAGTTTTTGCTAAGAAACTATCTATTCAAGCAGAAGTTTTAGAGATAGGTTATCTATGCTTGAG
Organism: Dorcoceras hygrometricum; assembly: GCA_001598015.1. Classification (NCBI taxonomy): domain Eukaryota; kingdom Viridiplantae; phylum Streptophyta; class Magnoliopsida; order Lamiales; family Gesneriaceae; genus Dorcoceras; species Dorcoceras hygrometricum. Next base: position 300,758 of record KV000875.1, on the reverse strand, counting down.
TTTGATTTAATTTTGGGAATGGATTGGTTAACTAAGTATGGACCAACTATATAATTTAAGCAAAGAACCGTTGAGGTTAACCTACCCAGTGGAAACACATTTTTTTTCCAAGCTGATATAATCGACATAACCCCTAAGCTGATATCAACCCTGAATGCCCTGAGCTATTTAAGGAAGGGATATCAAGGATTTCTAGTTAGTGCGTTATCAATAGTAAAAGATAAGAAGTCTAAGCTGAAATATGTAGAGGTAGTGGACGAGTTTCCTGATGTATTTTCAGAAGACATATCTAGTTTGTCACCAGATCGAGAGCTATAATTTGCAATTGACTTAGTACCTGAAGCTGCTCCTATATCTAAGCAGCCATATAGACTTGTGCCTACATAGATGAAGGAGTTAAAAGATCAAATCCAAGATCTACTAGACAAAGGTTTCATTCATCCCAGCACTTCACCTTGGGGAGCCTCAGTACTGTTTGCCAAGAAGAAGGACGGTAGTATGCGATTATGCATCGAATATAGGGAGTTTAATAAGTTAACTATCAAGAATAAGTATCTCTCCCTAGGATTGATGATCAATTTTATCACTTACAAGGTGCATCGAATATAGGGAGTTTAATAAGTTAACTATCAAGAATAAGTATCTCTCCCTAGGATTGATGATCAATTTTATCACTTACAAGGTGCAGCTATATTTACTAAATAGATCTCCGCTCTCAGTTAAAGACTAAAAAAACAGATGTTTACAAAACTTCTTTCAGAACGCGCTATTGATGTCCTTTGGTTTAACAAACGCGCCTTCAGCGTTTATGGATTTTATGAATAGGGTGTTTCAACCTTTCTTAGATCAATTCGTATTAGTGTTTATAGATGACATCCTAATCTAGTCTAAAAACAGAACCGAAAAATCAGATCGCTTAGATGTGTGCTGCCAATTTTGAGGACTAAGCAAATTTTTGCTAAGTTTAGTACGTGTGAATTTTTGGCTTGAGAAGGTTTTGTTTCTTGGTAACATAATTTCTAAGAGCGGTGTGGAAGTAGACCCATCAAAAGTAGAAGCAGTTCGGGAGCGGCCATATAATTTGTTCATATAATTTCTAAGAGCGGTTATTACCGGCGTTTTATTGAGGGGATTTCAAAGCTAGTTGTCCCTTTAACGTCATTGACCAAGGAGAATGTTAGGTATGTTTCGACCCCAGAATGTCTGCTTAGTTTCGAGAGATTAAAAAAAGCATTGATAGAAGCCCCTGTTTTAACTCTAACGTCAGGAAAACGGAACTATACGATTTTTACAGATGCACCAAAGACATGATTGGGTGCTGTCTTAATGCAAGATAAGAAGAAGGTGATTGCCTATGCGTCTAGGAAATAGAAAATTCATGAGAGGAATTATCCTACGCATGACCTAGAACTGGCAGCAGTGGTGTTTGCATTGAATATTTGGAGGCACTACCTTTTTGGGTAAAATGCGAAATATTTACAGATAACAAGAGCCTCAAGTATTTCTTCACTCAGAAGGAGCTCAACATGAGATAAAGAAAGTGGGTATAACTGGTAAAATACTACGATTGCTTCATTAGCCATCACCCAGATAAAGCTAATGTAGTAGCAGATGCGTTAAGTAGAAAAGTTGTGGAATTAGCTCAAATTTCAGTTCAGATACATGTAGCTCAGGAAATTGAGCGTTTTGATCTGGAAGTGATTATGCAAGAGTGAGCTGCAAGATTATCATTGCTTACCATCTAGTCTATGCTTATAGATTGTATTAGAGAAGGTCAAGAGAGGGATGATCAACTACTCAAATGGAAGCAACAAGATGAAGAGAGAGGAGGAAATCTTTATACGACAATATAAGGAATTGTGAGATACCAAGACATATTATGGGTACCACGAGCTGATAACTTGCGTGCTGAGATTATGAACGAATCCCATAACATTCCTTATTCAATTTACCCTGGAGGCACGAAAATTTATAAAGATTTGCAGCAGCTATTTTTGTGGCCGAGAAGAAATGTGATATCTCTAATTTCGTTTCTGAGTGTTTGACTTGCCAACAGGTAAAAGTAGAGCATCAACGACCAGCAGGGCTGTTAGAACCTCTCTCTACACCCATATGGAAATGGGATAATATTGCTATGTATTTTGTAGTAGGTTTACCAAAAACACTCCATGGATTCAACTCTATTTGGTTATAGTTGATAGATTAACCAAGTCAGCTCACTTTTTACTAGTAAAAGACAACCTACGATCTGAATAAGTATGCAGAGCTGTACGTAAGGAAAATAGTGAGACTCCATGGAATTCCAAGTTCAATAGTATCAGATAGAGCTCCTAGATTTACTTCTATGTTCTGGAAGATCTTACACTGAGCCATGGGAGCTAAGTTAACCTTAAGTACAACATTCCATCCGCAAACTGATGGACAATCTGAAAGGGTAATACAAACACTGGAGGATTTAATTTGTGCGTGTACCCTTGATTTTGCAGAAAGTTTGGATTTTAAAATACCCTTAGTTGAGTTCACGTACAACAACAGTTATCAGGATTCAATAGAAATGGCTTCATACGAAGCTCTTTATGGAAGTAAGTGTAGATCATCGATACATTGGGATGATGTAGGTAAAAGAACTGAAATAGGGACTGAAATTGTAGAACAGACTACGGTAGCCAAACAAAATACGTGATCGTATGAGGACGCCACACAGTAGACAAAAGAGCTATGTTGATAGCCATCACCGTGAGCTTAATTTTGAAGTAGGTGATCATGTGTTTCTGAAAATAGCACCCATGAAGGGTGTAATGATATTTGGAAGAAAATGTAAGCTGAGTCCCCGATATATTGGACCATTTGAAATTTTGGAAAGGATAGGGACACTAGCTTATCGATTAGCACTGTTTTTAGTAGAACTTTAACAAAATGTGTTTTCAATTAACTTGGCTTTGAAATTTTTATATAAATACCTGCAAAAGCACATCTCATATTTATTCTCAAAAAACTTCACGTACAGGAAACCTTTTGAGAAAGCGGTGCTCTCTGTAAAAAGAGAACCGACCGAAGTTTTAAAATTTTTTCAAAGGGATGATCGTGTTTGTTCGATGTTCAGGCCGGATAAATATCTGCTGATCATCGTCGTAGTTAAGGTAAGTAAACTCTGTTTCTTGCTGCACTTTCAAAAGCATATATTGTTTCTCTGCTTGCATGTTTGTGTGAGTTTTAAAGGTTTGAGAAATATTTTCAAAGTTTTTCAAACACAGAGATGATTTCTGAGAAAGTATAGGTTTGCTAAAGTTTTGATTCAAATTTATTAGAAAATGTTTTACGATGTTTGAGGAAATTTCTTTTTTCTTCTTGAAAATTCTGGGATATTCAGCAAGCAGCTTACGTGTCTTATTTCTGGAATGTTTCCTTGGATATTTTTGATTACTTCAGACTAACAGAATCTTCCAAGCTAAGTTGACTTTGTTTTACCATCGTCATCCAGCTCCGAGCTGATCCAGCTTAGGTCCCCTCTGAATAGATACCGTCACTTCAAGTTTAATTCTTCATTCTTTAGCTTTGATTCGAAGGTATAACTCCATTCTGTTCGCGGTTATACCCATTGCAAGAGATAGTTCATCAGCTTAGACCTCTGTTAGTCATTATTCGTTTCAATAGCCCTAGCTGATTCCAGTTTTGTTCTTCAATTGAACTCCGATGAACTCCCAATACCTTTCGAACATCGAAAGAGTTTTATAAAAGCAAACCATATTTGAAAGCAATCTGTTACAGATCAAGAATAGCAGTGAAAGAAAGTTTTACAGAAAGATTTAAACGAAGTAAATTTCAAAGTTTAAAGTGATTTATGCTAAAGATGACAGACGGTCAGCATAGGAAGGATGAGGACGCGGGCTGACAAACCAGTGTGCCCCTTCACCTTGGAAGGGACAGGGCTTTATGGTTGACGAACTATATATGCCTTCACAACATGGTTGGGATTTATTCCCCAGCTCCTGATTTCAGATGATAGCTTGATCAAGCGACCTTAACCTACATATAGCTTCTGAGCCATAATTCAATAGAAAATAAGAACAGAGCACAGGGTTGTTCACAACACAGCTTAAAGAGTTTATGTTACTTCCTTTTAAAAATGAGCAAATGTTTTAAGTATGTTTCAAGCATGTGCAGTTTATCCTTTACCAGTTTCCTAGTTTTCAATTTACCAGATTCCAGTATTCAGTTTTTCAGCAATTAAGTTCTATCAGCTTACAAGCTTTCAGATACAGTTAAAGTTATTGTGATGCCTATATTGCCTGTCTTTGTTATTCCAGATTTGCTTGTTGAGCCTCTAGGCTCACTATTTTTCTTGAGTGCAGGTGATGAAAATTAAGCGAAGCTGGATGGTGCGAGATGGATCTGATCGGGGTGTTTATCATGGACACTTGTTTCCATGATATTCCAGTTCATAGTATTTTTGTTGTATTGATGTTAAGATACAGGTTTTGAACATTTCACATTACTTCTTCGTTTATTCAATGTAATCTGAGTATATTCGTATCTTTGGTTATATATATAAAGGTCAGCAGTTGAGTATTACTTCGATAACTTATACAGTTTGTTATCATATGTGAGACCCGAAAGATTATTGGATTAATTGATTTTATTAATCGGGTTTTATATAGATCAGATCTGGCGTGAACAGATCTGGGATGGACCAGCTTTGAGTTGGTAGACTTGGTTAAGGTATCGAGCTTATATATCTGTGTGTTAGAAACAGCTCTGGACAGTTGTAGAGTTCTGTGGAGTAGTAATAATATTCGGGGAGTTAAGAAGTGCTGGTTGGTGATTTCGGATTTGGCATTGGTTGATGGAAATCAAGGCTAGAGGTGAAATCTTGTTGTCGCAAAGTAATTGAGGTACGTTAATTGAACTGGTTGATGGAAATCAAGGCTAGAGGTGAAATCTTGTTGTCGCAAAGTAATTGAGGTACGTTAATTGAACATACTGCGCAGGTAGGGAAACACGTCCTTTGGGCAGGAACCAGATTTGAAGTGCGCAAGTTGTTAGCGTTATGTGAACGGCCTGGCTTGAGGGTTTGGTGTAGACCGGTTTCCGGTTGTCTAGACCGGAAGGCAGTGCAACGCCGTTTTGGGTATTAATGAACGTTAGTCAGTATTTGTGTAAGATCTAGTCATCCAGATCTGGATTGCGATGCGACATCTTTTGGCGATAACAGATTTGGTGTTAGCGGGATGACGTGTCCAGTGGAATAGTGGACTTCTATGCGACGTCGTTTTGAAGGAAGTTCAAATATGTTTTAGCGTGTTGTCCAGATCTGGAGTGGTACTCAGATCTGAGTGGATATCAACTTTGAGCCAGTGTTGTCGGTGGTTACTGTCCATCAGATTTGGGGAACTTAAGTTGTTATATAGAGGACTTTTACCGTTCAAACGCGATATTTTCCCCAACACTTAGAAATATTTCCCGTAAGGTTACTCTGGCACGATACCCTAGCTACTGTTCATCGAACCTTATCTTCTCCGATTACCGACTGAATAAGACTCAGATTGGAGCAAGAGTGGTAGCGTTGTACTCCTCTTTCCAAGGCGTTTCTTCTTATACCTCTTTCGAAGGCTTGAGTTAAGCTGGAAGAAGATTGAAAGAAGCTACCTTCTGTAGTCTGTTAGCATTTCGGCAGATTTGCTTTTCGTTCAGGTAGTGCTTTCGTGTAAGTGCTAGACCCTACCTTATACTTCGTTTAGAGCTGTCTGTTGTGCTAGAAGGGTAGAATAGAGCTGGTGGAGCTCGTAGCTCCCAGTTTGTGGTTTTTGTGATACTGTCCCTGATTTGTTGCTTGTGTTGGGCTAAGAAGGTTTCCGATCTGAGTGCTCGGGACCTTGATTGTGGTAATTATAGCTCAGAAAGCCAAGGTACGGATGTGAGCTTATGATTACAACTTTGAGATGGACTTGTGTATAAATGGTGTGTGCTGTTATGTTGAGCAGTGTGTATGCTGTTACTTTTGTGCTGTTGTTTGCATCTGTTTTGTGTATATTATCCTCCAAGTTGTTATGCATACACGCATGTAAAATTTTTCTGCTCATTCATTTGCGAGCCCTGTTAACAGCCTACTGTGAGAACCCCTGATCTATTGTTGTTTGCTGTTGAGCTAATCCTTCTTGATAGGGTGCGTGTAATTGAGCGCATGGGTAGCTTCCAGTTCTCTCATATGCGATATGGCCTTATAGTTCTGGCTGGTGCTGATGTTTTATGTGATTGAGCGCATGGGTAGATCCCATTATCTCACATGATTTACGACCATCCTTGTAATCTGTTGTGATTGGTACCATGTGTGATCGAGTGTGAGACCCGAAAAGTTAAGAAAGATTAATTGAGTTAATTAATCGGATTTTATGAGATTCAGATTTGAGTGAGCAAATCTGGATGAGCTAGCTTTGAGTTGTTATGCTTGGCGAAGCTTCCGGATTTGTATAATTCCTGGAATAAGCCTTGGATCAATTTAGATTTTCAGCGGGATCTGATCAGATGTGAGTGTTGGCCATCGCTGAGTGATCGTGTTCAGCAGTGGTAATGGAATCTGTTGCCGCTAGGCAGATGTGAGTAATCTAGCGTGTTTGTTGTGATGAGTAGCTAAACTATGTCGTTTGGATTAGTTTGAACGGTAGAGTTTTGGTTTAGCGGGCGAGACTCAGATGTGAGTTACGCATATATCCAGAGGTGAGCAGCGTTGGTCTCCAGATTCGAGAGGGATCCGAGTGTTTAAGGAGTGACACCATTTTGTGTTTCAGATTCCAGCGCGTTAGCAATTCAGTTTCGAGTAGCGAGGTGTTTTGTCTAGATATGATTGTGGACCATGAGCGACGTTGTTTGAGTAACTCAGGATCTGTTTTGGCGTAAGGTCATATCCAAGTGTGAGAAATCAGCCTTGAGACTTAAGTTTTCGGTGGGAACTGTTCTTCAGACTTGAGCAGATTTGAGTTTATATAAGAGGACTTTTACCTTTGTCCATTATTGTTCCCCGACACATAGAATATTTCCCGTGAGCAAACTCTATCGTGATACCCTATCTACTGTTCACCGAACCTTATCTTCTCCGATTTCCGACGATAGATAGCCCCGACGGAAGTAAGAGTGGTAGCACTGGACTCCTCTTTCTAAGACGCTTCGTTTGGTGCTGTTTTTGGAAGCTTGCGTGAAGCTGGAGATGTGTGCGAAGACATATCCCTTCTCTAGTCTGTTAGCATAAGCATCGGATTTCGTCTGCCGTTGAGGTAGCTTGTTGGGTAAGTGTTAAGATCCTACCTTGTGCCTTGCTTAGAGCCTTCTGTTGTGTTAGAGGCGTAGGATAGATTTGGTTGAGCTTGTAGCTCCCAATTCGTAGTTTCCGTGCTACTGTCCCTGACTAGTATCTATGTTTGGCTTAGCAGGTGCGAGATCTGTGTTTCTCAGGACTGCTTTGTTGTAATTATAGCTCAGAAGAATTGAGGTACGGATGTGACCTTGTTTTACAGCTTTGGATTGAGCATGGGTGATTATGCTGCTGCTGTGTATGCCTTGCATTGTTGTATATGTTCTGTGTTGGAAATTTTATCTGTTGCATACACGCGTTATCATATTGAGCTCAGATCTGTTGTAGCCGTGCCTTTTGTGCCTTGTTGTATTGATATGTGCGTACCAGGATTCCTGTTGAGGACGAGCGGGTAACTCCCGTATACCTCATCTCCCTGCTGGGATTTGTTAGCCACTATGAGCGGAGTGGGTAGCTCCCACATATCGTTGGGCAACAACGGGTTGAGCTATGTTTTGCATCTGGTGCCGTGTGTTGAGACGAGTGGGTAGCTCCCATATACTCACACACCCCGTGGCCACTGTTTCTCAGTTGATTCGTATCTGTTTTTGAGAAGTTTCTTGAGATTCTTTGGCTCCCTGTGTCTCGGTTGTAGCCTGGTTCTCATGCATGGCATTTGCATATTATCTGTTGCTTTTCGTTAGTTTTATTATATTGCTCTCCGTACTAGGGTTTGACCCCATGTCCCTTTGAGGCTGGTGTTGTTTGCCTGTATATGTGTGTTCAGGTTACCATGGTTACTCAGCTGGTCGTGGAGTTGACCCAGCTGGAGGTGCCCCAGGAGGTGGTTAGAGTGTCCCAATTAGCGTATAGCTTATATGTATAAGCACGGTTGTATTATGTAGTGCTTGTATAAATTGAATGATGTATTGTTGTACTGAGTTATTTTAAAAAAAATGGGAAATTTTGAGTATTTTAGTATTTCAAATTATGTTATCTTTCAGTCAGGCCAAAAGCGAAAATTTTAGCCACTATTTTATTGCTTCCGCTATGTGTTTTTGTGGTTAAACTCTGTGTTGTGCACGAGGCCTGACATTTTCGGTATCAGAGCTTAAGCTGGGATAAGCTCGATATCTTTTGAACACACTTGAGTCTAGGCACAGTGTTGCTTGTTGCATGTGCTTGACTATGTGATTTTATGTGCTATGTGATATATCTGTTGTCGCGTGACCTTACCCTCTTAGTACCTTCATAACTGCTGCCTAGACGTAGGGGTAGAGGTAGAGGGCAGTTTCAGGAAGAGTCCGAAGGTCAGAACGAGGAAGTGCAGCGTAGTGTTCCTCGTCGTGGACGCGATAGACAGGTTGAGATTGAGGTAGATGAGCTGGCATTTCGTGTGAATGATATGGAACTGGTGATGGCGAGGTTTCAGCGTATGAATCCTCAGACGTTTAATGGTGATGAGCCTAGTTCCGATGCTGAGTCCTGGTTGCAGCATATTATCGGGTTGTTCGACCGTGTCAGGTATCATGATGAGCGTAGGCTGAGTTTGGCTACGTTTCAGTTGAGAAGAAGTGTCGAGCGTTGTGGAGAGGTTCTTCTAGGACTTTAGAGGAGACCGATGTAGGTATTTCGTGGAGTAGCTTTTGTACTGCTTTCCGTCAGGAGTACGTTCCGGAATCCTTTGTGAACGCCAGTAAGCGAGAGTTTGATAACCTGGTGCAGGGATCTATGTCCGTGGGATAGTATGCCCGGAGGTTTTTTTCTCTTCTTGCGTATGTCCCGCACTTTTCTGGCCGAGAGAAGGCGAAGAGGAACAAATTCTTGGAGGGGCTCAATGAGGAGTTGTATTCTTTTGGGTTGGCGGGTTCACTGGCGAGCTATGTGGAAGCGATGGACAGGGCTATAGACATCGAGGAAGGACTGCAGAACCGTAGGTCTCGTGTTAGGAATCAAGTGGTGCAAGGTAACCGTCCCATGGATCCGGGGGTGCAACCTTCCCAGTCTGTGCATTCGTATCAGCCACCCCAGAAGCAGGTAGCCCAGCAGCCTGAACACATGAGGTTTAGGCCTCGTGGTCGTCTGTAACGCCCCAAAAATCCATAGGACCACATTTGTGCATTTTACTAATCTTTTGGGCCATTTGGCAATTTTAAATGTTATGTGTCTGCTGAATTGTTGATATCAGCAGGGAAGATGCACTGCGGCTGGTTCCAGCAGATGACTCCAAGGAGCGATGCACGAGCTGAATTTTAAATCGATTGGAAAATGTTTTAAGGAGGTGAAATGCTTTCTTTAAGAGAAGGTTTGGTGTTTTACAAATTAAAATGATATGAAGGGAGTTTTACTAAATTTTAAAAGTGTTTCATGATTGATTTCACAAGTAGCATGCCACTAATCCCTTTCATATAAAAACCTGTTTTCAAAGTAAGATTTTCATCATTTGCAAGGAAAAGTTTTAAAGTGTTCTTCAAAGAAATTCCAGAAGAGTTCGTGCGTTGGTCAAAGGGAGGATTTCTGCGGGAATTAGCTGTTGTCGAAAAGCTTTGTTTAAAGGCAAGTAAAAGCTGATCCTTTGATACACCATTTGAAGCATATATTGTGTTTTTATGGATCTGCTTGCCTGTATGATATTGATATATTTAAAGTTCATGTTTGAAATGATTTAGACATGATAAGGAAAGAAAGATGGGTTCGAAAATGTTGTTTTGATGTTATGATGCTTCCAGTGTGATTTCCAGAAAGTTTATGAAGTTTTATAGGTACTGAGGATTCGAACTTATTTCCAGAAACGCTATGAAAGTTCTTCTCGCAGTAGCTGTAATATTAGAATTTGATAAATGTGTAATTGGTAGTTGCTGGTTGAATCACTGGTATGGTTTGATAGGCAACAGCTGATAACATCGTTGTTGTTTTGATATTACAAATGATGAGTTATGTATCCAGCAGCTGTATCTACTTGTTAAGATTCAGCAGTTGTATGGTTATAGCATTTACGAATGTTTTTCCTGTGGTTGTAATGTCGAAATTTGATGATTTTGTAATCAGTAGCTGCTAGTTGAATCAGTATAAAGTCTGGTTTAATAGGCGACGGCTAGTAGAGAAATCATTGTTTAGATATTGCAAGCGTCTTCGTAAATTTCAGCAGATGCACTGTTCATCAGCAGATGCGTCCTTCCTTGTTAATATCAGCAGTTGTTTTCCTTTGATTAGGAATCAGCAGCTGCATTGTGATTTTAAATTCTGCAGCTGTATTTCCTTTGTTAGAATTCTACAGTTGCGTAGTTTTCCTAAAAATCAGCAGATGCACTGTTCATCAGCAGATGCATTCCATAGTGATAAATCAGCAGTTGCTTTATTCGTCTTAAGTACTGTTCATTTCAGCCGGTATTAGTCTTGCGACTGGTACTATTCATTTATATACACGTGTTAGCGCTTTTTCTTGCAGCTGATCGATTAGCGTATTCCTTGCGACTGATTGACGCGCTAACGACGTCGTTCCTTTAAGTCATAGAAAAATCAATAGGTAGTCTTGTTATTTCATCTGCTGATCACTCCAACGACATCGTTTCACTTTATACTTATTTAAAAGACCTCGCGACTGGTTTCTACTTGTTGCGACTGGTGCTGTTCATTCAGCAGGTATTAGTCTTGCGACTGGTACTATTCCTTTGCGACTGGTTTTCTTTCAACCAGTTCCATTTTAACGATATATTTCCAAAGTCAAATTCGATACTCAGTAAAGTTTTAAAATGGGAAGCAAATGTTTAAAATGATGGAACCCGATGATTTACAGGAATGATTAAAAGAAGGATTGTTAAGGAACAAAAGATGTTTTAGATTGTGGCATAGATAGTTACGGTCACCAAGGAGAAGGGTGAGCAGTTGCGTAGATGTCGACTGCCCTTTCATATGAGCTATATGCTAAAACTGATATCGGGAGTCATTTTGATCAATGGCCAATCTTCTAGCAGCAGGGGACCAAGTAATGATGATCCCCAAGAGAAATTTAGGCGCCAGAAGCCTAAGGAATTTAGTGGAACTACTGATCCACTAATTGCTGAGAGTTGGATAAAATCCATGGAGGTTATTTTCGAGTACCTCCAACTGTCTGATTTAGATAGGCCAAGGTGCGCTATCTACATGCTAAGAGAAGATGCAATGATTGGTGGGAAGGAGTCAAGATGTCTGTGGATCTGCTGAATCTCACCTGGGCAGATTTCAAGCGAGTATTCTATGAGCAATACTTCACAGCGGGAAAAAGATTTGAGTTGAAGAGGGAATTTTTGACCCTCAAGCAAGGGAGTTCAACCGTACAGGAGTATGTGCGGACGTTTTAAAGAGGGTGTTATTTCGTGCCATTGATAGGAAGTGACCCAGAAGAGAAATTGAGTCACTTCATAGAAGGGTTGAAGCCAATGTTTAAGATGAATGTGAGGCTGTCAGTGCCAAGAACTTATAGGGAAGCAGTGGATAGAGCCCTGCAAATTGAAAGAGATTGGAAAGATCTCGATGAAGAAAGGCAACAAAAGAGACAAGCCTTTCAGCAGAAGGATCAAAGGCCATTTAAGAAACAGAACAAGAACAAGCAGAGGCCTCAGGAGCAAAAGCCTCTACAAATTCAACCTATAAGCTCCGTTCCTGCTGGTAATAATAGGCCATTGTGTCCTAAATGTCAAAAGCCTCATTTGGGACAATGCAGACTTGGACAAAACGTCTGCTACAAGTGTGGAATGCCTGGACATATTCTAAAACATTGTCCAAAGTCTAAGCAGCTGGTGACCAGCAGAGCCTATGTGATGACGGCTGATCAAGCTCCTCCTGAGTCGATAGTGGTTACAGGTGAAATTATGATAGCTGGATTTACTTCTCTAGCTTTGTTAGATTCATGAGCTACGCATTCATTCATTTCTGCTGAGTTTATTAAGAAATTGTTTATCCAGCCAGAACAAGTAATGATAGGTTATTGTGTATCGGTACCATCAGGGGAAAAGCTGGTATCGCACGAATTGTTTAGAAGTTTAGAACTTAAACTTCAAGGGCATAAGATTACTGTTGACTTAATTGTGTTACCAATGCCAGAATTTGATTTAATTTTGGGAATAGATTGGCTAACTAAATATGGGGTAGTAATTGACTTTAAATTACGAGCAGTAGCTGTTAACCCACCAGGAAAAGAGCCATTTCAGTTTTTGGCCAATTATGTTAATAAAGTCCCTTCAATTATATCCTCCTTAACAGCAACTGTTAGACCCCAACTGTCAATTGTAGAAGTAGCGAATGAATTCCCTGAGGTTTTCCCAGAAGACATTCAAGGATTGCCACCAGACAGGGAGTTGGAGTTTTCCATTGATCTAATCCCAGGAGCTGCTCCAGTATCTAGACCACCATATCGACTAGCTCCAATAGAGATGAAAGAACAGATACAAGACCTGTTGGAGAAAGGATTTATTAGACCAAGCACTTCGCCATGGGGAGCCCCTGTTCTATTTGTTAATAAAAAGGATGGGAGTATGAGATTATGTATAGATTACCGCGAGTTAAACAAATTGACAATTAAGAATAAGTATCCATTACCTAGGATAGAAGATCTTTTCGACCAGTTAAGAGGGTCAGTAGTATTTTCTAAGATCGACTTGAGGTCTGGATATCACCAACTGAATATTAAGGCAGCTGATGTATATAAGACAGCCTTTAGGACTAGATATGGCCATTACGAATTTTTGGTTATGCCCTTTGGACTTACAAATGCTCCATCAGCATTTATGGATTTAATGAATAGGTTCTTTCAACCATACTTAGACCTGTTTGTAGTTGTATTTATCGATGATATCTTAGTCTATTCTAAGACTCAGCAGGAACATGTTCAACATTTAAGAATCGTGCTCCAGATTTTAAAAGACAAGCAATTGTTTGCTAAATTCAGCAAGTGTGATTTCTGGATGGAGAAAGTATCGTTCCTAGGCCATATAATCTCTAGGGATGGAATAGAAGTCGACCCTGCTAAAGTTGAAGCGGTTCGCGACTGGCCAGCACCAAAGAATGTCACAGAGATAAGGAGTTTCTTGGATTTAGCTGGATATTATCGGCGGTTTATCCAAGGATTCTCAAGGAAGCAAGTGAAGTATAACTGGACAGAAGAGTGTCAAACCATTTTTGACAAATTGAAGCAAGCGCTGATTGAAGCACCTGTGCTGACAATGCCAACTGATGAAGGAAAATTTGTAATATACACTGATGCGTCTAAGTTGGGACTAGGAGCTGTGTTGATGCAGGATCGTAAAGTTATTTCATACGCATCTAGACAGCTGAAGGATCATGAGAAGAATTACCCAACTCATGACTTAGAACTAGCAGCTGTTGTCTTTGCCCTTAAGATATGGAGGCATTACCTCTATGGGGAGAAGTGTGAGATCTTAACAGATCACAAGAGTTTGAAGTACTTCTTTACACAGAAAGAATTGAATATGAGGCAGAGGTGATGGTTAGATCTGGTTAAAGATTATGATTGCACGATCAGTTATCACCCAGGAAAAGCAAACGTGGTAGCTGATGCATTAAGTAGAAAATCAGCAGGATTGGCGCAACTGACTGTCCAGCAGCCGTTTGTAAATGAAATTGAAAGGTTTGGACTTGAAATAGTGTCCAGCAGCAGCAGTAATATGATTTTAGCAGACCTCTCCGTAAGATCTAATTTGTTAAATCAAATTCGAGAGGGTCAGCAGCAAGATCAGCAGTTGAAGAAATGGGTTCAGCAGGATAGAGAAAGAGGCAGCAGCCTCTATTTTTCAGAGGATGGAATTGTTAGGTACTTGGGCAGAATATGGGTGCCTCAAGTAGATGATTTAAGAGCTGAACTCTTGAAAGAAGCTCATACAGCACCATACTCAGTACATCCAGGAAGTACGAAAATGTACAAGGACCTCCAGCAGTTATATTGGTGGCCCGGTATGAAGAGGGATGTGGCTAGATTTGTAGCTGAATGTTTAACGTGCCAGCTGGTGAAGGCTGAACATCAGCGACCAGCAGGATTGTTGAAACCACTACCGATTCCAGAATGGAAGTGGGAAAGCATAGCAATGGATTTTGTAACTGGTTTACCAAGAACAGTACAAGGATATAACTCCATATGGGTTATAATTGATAGGCTCACTAAGTCTGCTCATTTCTTACCAGTTAAAACAACATATGAGGTGAGCAGGTACGCTGAATTGTATATTAAAGAAATAGTGAGACTACATGGTGTTCCAATTTCCATTGTATCAGACAGAGATCCTAAGTTACATCAGCATTTTGGAAAAGTCTACATAAAGCTATGGGTACAAAATTGACGTTCAGCACTGCGTTTCACCCGTTATAATTGATAGGCTCACTAAGTCTGCTCATTTATTACCAGTTAAAACAACATATGAGGTGAGCAGGTACGCTGAATTGTATGTTAAAGAAATAGTGAGACTACATGGTGTTCCAATTTCCATTGTATCAGATAGAGATCCCAAGTTTAATCAGCATTTTGGAAAAGTCTACATAAAGCTATGGGTACAAAATTGACGTTCAGCACTGCGTTTCACCCACAAACTGATGGACAATCGGAAAGGGTGATTCAAATTTTAGAAGATTTGCTCAGAGCATGTATTGTAGATTTTTCAGCAGGTTGGGATGCAAG
>KV000875.1:234376-284805 GCA_001598015.1 Dorcoceras hygrometricum | reverse complement strand
AAGTTTACATCAGCATTTTGGAAAAGTCTACATAAAGCTATGGGTACAATATTGACGTTCAGCACTGCGTTTCACCCACAAACTGATGGAAAATCGGAGAGGGTGATTCAAATTTTAGAAGATTTTCTCAGAGCATGTATTGTAGATTTTTCAGCAGGTTGGGATGCAAGTTTGCCACTGATAGAGTTTGCCTACAATAACAGTTTAGATAGAGATCCCAAGTTTACATCAGCATTTTGGAAAAGTCTACATAAAGCTATGGGTACAATATTGACGTTCAGCACTGCGTTTCACCCACAAACTGATGGAAAATCGGAGAGGGTGATTCAAATTTTAGAAGATTTTCTCAGAGCATGTATTGTAGATTTTTCAGCAGGTTGGGATGCAAGTTTGCCACTGATAGAGTTTGCCTACAATAACAGTTTCCAAGCTTCGATTTAGATGGATCCATATGAAGCTTTGTATGGCAGAAAGTGTAGAACACCACTTCACTGGGATGAAGTTGGTGAAAGAGCTGGTTTGGGACCAGATGTTGTGGAGCAAACAGCAGCAGCTGTAAGAAGAATAAGAGAAAGAATGAAAACAGCTCAAAGTCGACAAAAGAGTTATGCAGATAATCTAAGAAGGGAGATGAATTTTGATATAGGTGATCGAGTATTTTTGAGAGTAGCTCCAATGAAAGGAGTTATGCGTTTTGGAAAGAAAGGAAAGTTGAGTCCAAGGTATATTGGACCATATGAGATATTAGAGAAGGTAGGAACACTTGCCTATCGACTAGCGCTGCCTCCACAAATGTCAGCAGTGCACAATGTTTTTCATGTATCAGCTTTGAGGATGTATATTCCCCATCCTTCGCATGTGCTGAGTTATGAGCCAATTCATTTAGCGCCAGATTTAAGCTACGAAGAGCGACCAGAAAGAATTCTCCTCCGAGAAGTTAGAAGATTAAGAAACCGTAGCATTCCTATGGTTAAGATACAATGGTCGAACCAGTCGGAGCGAGAAGCAACGTGGGAAACAGAATCTGATATGTTAAGCCTTTACCCATATTTATTTGGTACGTAAATTTCGAGGACGAAATTTCTATAAGGAGGGTAGAGTTGTAACGCCCCAAAAATCCATAGGACCACATTTGTGCATTTTACTAATCTTTTGGGCCATTTGGCAATTTTAAATGTTATGTGTCTGCTGAATTGTTGATATCAGCAGGGAAGATGCGCTGCGGCTGGTTCCAGAAGATGACTCCAAGGAGCGATGCACGAGCTGAATTTTAAATCGATTGGAAAATGTTTTAAGGAGGTGAAATGCTTTCTTTAAGAGAAGGTTTCGTGTTTTACAAATTAAAATGATATGAAGGGAATTTTACTAAATTTTGAAAGTGTGTCATGCTTGATTTCACAAGTAGCATGGCACTAATCCCTTTCATATAAAAACCTGTTTTCAAAGTAAGATTTTCATCATTTGCAAAGAAAATTTTTAAAAGTGTTCTTCAAAGAAATTCCAGAAGAGTTCGTGCGTTGCTCAAAGGGAGGATTTCTTCGGGAATTAGCTGTTGTCGAAAAGCTTTGTTTAAAGGCAAGTAAAAGTTGATCCTTTGCTACACCATTTGAAGCATATATTGTGATTTTATGGATCTTCTTGCCTGTATGATATTGATATATTTAAAGTTCATGTTTGAAATGATTTAGACATGATGAGGAAAGAAAGATGGGTTCGAAAATGTTGTTTTGATGTTATGACGCTTCCAGTGTGATTTCCAGAAAGTTTATGAAGTTTTATAGGTACTGAGGATTCGAACTTATTTCCAGAAACGCTATGAAAGTTATTCTCGCAGTAGCTGTAATATTAGAATTTGATAACTGTGTAATTGGTAGTTTCTGGTTGAATCATTGGTATGGTTTATCGTTGTTGTTTTGATATTACAAATGATGAGTTATGTATCCAGCAGCTGTATCTACTTGTTAAGATTCAGCAGCTGTATGGTTATAGAGTTTACGAATGTTCTTCCTGTGGTTGTAATGTCGAAATTTGATGATTTTGTAATCAGTAGCTGCTAGTTGAATCAGTATAAAGTCTGGTTTAATAGGCGATGGCTAGTAGCGAAATCATTGTTTAGATATTGCAAGCGTCTTCGTAAATTTCAGCTGATGCACTGTTCATCAGCAGATGCGTCCTTCCTTGTTAATATCAGCAGTTGTTTTCCTTTGATTAGGAATCAGCAGCTGCATTGTGATTTTAAATTCAGCAGCTATATTTCCTTTGTTAGAATTCAGCAGTTGCGTAGTTTTCCTAAAAATCAGCAGATGCACTGTTCATCAGCAGATGCATTCCGTAGTTATAAATCAGCAGTTGCTTTATTCGTCTTAAGTACTGTTCATTTCAGCTGGTATTAGTCTTGCGACTGGTACTATTCATTTATATACACGTGTTAGCGCTTTTTCTTGCAGCTGATCGATTAGTGTATTCCTTGCGACTGATTGACGCGCTAACGACGTCGTTCCTTTAAGTCATAGTAAAATCAGTAGGTAGTCTTGTTATTTCATCTACTGATCACTCCAACGACATCGTTTCACTTTATACTTATTTAAAAGACCTCGCGACTGGTTTCTATTTGTTGCGACTGGTGCTGTTCATTCAGCAGGTATTAGTCTTGCGACTGGTACTATTCCTTTGCGACTGGTTTTCTTTCAACCAGTTCCATTTTAACGATATATTTCAAATGTCAAATTCGATACTCAGTAAAGTTTTAAAATGGGAAGCAAATGTTTAAAATGATGGAACCCGATGATTTACAGGAATGTTTAAAGAAAGGATTGTTAAGGAACAAAAGAGGTTTTAGATTGTGGCATAGATAGTTACGGTCACCAAGGAGAAGGGTGAGCAGTTGCCTAGATGTCGACTGCCCTTTCATATGAGCTATATGCTAAAACTGATATCGGGAGTCATTTTGATCAAAGTACAAATTGGACCACATAGAACTTATATGCCATGATCAACTGAAAATGAAATTGAAAGAAATGAGAAGCTGGGCTATCATCCCCTGTTTCCACCATTGAATTTTTACTGAAATGTTTATGAAAATGACACTATATATTGAAGTTCCTTAACATATGCATTGCACAGATGTCTGCCTGCGTTTTATGAAATTGTTACTACTCAGGTTTTACTTGCTGAGCCTTTAGGCTCACTAGCTTTTAAAATGGTGCAGGTACGACAACTGGTGGAGGAACAGCAGGTGAAACTTGAAATCAGCAGATGGGTGGCGTTGTGTTTATCCAAGGCCTACGTTTTCCGTGTCTATGTTGTATCGTTTTGAATTGATTGTACTGTATTAGATCGGTAGGAACGGTTGTATATTCACTTATAATAGCAGCTGTTGTAATCGCTATTGCAAATTATCAATACAAACTATTTTTCCGCAAATGTTATTAGCAGTTAGCGCGCAACTTAAGTACCTGCTGATCTTTGAGCTCGTCGTTTGTTTTGTTTCTTTCAAGTTATAGGAAATACAGCCTATAGCGAATTATCTTTTAGCCCTTCTTACCCAATTCTCGTGGCCCCGTTGGGTTCGGGCGTCACATCGTCAGTTCAAGAAGAAGTCCGATTCTAGTTCTTCTGGCTTGGGTAGTTCTAGCAGTGGTAGTTACAAGGTCGAGTATTGTGGCCAGTGTGGAGGAAAGCATCCTACAGCGCAGTGTGTAGGATTGCAAGGTTCGTGTAATGTTTGTGGTCAGTATGGACACTTTGCGATAGTGTGTCCTGTGGCTGGTTCTCAGCATACAGCTGCCCCACCATAGTGTCGAGGTGGATCGTCTTGAGGTCGTTCATCTTTTCCGGTTCAACAACAGAGGTTCGGGGAGCCTCAGTTTAGGCCGTTTCAGCAGCCTGGTCCTTCGCGGTTTGGACAGTCTTCCCATCCTCAGTTTTCAGGACCTCAGTTTGCCCAGGTGAATGCCATGACTAGGGAGCAAGCAGAGGGCACGCCAGGAGGAGGAGTGATCGTAGGTACTTGCTTTGTTTTTATTTTCCTGCGCGTGTGTTGTTTGATACAGGAGCATCAAATTCGTTTATTGCGGATGCATTCGTGGTTGAGTATGGTTTGCATACCACTATTTTGTGTGATGTTGTGTCTGTTACGACTCCTGCCGGCGCGAGCCTGTACTCCCAAGAGATTTTGTTGAATGGCATTCTCAGGTTTGGCGAAAATGTGTTGTTAGCCAACCTGATCAGGCTAGTGATGTGGGATTTCGATTGTATAGTGGGAATGGACGTGTTGTCTAGATATAGGGTTACGGTGCATAGTTTCCATGGCGTTGTGCGATTTAGGCCCCAGTCTGGAGAGAAATGGAATTTCTATGGCCAAGATTCCCTGTCGAAGATTCCTTTAGTCACTGCGATGGAGATGTTTAGCCTGTTATCGTTAGAGAACGTTGGTTTTATAATCTATGCCTTAGAGGCGTCTTCTTCTTCACGCGTAGAGCTTAGTAAGGTTCCCATTGTTCACCATTTCCCGGATGTGTTTACAGAGGAGATTCCTCGCTTTCCTATGAAGAGGGAGATAGACTTCAGCATTAAACTGGTACCTGGTACAGCTCCGATCTCTCGAGCTCCGTATCGTTTAGCGCCTGCTGAGTTGAGGGATCTTAAGGTTCAGCTTAGTGACTTGCTGGAGAAGGGATTCATTAGGCCTAGTATGTCCCCGTGGGGAGCACCTATCTTGTTTGTCAAAAATAAGGATGGGTCGATGAGGATGTGCATCGACTTTAGGCAGTTGAACAAGGCGACAGTTAAGAATAAGTACCTTTTGCCTAGGATCAATGACTTGTTTGAAAAGATTCAGGGTTCGGCTGTGTTTTCTAAGATCGATCTGCATTCGGGGTACCATCAGTTGTGCATTCGAGAGCAGGATGTGGCGAAGACTGCGTTTCGTACGAGGTACGGGCATTATGAGTTTTTAGTTATGCCTTTTGGTTTGACGAATGCCCCCGCAGTTTTCATGGACTTGATGAATAGAGTCTTTATAGAGTTCATCGATCAGTTTGTGATTGCTTTTATCGATGACATATTGGTGTACTCTAAGACTCCGATGCAGCACAAAGAGCATTTGAAGTTGGTTCTTCAGACGCTACGAGACTCGCAGTTTTATGCTAAGTTCTCCAAGTGCGAGTTTTGGTTAGACCAAGTTGTGTTTCTGGGTCATGTATTTCGGTAGATGGTATTTCTGTGGATCCCAGTAAAGTAGAGGCTATGGTTAACTTGGAGCGTCCCAAGAATGTTTCTGAGATTCGTAGTTTCTTGAGATTGGCTGGCTATTATCGGCGCTTTATAGAAGAATTCTTTAGTATAGCTAAGCCAATGACGCAGTTGACTCAGAAATACAAGAGGTTTATTTGGACTGAGCAATGCGAGAATAGTTTCCAATTGCTCAAGGAGAAGTTTACTACTGTGCCTGTGTTATCTTTTCCGTGTGGTTCAGGTGGATTTGTAGCTTGTGCAGATGTTTCCTTGAATGGATTGGGTTGTGTGTTGATGCAGAATGGTCGAGTCATTGCGTATGCCTCTCGTCAATTGAAACCGCATGAGACTCGTTACCCAGTTCATGATTTGGAGTTGGCAGCAGTGATTTTTGCCTTGAAGATTTGGCGCCACTACCTGTATGGTGAGCAGTTTGTGGTATACTCCGACCACAAGAGCCTCCAGTATCTGTATTCTCAGTCAGATTTGAACATGAGACAGCGTAGATGGATGGCGCTGATAAAGGATTTTGATTGTGAGATCCAATATCAGCATGGGAAGATGAATGTAGTTGTTGCTGCCTTGAGCAGTAAGGCTCAAGTGGCGATGCTGGCTTCGATGCAGATTTCGTAGGTCCATGAGCATCTAAGCACTACTGGTTGGCGGTTTTACCCAGCTGAGGATTTTGTTGTGGTGTCTTCTTTTCAAGTTGAGCCACAGATTGTTGCTAGTATTAGAACAGCTCAGAGGACCGATCCATCTATCCATGAGTTGAAGTTGAAGGTGAGAGCTCGACAGTTGGAGGACTACTCTGTTTCATCAGACGGGTGTTTGAGATTTCGGGGTCGTTTGGTAGTGCCAAATCTGATCGACTTGAAGGAGGAGATCTTGAGAGAAGCGCACTGCAGTAGACTTAGTGTCCATCCTGGTGCAAGAAAGATGTATCATGCCTTGAAGCGGCATTACTGGTGGGCAGGTTTGAAGAGTGATGTTGCTGATTTTGTAGCCCGCTGTTTGAATTTTCAGCAAGTTAAGGCCGAGAGGAAGAGACCTGGTGGTTCATTTCAAATCTTAGAGGTGCCCCAATGGAATTGGGAGCACATAGCTATGTATTTTGTGACGCATTTACCTCGTTCCAGCAGAGGTTGTGATGCGGTTTGGGTGGTGATAGACATATTGTCGAAGTTTGCGCACTTCATTCCCTAAAACATGACCTATTCCTTGAAGAAGATGGCGAAGCTGTACATAGATTTCGTGGTGCGTTTGCATGGTGTGCCTGTTTCTATTGTTTCAGATCGTGATTCGAGGTTTACTTCCAGGTTTAGGAATAGTTTGCAAACAGCTTTGGATACTAGATTGGCGATGAGCACAGCGTATCATCCCCAGACAGATGGCCAATCTGAGAGGACTATCCAGATTTTAGAGGATATGTTGAGAGCTGTTGTGATGGATTTTAGTGGTAGCTGGCAAGATTCGTTCTCTTTGGTTGAGTTTTCTTACAATAACAGCTATCGGGTCACGATTGGATGGCACCATTTGAAGCTTTGTATGGCAGGAAGTGTAGATCGCCAGTAAGTTGGGAAGAAGTGGGGGAGAAGCAGTTGTCTTCTCCAGATTTGTGCAGCATATGAGAGATCAAGTAGATCTGATTCGCCAACGGATGAAAGCTGCACAGGATCTCCGAGCGAGTTATGCGAATAAGAGGGGTAGGCCTTTAGAATTTCAGGTTGGTGATCTGGTTTTCCTGAAAGTTTCTCCTTTCCACAGTGTTATGAGATTTTGGTCTCAAAGGAAAATTGGCTCCTCGTTATGTTGGACCCTATGAGATAGATGAGAGGATTGGCCCTTTGGCATATCGGTTGTTGTTTCCACCAGATTTGTCCTCCTTGCATGATGTGATTTCATGTGTCGATGTTGAGGAGGTATGATCCAGATCCCTCGCATGTGTTGAGAACTGATGAGGTGGAGCTAGATAGAACTTTGAGCTACGTTGAATATCCCTTGCAGATCTTAGATAGAAAAGAGAAACAGCAGAGGAATAAGACCATTCCTTTAGTGATGGTCCAGTGGAGCAAGCACGGTAGAGAGGAAGCTACGTGGGAATTGGAAGAGAAGATGAAACGTGAGTGGCCGCATCTGTTTGCGTGAGTGGCCGCATCAGATTCCAGTAGTTATTTTGTTGCTTGTGGTTGTTTTCCTAGTTATCTTGAACTCCTGGTTTGGTTGAGTCTGTTTAGATATGAAGTGGTTTGATTTCGAGGACGAAATCCTGTTTTAGTGGGGGAGAGATGTGAGACCCAAAAAGTTAAGAAAGATTAATTGAGTTAATTAATCGGATTTTATGAGATTCAGATTTGAGCGAGAAAATCTGGATGAGCTAGCTTTGAGATGGTATGCTTGGCGAAGCTATCGTATTTGTATAAGTCCTGTAATAAGCCTTGGATCAATTTAGATTTTCAGCGGGATCTGATCAGATGTGAGTGTTGGCCATCACTGAGTGATATCGTTCAGCAGTGGTAATGGAATTTGTTGTCGCTAGGTAGATGTGAGTACGCTAGCGTGTTTTCTGTGATGAGTAGCTAAACTACGTCGTTTGGATTAGTTGTAACGATAGCGTTTTGGTTTAGCGGGCGAGACTCAGATGTGAGTTACGTGTATCTCCAGAGGTGAGTAGTGTTGGTCTCCAGATTTGAGAGGGATCTGAGTGTTTAAGGAGCGACGCCGTTTTGTGTTTCAGATTCCAGTCGCGTTAGCAATTCAGTTTCGAGTAGCGAGGTGTTGTGTCCAGATGTGATAGTGGACCCTGAGCGACGTCGTTTGAGTAAGTCAGGATCTGTTTTGGTGTAAGGTCATATCCAAGTGTGAGATTCAGATCCGAGTGGGAAATCAGCCTTGAGACTTAAGTTGTCGGTGGGAACTGTTCTTCATACTTGAGCAGATTTGAGTTTATATAAGAGGACTTTGACCTTTGTCCATTATTGTTCCCCGACACTTAGAATATTTCCCGTGAGAAAACTCTTTCGCGATACCCTATCTACTGTTCACCCAACCTTATCTTCTCCGATTTCCGACGATAGATAGCCCCGACGGAAGTAAGAGTGGTAGAGCAGGACTCCTCTTGCTAAGACGCTTCGTTTGGTGCTGTTTTTGGAAGCTTGCGTCAAGCTGGAGAGGTGTGAGAATACATCTCCCTTCTCTATTCTGTTAGCATAAGCGTCGGATTTCGTCTGCCGTTGAGGTAGCTTGTTGGGTAAGTGTTAAGATCCTACCTTGTGCCTTGCTTAGAGCCTTCTGTTGTGTTAGAAGGGTAGTACATATTTGGTGGAGCTTGTAGCTCCCAATTCGTAGTTTCTGTGCTACTGTCCCTGAGATAGTATCTATGTTTGGCTTAGCACGTGTGAGATCTATGTTGCTCGGGACAACTTTGTTGTAATTATAGCTCTGAAGAATTGAGGTACAGATGTGAGCTTGTTTTACAGCTTTGGATTGAGCATGGGTGATTATGCTTGCTGCTTTGCATGCCTTGAATTGTTGTATATGTTCTATGTTGGGCATTTTATCTGTTGCATACACGCATTATCATATTGAGCTTAGATCCGTTGTAGCCGTGCCTTTTTTTCCTTTTTGTATTGATCTGTGCGTACCAGGATGACTGTTGAGGACTAGCGGGTAACTCCCGTATACCTCATCTCCCTGCTGGGATTTGTTAGCCACTATGAGCGGAGTGGGTAGCTCCCACATCTCATGAGTTGGGCAACAACGGGTTGACCTATGTTTTGCATCTGGTGCCGTTTGTTGAGACGAGTGGGTAGCTCCCATATACTCACACACCCCGTGGCCACTGTTGCTCAGTTGATTCGTATCTGTTGTTGAGCAGTTCCTTGAGATTCCTTGGCTCCCTGTGTCTCGGTTGTAGAATGGTTCTCATGCATGGCATTTACATTATCTGTTGATTTTCGTTAGCTGTTTTATATTGTTCTCCGTACTGGGGTTTGACCCCCTATCCCTCTGGGGCTGGTGTTGTTTGCCTGTGTATGTGTTTTCAGATTACCATGGTTACTCAGCTGGTCGTGGAGTTGACCCAATTGGAGGTGCCCAGGAGGTGTTTAGAGTGTCCCAGTTAGCATATAGCATATATGTATAAGCGCAGTTGTATTCTGTAGTGCTTGTATATGTTGAATGTTGTACTGTTGTACTGAATTATTTTAAAAAAAGAAAACGGGATATTTTGAGTATTGTAGTATTTTAAATTATGTTATCTTTCAGTCAGGCCAAAAGCGAAAATTTTAGCCACTATTTTATTGCTTCCGCTATGTGTTTGCGTGGTTAAACTCTGTGTTGTGCACGAGGCCTGACATCGAGCGCCTGGATAACGCCCATTCTCTCACACATTCGGTTCTGTTATTCAGGCATGTGCAGTCCTTTGGATCCTTTGAGATCCCTTTTATCATGCATAGCATCGCATTTATATAATGCTCTAGCTGCATGTTGTTTTATATTGCTCTCCGTACTGGGGTTTGACCCCATGTCCCTCTGGGGCTGGATTGTGTTTGTTGCCTGTGTGTTGTTCAGGTTATCCAGGTTTCTCTGCTGGTCGTGGAGATGGCTCAACTGGTGGTGCCCTAGGAGGTGGATAGAGTGTCCCAGTTATGTATAATATATAGGTATGTAGTAGAGTCATCACATGGGGAAGGCCCGATGTGATGTTCTATTGCTAATTTGCATCTATGTTGAGCTAGAGACTCGCTATGTCTGTATCATTGGTAGACGCTCTATATGTTTGTATCTGTTGTGATTGGTTTTCTGTTGTTGTAAAACCAGTATTTTGAGTATCGTTGTATTTTAACTCATGTTTTCTAAGTCAGGCCAAAGCGAAAAATTTTAGCCACTATTTTAAATGCTTCCGTGATTCTATTTTTGTGTGGTTATTCTCTGTATTGTGCACCGGGCCTGACATTTTTGGTATCAGAGCTTAAACTGGGATAATCGCGAATTCTTTTGATCACACTTTAGTCAAGGAACTTTGTTGCGTGTTGCATGTACTTGACTATGTGCATACCTGCTATGTGATCTTACTGTATTAGTATTTGCCTAGACGTCGTCTAGACGTAGGGGTAGAGCTACCAGGCAGATTCCGAAAGAATCTGAGGGTCAGAATGAGGAGATTCAGCGTAGTATTCCTGGTCGTAGGTGTACTAGGTAGATTGATGATGAGGTTGATGTGATGGCAGCCCGTGTGGATGATATGGAACTGATCATGGCGAGCGTATGAATCCTCAGACTTTCGATGGTGATGAGAGTAGGTCCGATGCTGAGTCCTGGCTGTAGCATATTACTGAACTGTTTGATAGAGTGCGCTATGATGATGAGCGCAGACTGAGTTTGGCGACCTTCCAGCTAAGGAAGAATGCAGAGCGATGGTGGAGAGGTGCTTCATGCACGTTTGAGAGACTGGTGCGGGGATTACTTGGGATAGTTTCTGTACGGCGTTCCGTCAGGAGTATGTTCCAGAGTCTTATGTGAATGCCCGGGAGCGAGAGTTGATAATTTGGTTCAGGGAACCATGTCGGTGGGAGAGTATGCTCGAAGGTTTTCTTCTCTTTTGTCTTACGTTCCTCATGTGTCTGGCCGCGAGAGGGCGGAGAGGAACCGTTCTCGGAAGGACTTAATGAGGATTTGTATTCCTTGGTGTTGGCGAGTTCACCTACCAGTTATGCGGACGCAGTGGACAAGGCAATGGACATCGAGGAAGGGTTGAGGAACAGTAGGTCTCGGGTTCAGCTTCCAGTGGTGCAAGGTTCACGTTCCAATGTTCCAGGGGCGCAATCTCCCAGTTTCCCCAGTCATCACAGCAGCAGTCCCAGCAGTCAACGCAACAGTCTGGGCACCACAGGTTTAGGCCTCGTGACCATCAGTTCAAGAAGAAGCAGGGTTCTATTCTTCTGGCTCGGGAAGTTCGAGCAGTAGTAGTAGTCCTAGGGCTACCTTTTGTGGCCAGTATGGTGGCAGACACCCTTCGAAGCAGTGTATCGGGGTTCAGGGTTCTTGCAACATTTGTGGGCAGTATGGACATTTTGCGAGAGTGTGTCCATTGGCTGGATCTGAGCACACCGCTGCCCCACCCCAGGGTCGTTTTGGTGGGTCATCTAGAGGTCGTTTGTCAGGACTCGTGCTCAACTCAGAGATAAACCACGCAAACAAAGGCGGAAGAAATGAAAATAATGGTTAAATTTTCGCTTTATGGCTTGACTTTAGAAAACATAATTTAAATACAATGTTATTAAAAATAAAGGTTTTACAATACCCAACAACGATACAACATAGAGTGACCCTCAATCAACAACATAGATACATCATAACAAAATATCATATGTATCTACTACATATAACTGGGACACTCTATCCACCTCCCGTGGCACTACCAGCTGGATCTACTCCACGACCCGCGGAGAAACCATGGTAACCTGAAAACACACACAGGCAACAAACACCAGCCCCAGAGGGACACGGGGTGAAACCCCAGTACGGAGAGCAACTGAAAGACAACAGTTAAATAGCAATAGATAAAAATGCAAATGCTATGCATGAGAACAAGGCTACAACCGAAGACAGGTAGCCAAAGGATCTCAAAGAACTTCTCAACAACCGATAACAGATCACTGCAAGGATAGTGGCCACGGGTGTGTGAGTATATGGGAGCTACCCACTTGGCTAAACACACAGTACCAGATGCAGAACACAGCTCAACCTGTTGTTGCCCAACTCATGAGATGTGGGAGCTACCCACTCCGCTCATAGTGGCTAACAGATCCCATCATGGAGATGAGGCATACGGGAGTAACCCGCTCATCCTTTAACAGGCATCCTAGTACACAGAGCAATACAACAAGGCAAAGGCTAGCAAGATCTGAATGCAACATGAAAAATGCGTGTATGCAATTAACAGCTTGCAGATAACAAAACAACTGAAGCAAGAAACGACAATACAGAAGCATACACAGCAGCTCACATAATTACCCATGCCAGATTCAACGCTGTAAAACAAGCTCACATCCGTACCTCAGTTCTGAGCTATAATTAACACAACGAAGTCCCGAGCAAAAGATCTAAAACCTGTTTATCAACAACACAACGCTAACTCAGGGACGCAAAGCACAGAACACACCACTGGAAGCTACGAGCTAAACCACCAGCTCTAATTAAAGCGCAAGGGTAGAAACTAACACTTACCCAACAAGCTACCTGAACGGCAGAACTAATCCGACGCTTATTCTAACAGACTACAGAAGGGATATGTCTTCGTGATCCACCTCCAGCTCCTCCCAAGTCTCCAAAAGAGGTATAGGAAGAAAGGTTGACCAACGCCCAAGTCTAACTCCTATTCCGCCGAATCTATAACTTTCCAGATCTGTTCTAAGCACCAATACTGACCCGATAGCTTCACCAAGCATACCAGCTCGAAGTTGGCTCATCCCAGATCTGTTCAAGCCAAATCTGGTCTACGCTAAACACGATTAATTAACTCAATTAATCCAATCAGCTTTCGGGTCTCACATCTCTCCCCCACTAAAACAAGATTTCACCTCGAAATCGAACAACGACTCTAGATAAGAGTTCAAGATAACTGGAACAAACATCAACAAACAAACTAACTACTGGGAACAAATGCAACATCTATTCAAGTAGATGAGGCCACTCACGTTGAATTTTCTCTTCCAGTTCCCATGTAGCTTCTTCTCTACCATGTTTGCTCCACTGGACCATTACCAAAGGAATGGTCTTGTTTCTCAGCTATTTCTCTTTTCGATCCAAGATCTGCAAGGGATACTCAACATAACTCAAAGTCCAATCTAGATCCACCTCGTCAGTTCTCAACACATGCGATGGATCTGGATCATCTTTCCTCAACATAGACACATGAAAAAAATCTTGTAAGGAAGACAGATCTGGCGGCAACAACAGCCGATAAGCCAAATGACCAATTCTCTCAACAATCTCATATTGTCCAACATAACGAGGAGCCAACTTTCCCTTGAGACCAAATCTCATAACACTGCAAAACGTAGAAACTTTCAGGAAATCTAGATAACCAACCTGAAATTCTAAAGGCCTACGCCTCTTGGTCGCATACTGGCTTGGCGATCTTGTGCAGCTTTCATTCGCTGGAAAATCAGATCTACTTGGTCTCTCATCTGCTGCACAAATTATGGAGAAGACAGCTGCTTCTCCCCCACTTCTTCCCAACACACAGGCGAACTACACTTCCTGCCATACAAAGCTTCAAATGGTTCCATACCAATCGTGAACTGGTAGCTGTTGTTATAAGAAAACTCAACCAAGGACAACGAATCTTGCCAGATACCACTAAAATCCATCACAACAACTCTCAACATATCCTCTAAACTCTGGATAGTCCTCTCAGATTGGCCATCTGTTTGGGGATGATACGTTGTACTCATAGCCAATCTGGTGCCTAAAACTGTTTTCAAACTCTTCCAAAACCTGGAAGTAAACCTCGGATCACGATCTGAAACGATAGAAACAGGCACACCATGCAATCGCACCCCAAAATCTATGTAAAACTTTGCCATCTTCTTCAAAGAATACGTCATACTATAGGGAATGAAGTGAGCAGACTTCTACAATCTATCGATAACAACCCACACAGCATCACACCCTCGACTGGAACGAGGCAAATGTGTAACAAAATCCATTGCTATGTGCTCCCAATTCCATTGGGGAATCTCCAAACTCTGCAATAGACCACCAGGTCTCATCCTGTCGGCCTTAACTTGCTGACAATTCAGACAACGGGCCACAAAAACAGCAACATCACTCTTCAAACCTGCCCACCAGTAATGCTGCTTCAAGGCATGATACATCTTTCTCGAACCAGGATGGACACTGTGTCTACTACAGTGCGCTTCGCTCAAGATCTCCTCTTTCAGGTCGATCAGATTTGGCACTATCAACCGACCACGAAATCTTAAACAACCATCAGACGAGACAGTGTAATCCTCTAACTGTCCAGCTGTAACCTTCAGCTTCAATTCATAAATAGATGGATCCGTCCTCTACGCTGCTCTTATATTCACAATAATCTGTGGCTAAACTTGGGAAGAAGACACCACCACATAATCCTCACCTGGGTAAAATCGTCAACCTGTAGTTGTCAAGCCCGTGCTAATTAACAATAATTAATAGCACAATTAAGCACATAAACGCGGAAGCATAAAATAGGGTTAAAAATTTTCGAAATAAAGTTGGGCCTGAACCAAATCATATCTTCAAAATAGTCATAATCAAAATACGATCAAAATCCAAACTCATACAAAAACAGGTAATTACAAATCAAATCAACATAGATCTCCCAAATACATATAACCTCAGGGCATCCCCTAGATCAATACATAATATAATAACTGGGACTTCAAGGAAATGGGGATCGACCAGCTGGAGTTCCAGTCTGTCCAACTTGGCTACCTGAAGATCCTGCAAATGGGCAACGTAGCCCCAAATAACACAAAAGCAGGAAAAGAATACGAGGTCAAGCCTCAGTACGAATGAGCACTAATATAACAAATCATAAATATGCAGTATTCTAAGTAATGAATGCATGTGGCTGTCAAAGAACATCGGTCATCAAGTCCTGCTAATCAGCTGGAAGTAATCTCAATCGAGCCTCTATACCCACACAGTGTATCAACCGGGGAAATCATCGGCCCATGATCTTCATGCCCTTCAGCCATCACAGCTCGGTGGTTTTCAGACACAACCAATCAGTCGGTCACCACACTGATGATAGCGTTGTACCTTTTAGGAACGACACATCTGTCGGCCGCTCACAACGTGGCTCTATCTCAGGTTCTCAATCGATCAAAGGCTCAATATGTATGCATGAATGCCATGAAATTCAAACCTGATTTCAACATGCATATAATACGTAAACAGGACATATAAATTCAATCAAGCTGTTCACGTAAACACAGAATTCAAATAGCACAGATTTCATGCCTCAAATACTAGCACGCTATGTTCAAGCTGTTAGCAAAAGCTCAACACGTACCTTCAATTATCAAGTTCTACCTCAACAGATCTCACCAAGGCATGGAAACCTCAGCCTTCTCAAACGTTCTACCTCGCTGGTCACGCGCCAACACGGCAGGGACTTCCATGGGGCTCAAATCTTTTAAGGAATCTCAATATTCAGCTCAGATCCTAGTTTGTACAACATACTGCCTATGATCAAGAACTCAAATCTGGTTTTACCTATCAAAGCAGCTTGTATCAGCTAGTACTAAGCTTAAAATGATCGAAATCACTTACCCAAAATCTCAAGAGAGCTGAAGAACTCTCGGGTATGGTCTTGCGAAAATGTTCGTGCAACACTGCTACTTCGCGTTCCCTCTCCAGCGTCGGCTCAGGACACCTAACTGGTATCAATCGAAAGAGCTACTCAAGACGAGCTCAACGCCTCCAGTCTCGTTCCAAACAACGGCGGAAATCGACGGCAATTTACCGGAGAAGTGTTCGAATAAACAGTAACTATCGAGGGTTTACTAGAGAAAACGATGAGAAATATCGGTTCAAAATACTCTAAGTGTTGAGCAGCACTTGGTATATAAATCCTCGAATCACTGTTGTTCTAAGCAATTCAGATCTCTGCTTATAATTAGGCAAAAGTCCTCTCAAAGCTGGCTCCAGCTTTCGCTCACCGCTGATACAATACAAACATCTAAACACTAAACTAACTCATACAGCAAACGACGTCGCACCAACTTATCAAAACAACGTAGCATAGCTTCTACTGCTGAAACAGATCTCTCGCTAGCAACATCTGAATAGCGCTAACAACTAGCGGTCAACTCAGCTGTTGACTAACACGCGACAACTTCTCACGCCCGCTCGCTAACGCTAACAGCTACCTCTCGCTACACTCTCATTGTTGAGTTGACTAGCGTTGACATCTGCTCACGCTACAACTGAATGCCAACATCTGAACCACGCCACTGCTGCCTTCTTCTCTAATCCAAAAACGCTGTCGTTCCAACTAATCCAAACGACGATGCATTAACACCCGCTACTTAAAACACGTTAGGCAACATCTGAACGCCCGCAAATTATCGCGCAAAGGCGCTGCTGGCCTAGCTTCTTCCCAGTGATGATCCTCACGTTTGAATTACCACTGGAATCATTTCTCGATAGGGAAATGCAACTGCTGGACTCCAAATTCGACGTAGATCTCACTCGATCACCAACTTCTGACTGCTGATCACTCTACGTCTAAATCTGAGCACCCAGAAATCACAATTTCCCTGAAAAATCTTAATCCAAAAGCTGATTATCTATTAAATCATACTTAATAGATTTCTAGTCCTCACACTCTCCCCACTAGAAATCGATTTCGTCATCGAAATCAGTTAAGTCATCAAATCAAAATCACAACAGCAAGATAGCTTATTCATGAAAGTAGATTCTTCACGCCCATGCTTGCTCCATTGGACCATCACAAATTGTATCACCTTATTCCTCAATGGCTTCTCTTTCCTGTCCAGAATCTGTACTGGATATTCAACATAACTCAGGGTCTGGTCTAGCTCTACTTCATCAGTCCTCAACACATGGGATGGATCTGGCTCATATTTTCTCAACATTGACGCATGAAAAACATCACGCATCGCTGCTAACTCATCAGGCAGCTTCAATCTATAAGCCAACTGTCCAATCAGCTCAACAATCTCAAAGGGACCAACGAATCTAGGAGCTAACTTACCCTTAAATCTGAATCTCATAACACTCTTGAAAGGAGAAATCTTGAGAAATACACGATCGCCAACCTCAAATTCTAACGTTCTGCGTCGCTTATTAGCATAGCTAGCAAATCTATCTTGTGCAGCTTTCATTCTACTCCGTATCAATTCAATATGATCTTTCATATGCTGCACAAACTCAGGAGTAGAAAGCAGTCTCTCACCAACTTCTTCCCAACAGATCGGTGATCTACACTTTCGATCATACAATGCTTCAAACGGAGCCATCCCAATAGTCACTTGGTAGCTGTTGTTGTAAGAAAACTCAACTAAGGAAAAAGCATCTTGCCAGTCACCACTGAAATCCATCACAACTGCACGCAGCATGTCTTCTAAAGTCTGAATGGTCCTCTCAGATTGGCCATCTGTCTGGGGGTTAAGCCGTACTCATATCCAATCTCGAACCCATCGCTGCCTGCAAACTCTTCCAAAATCGAGAGGTGAAAATCTCGGATCTCTATCTGACACTATCGAAATAGGAACTCCATGAAATCTAACCACATGGTCGACATACAACTTCGCCATTTTCTTCATCGAGCACCTCACATCATAAGGAATGAAATGGGCTGACTTAGAGAGTCTATCAATCACAACCCAAATCGCATCGCATCCCCTACTCGATCGAGGCAAAAGAGTCACAAAATCCATTTTTCTTCATCGAGCACCTCACATCATAAGGAATGAAATGGGCTGACTTAGAGAGTCTATCAATCACAACCCAAATCGCATCGCATCCCCTACTCGATCGAGGCAAAAGAGTCACAAAATCCATGGCGATGTGCCCCAAATCCATGAGGCACTTCTAAACTTTGCAACAATCGACCAGGTCTCTTTCTATCATCATTGACCTGCTGGCAATTTAAACATCGAGCAACAAAACCAGAAATTTCGCTCTTCATGCCTTCCCACCAATAGTGAGACTTCAAAGAATGGTACATATTCTTCTCCCCCGGATGTACGCTATATCGACTGCAATGCACTTCATTCAGAATAGTCTCTTTCAAATCAGTCAAGTTCGGAACCACCAATCTTCCTCTAAATCTCAAACATCCATCAGAAACAACAGAGAAATCTTCAGGCTGACCATTCTGGGTCTTAATCTTCAACTCATTGATATACGGATCAGTCATCTGCGCCTCTCTGATGTCAATCACAATCTGTGGTTCAACCTGAATCGAAGAAACTATGAAGTACTGATCACTCGGCTGGAATCGCCAACAAAAAGTACTCAACTGCTCGTGGACTCTCGAGATACTCAAGGATGTTAGCATCGTAGGCTGGGCTTTTCTACTCAAATCATCGGCTACCAAGTTCATCCGCCCAGGCTGATACTGTATCTCGCAATCAAAATCCTTAAGCAACTACATCCAACGACGTTGCCTCATATTCAAATCTGACTGGGTGAAGATATACTTCAAACTCTTGGTCGGTGTACACCACAAACTCTTCACCATACAGATAGTGTCGCCATATCTTCAAGGAAAACACAAACACAGCCAACTCTAGATCATGAACGGGGTATCTCGTCTCATGGGGCTTCAACTGTCGAGACGCATACGCAATCACGTATCCGTTCTGCATCAAAACGCACCCTAAACCACTCAGAGAAGCATCAGAGTACACCACAAAACCTCCAGAACCCAAAGGCAAGGCCAAAACAGGAGCAGTAGTCAAATTCTCCTTCAGCATCTGAAAACTCAACTCACACTCATCAGTCCAAACAAACATCCTATCCTTCTGGGTCAACTGAGTCATCGGCCTGGCTATCGAAGAGAACTTCTCAATGAAACGCCTATAGTAGCCAGCCAATCCCAAGAAACTACGGGCGGAAACATTCATATGTCGCTCCCAGTTAAGAACTGCTTCGACCTTACTAGGATCCACAGAAATCCTTGCGCTGAAATCACATGACCCAAGAAGATAACTCTGTCTAACAAAAATTCACACTTGCTGAACTTGGCATACAGCTGTGAGTCTCTCAGTCTCTGCAACACTAATCTCAAGTGCTCTTTATGCTCTCTAAAACTCCTCGAATACACCAAGATGTCATCTATGAAGACAATCATGAATCGATCAATGTACTCTCTAAAGACGCGATTCATCAAATCCATGAACACATCAAGAGCATTCGTCAATCCAAACGGCATCACAAGAAACTCATAATGCTCGTATCTTGTTCGAAAAGCTGTCTTCACTACATCAACGTCTCTAATCCGCAACTGGTGATAGCCAGAGCGCAAATCAATCTTCGAGTACACGGCCGATCCTTACAACTGATCGAACATGTCATCAATCCTCGGTACTTGTTCTTCACTGTCGCTTTGTTCAACTGTCGAAAATCAACGCACATCCTCATAGATCCATCTTTCTTCTTCACAAACAGAATCGGAGCTCCCCAAGGCGACATACTCGGTCGAATGAAGCCTCTATACTGAAATCAATCTCTCTTCTCGGAGGAAATCCAGGAATCTCGTCTGGAAACACATCTGGGAACTCTCGAGCAATCGGAACATCGCTCAACTCCACTCTCGACTCATGGGAAACATCTAGGGCATAGATCATAAACCCTGAATTCTATAGCGACAACAAACTAAACATTTCCATGGCGGACACCATAGGAATCTTAGGTCGCGAATCAGCACCATAGAACTCCCATTTCTCTCCAGATCCAGGCGTAAACCTCACCACACCATGGAAAAAAATCAACGGTCGCTCTATTTTCAGTCAGCACATCCATACCCAAGATACAATCAAAATCTCGAATTCCCAAAACAATCAGATTGGTCATCAAAACATGCTCATCAAATCTAACAGACAATCCAACACCACCTCTCGGGACAACAGACTCACACCAGCAGTGTCAGGCCTCATGCTCAAAACAGAGATAAAACATACAAACACATGCGGAAGCAACTAAAAAGCGGGTAAAATTTTCGCTTTTGGCCTGACGAGTTAAAACAATATAATTTAAAATAGCACGATACTCAAAATAGAATCCCAGTTTACGAAAATCATCACAACCATAACAGTATAGCATAAAACAAGCATCAGACTCCAACAATCAAATACACCAACGAAGCACAGGGCATCCCCCTGGCTAAGAATACTGATACATATAAATATGCTATACGTCACTGGGATACTCTAACCACATCCTGGGGCACTCCAGGTGGGCTAAAACCACGACCAGCTGTAAAACCTGGATTTCCTGATAACAACACAACAAGGAAAACAACCAAGTCCCAGAGGGACATGGGGTCAAACCCCAGTACGTAGAGCAACTATAAACAGCAGTAAACAGCATGAATAAAATGCAGATGCTATGCATGAAGAATGAAACAACAGCTCAACGGGATCTGCAACAGAATATGTGGCCACAGTGAGTGTAGGACATGTGGGTGCTACCCTATCACCCTTACTCGCCCACCCTTATCAAACGCATCAACAACTCAACCTGCCGTTGCCTCGCCCATGAACTGTGGTAGTTAACCATTCGGCGCATGGTGGCTAACAAATCCCAGCAGGGAGATGATAGTGCGGTATTGCCGCTCACCCTCGCATCATGGTAATTAAACAAAACAATAACAACGAAGCAATTGCTGCAAAAGCTGAACGGAGATGCAAATGCGTGTATGCAACATGCTGGAAATAACAAGCATATAAACATATGCGAAACAATAATAGCATCAGCAAGTATACACCACATAACCAACAGCCATCTCACAAAACAGCAGCCAGCAATAGCCATCTCAAAAATTATCCAAGCCATAACATCGCTGTATTACAAGCTCCAATCCGTACCTTAATTCCTCGCACAATTACCACAATCAAAGGTCCCGAGAAATCTGAATTCCAACCTGTCGAAACACACAGGGCAATATTCTCAAGGGACTCTAATACACACAAAGCACGCTGGGAGTTACACACACTCAACCAGCTACTGATTCCCGCAATACCACTAACAGGAAGGTTAAACAAAGGCTAATACTAAGATCTCAACAACAATTCGAAGTTCTACCTCAACGACGCAACACACGGCAGAAGGCAGAAACTTCGCGATCTTGCTCTAGACAACAACAGCCTCCAAGAATGGTATCAATCGAAAGAGCTTCTCGAGAGGAGTCCAATGCTACCTCGCACGCATCAAACAATGGCCGGAAACGACGGGAATCTACGGATAAAATCAACGGTGAACAGTACTAGGGTTCGAGAAACAGCGGTCGACAATTTGGAGAATTTCACTAAGTATAGGATCTGATATCTCAAATCGAAGACCAAGTCTTCCTTATATATAAATCCCACAACGGCTGGAACCTGATTTAAAAGCCCACCGACATAACCAGCAGGCACACTACAACAAGCAGATGCAAGAACCAACTGCTGAATTCTCAAACAACGCAAATCAAAACGATGTCGCAGCGACATAACAAAACGACGTCGCACCGCTTACGTCATCAAATTTGGCACCATCTGGTCGCCTAAAACCATCGGCTGATTTCTCTCGCGTGAAATCCTTCCAAAAGTTGGTACCAGTCGCGACATCTAAAACGCAGTGTTGCAACTAATTCAAACGGCGTCGCATAGCTTACATAATACTATCCGCCAACAGCTGGTTATCCAGACGCAAGCTACAGTAACCACCACCAGTCGCAAGCTACAGGAGAATTGACCCACGTTGACATCTGCTCTCAGCTGGACAACCAGTCGACACACACACGCGAACAAATCCTCGCATCTGGTACCAGTTGCAACATCCAAACGATGTCACGCCAACTTAGCAAAACGCTGTCGTTTTGCCCTCAATACACGAAATAAAGCAGCAGCTGGATACAAACACACTACCAGCTTTCACTTAACACAACGCATCCAGACTTCACTAAAACGACGGCGTTTGATCTCCCGCGTTACAATTACACGCTACGACTGGTTTTCGCCACCGACCAGCTTTTACCACAAAACCAACTTTTACCCAAAATCTAAAAAATACAAAAACTTCCAGAATTGTTCTAAGTGAGGAATTTGACACGAAATTACCACTCAAACATATAACAGAGATCTTAAACCACCAAGAATCTCAAAACACCGATTAATTCTCACGATTAATCTTAAACACAAATCCAAGTCTCACAAGCAGGGGTGGACACGGAGACAACATCACACAGTGGGGAAGAACTCAACCCACGTTCATACACAAACAACTCAGAAATGAGGGAGTGTGATGCTCCTGTGTCAATCAAAACTCGTGCAGGAAAATCAAAGATAAATCATGTACCTTGAATCACTCCTGTAGATATCTCATCAGCCTTCTATCTCATCAAGGCATTCGCCTGAACCTGTTGCGGTCCCGGAAACTGAGGTCTCGAAGGTACTCCAAACCTAGAAGGCTCACGAGGTTGGAATCCTGAACGTTGGGACGGAACAAAAGGCTGTTGTCGCTGTGAAGAACCACCAGCGGAACCTTGCTGCGACTGACTCAAAGACTGCCCTCCCATCAAAGGACACGCTCTCGAAAAATGTCCCGGTTGTCCACAGAGATGACAAAGACCTCAAACTCCATGACACTGCAAAGTCTCTTGCTTCCCTCCGCACTGTCCACAAAACATACCACCAGAACTACTGCCACCAGAACTCACAGAACCAGAGGAACTCGAATGCACCTTCTTCTTAAATTGTTTGCCTCGGGGCATGAACCTCTAACGATTCGATTGCTGCGACCCCTAAGAAGACTAGAAGGATTGCGACACATCTTGCACCGGTTGAAAAGAGCACCCCACTGACGGCTAAACCGGAGCCTGAGCCTCCAACAAACTCTCCTCGATATCTACAGCCCTATCCACGGCCTCAGCATAAGTCGCAAGTGAACCAAACAACACCATCCGGAACAAATCAGGCCTCAAACCCTTCAGAAACTTGTTCCTCTTAGTCCTCTCCGGGTTAGCTACATGGGGAACATACATCAAAAGAAAAGAGAACTGTCTGGCATACTCGGCCACCTTCATATTCCCTTAATTCAAGTTGTCGAACTCTCGCTCACGACTGTTGTAGTAGGACTCTGGGGTATACTCCTATCGAACGCTGCACAGAAGCTCTCCCAAGTAATCACAGCCCCACTCTCACGCAAGATACGGGAAGTACCTCTCCACCAACGCTGTGCATTATCTCTCAACTGCAACACCGCTAGCTTCAATCTCTTCTCAGGAGCGCACTCCAAAGTATCAATCAATTCTTCCATCTGAACTAGCCAACATTCAGCCATCAAACCTCCCTCGGCGCCCGCAAACGTAGGGGGATTCGTCCGGTGAAACCTCGCTAAGACTAACTCCATCTCGCCAATATGTCTCGTTACATCCTCAACCTCTGCCTGTCTCTCTCGAAGACGTAAAAGGATGTTCTGCTGAATGCCCTCCTCACTATCTGAGGCCTTAGACTCCTCAGTGGAACATCTAGCAGTCCTACCTATACCTCTCCTCGGCGGCATCTAATCAAATCTCAAGGTAAGAACTAACAGCATATAATCACAGAGACAAGTAAAATAATCACATAAGCCACATAATCAATCAAAAATAAAATCCTAACTCTGTGCCTAGACTCGAGTGTGATCAAAGGAAAACGAGCTTATCCCAGTTTAAGATCTGATACCAAAATTGTCAGGCTCCATGATAATTAACAATAATTAATAGCACAATTAAGCACATAAACGTGGAAGCATAAAATAGGGTTAAAAGTTTTCGAAATAAAGTTGGGCCTGAACCAAATCATATCTTCAGAATAGTCATAATCAAAATACGATCTAATCCAAACTCATACTACAACAGGTAATTACAAATCAAATCAACAGAGATCCCCCAAATACATATAACCTCAGGGCATCCCCTGGATCAATACATAATATAATAACTGGGACTTCAAGGAAATGGGGATCGACCAGCTGGAGTTCCAGTATTGTCCAGCTTGGTTACCTGAAGATCCTGTAAATGGGCAACATAGACCCAAACAACACAAAAGCAGGAAAAGAATACGAGGTCAAGCCTCAGTACGAATGAGCACTAATATAACAGCAAATCATAAACATGCAGTATTCTAAGTAATGAATGCATGTGGCTGTCAAAGAACATCGGTCATCAAGGCCTGCTGTTCAGCTGGCAGTAATTTCAATCGAGCCTCTATACCCGCACAGTGTATCAACCGGGGAAATCATTGGTCCATGATCTTCAGGCCCGTCAGCCATCACAGCTCGGTGGTTTTCAGACACAACCCATCAGTTGGTGACCACTTCGATGATAGCGTTGTACCTTTCAGGCACGACACATCTGTCGGCCGATCACAACGTGGCTCTATCTCAGGTTCTCAATCGATCAAAGGCTCAATATGTATGCATGAATGCCATGAAATTCAAATATGATTTCAACATGCATATAATACGTAAACAGGACATATCAATTCAATCAAGTTGTTCACGTAAACACAGAATTCACATAGCACAGATTTCATGCCTCAAATACTAGCACGCTATGTTCAAGCTGTTAGCAAAAGCTCAACTCGTAACTTCAATTCTCAAGTTCTACCTCAACAGATATCACCAGGGCACGACAACCTCAGCCTGCTCAAACGTGCTACCTCGCTGGTCACGCCCCAACACAGCAAGGACTTCCCTGGGGCTCAAATCTGTTAAGGAATCACAATATTCAGCTCAGATCCTAGTTTCTACAACATACTTCCTACGAT
This sequence comes from Dorcoceras hygrometricum, assembly GCA_001598015.1. Classification (NCBI taxonomy): domain Eukaryota; kingdom Viridiplantae; phylum Streptophyta; class Magnoliopsida; order Lamiales; family Gesneriaceae; genus Dorcoceras; species Dorcoceras hygrometricum. The sequence continues at coordinate 260,035 of KV000875.1, read as the reverse complement.
CAAGAACTCAAATCTGGTTCTACCTATCAAAGCAGCTTCTATCAGCGAGGACTAAGCTTAAAACGGTCGAAATCACTTACCCAAAAGCTCAAGAGAGCTGAAGAACTCTCGGGTCTGGTCTTGCGAAAATGTCAAGCAACACTGCTACTTCGCATTCCCTATCCAGCGTTGACTCAGGCCACCTAACTGGTATCAATCGAAAGAGCTACTCAAGACGAGCTCAACGCCACCAGTATCGCTCCAAACAACGGCGGAAATCGACGGAAAATTTCCGGAGAAGTGTTCGAATAAACAGTAACTATCGAGGGTTTACTGGAGAAAAGGATGAGAAATATCGGGTTCAAAATACGCTAAGTGTTGAGCAGCACTTGGTATATAAATCCTCGAATCACTGCTGTTCTAAGCAATTCAGATCTCTGCTTATAATAAGGAAAAAGTCCTCTCAAAGCTGGCTCCAGCTTTTGCTCACCGCTGATACAATACGAACATCTAAACACTCTACTAACTCATACAGCAAATGACGTCGCACCAACTAATCAAAACGACGCAGCAAAGCTTCTACTGCTGAAACAGATCTCTCGCTAGCAACATTTGAATAGCACTAACAACCAGTGGTCAACTCAGCTGTTGACTAACACGCGACAACTTCTCACGCCCGCTCGCTAACTCTAACAGCTGCCTCTTGCTACACTCTCACTGCTGAGTTGACTAGCGTTGACATCTGCTCACGCTACTACTGAATGCCAACATCTGAACCATGCCACTGCTGCCTTATTCTCTAATCCAAAAATGCTGTCGTTCCAACTAATCCAAACGACGACGTATTAACACCCGTTACTGAAAACACGTTAGGCAACATCTGAACGCCCGAAAATTCTCACGCAAAGGCGCTGCTGGCCTAGCTTCTTCGCAGCGATGATCCTCATGTCTGAATTACCACTGGAATCATTTCTCGATAGGGAAATGCAACTGCTGGACTCCAAATTCGACGCAGATCTCACTCGATCACCAACTTCTCACTGCTGATCACTCTACGTCTAAATCTGAGCGCCCAGAAATCACAATATCCGTGACAAATCTTAATCCAGAAGCTGATTAGCCATTAAATCATACTTAACAGATTACTAGTCCTCACAGTAGTGCTTATATGCTCATGGACCTTCGAAATCTGCAACGAATCTAGCATCGCCACTTGATCCTTTATGCTCAATGCATCGGCAACTACATTCACTTTTCCAGGCTGATATTGGATCTCACAATCAAAATCCTTAAGCAGCTCCATCCACCTACGCTGTCTCATGTTCAAATCTGACTGAGAAAACAAAAACTAAAGGCTCTTGTGGTCTGAATACACCACAAACTGCTCGCATACAAACCACAAAACCACCTGATCCTGAAGGCAAAACTAACACAGGCGCTGAAGTTAGCTTTTCTTGAGAAATAGGAAACTGTTCTCGCACTGCTCAGTCCAAACAAACCTCTTGTCTTTCTGAGTCAACTGGATCATAGGCTTAGCTATGCTAGAGAATCCCTCTATAAATCGACGATAAAAGCCAGCCAGACCCAAGAAACTACGAATCTCAGAAACATTCTTGGGACGCTCCCAGTTAACAACAACCTCTACCTTACTGGGATACACAAAAATACCTACATTTGAAACAACATGACCAAGAAATACAACTCTGTCCAACCAAAACTCGCACTTGGAAAGCTTAGCATACAGTTGCGAGTCTCTAAGTGTCTGGAGAACCAACTTAAAATTCTCTTTATGCAGCATCGGAGTCTTAGAGTACACCAAGATATCATCGATAAACACCACAAATTGATAGATGAATTCTCTAAATACTCGATTGATTAGGTCCATGAAAACTGCGGGGGCATTCGTCAAACCAAAAGGCATCACCAAGAATTCATAATGCCCGTACCTCGTACGAAATGCAGTTTTCGCAACATCTTGCTCCCGAATGCGCAACTGATGGTACCTCGAACGCAGATCGATCTTATAAAGCACAGCCGAACCCTGAATCTGATCAAATAAGTCACCGATCCTCGGAAACAGGTACTTATTCTTAACTGTCGCATTATTCAATTGCCTAAAGTCGATGCACATCCTCATCGACCCGTCCTTCTTCTTTACAAACAAGATAGGCGCTCCCCACGGGGACATACTCGGCCTAATGAAACCCTTCTCCAACAAGTCACTAAGCTGAACCTTATGCTCCCTTAACTCAACGTGTAACGCCCCAAAATCCATAGGACCATATATATTCATCTTATTCACCCTGAATCTGATCAAATAAGTCACCGATCCTCGGAAACAGGTACTTATTCTTAACTGTCGCATTATTCAATTGCCTAAAGTCGATGCACATCCTCATCGACCCGTCCTTCTTCTTTACAAACAAGATAGGCGCTCCCCACGGGGACATACTCGGCCTAATGAAACCCTTCTCCAACAAGTCACTAAGCTGAACCTTATGCTCCCTTAACTCAACGTGTAACGCCCCAAAATCCATAGGACCATATATATTCATCTTATTCATTTCAAAGGTCAAAATGACAATTTAAATGTTAGCATAAGCTATTTTTTGAAAGTTCAATTTTACTGATTTCAGAAATGAGGTGCGACACAGCAAGTTCCAGTGGAGGTTACTCCAAGCGCAATACATGAGCAAATTTTAGAAATCTGTTAAATGATTTTAAGGAGGACAAAAAGATTTCTTTTAAAAAGGGTTTGGTAGATCTGCAAATTGAATGTTGAGAGGGAAATTTTACTAAAGTTCATAACTTTATGTATGTTGTGTCATGCTTGAGGAATACACCTCATTTGCCACTAATCCCTCCCATATAAATACTTGTTACGAAGGAAAAGTTTATTTTCACTTGCAAATAAAAAACTCTTTTGTGTTCTTTCAAATATCTTCAAAGAAGCTCGTGTGATTTCTTGAGGAGAAGGAATTCTGCGGGAACAAACTGCTGTCGTAAAGCTCAGTTCAAAGGCAAGTAAAAGCTGATCCTTGCTACACCATTTTAAAGCATATATTGTTCTTCAGTATGTATTTGCTTGCCTGTATGCTAGAGATATGTTTAATTTCATGTTTACGTTTGTTCAAAGAATATTTACGTATGTTTAAGAAAGAAAGATTTGGTTAAAAAGATATGTTTTCTGCTTCCAACGTTTTCCAGTATGTTTTTAAGAAAAAGATGTTTAAAGATACTGAGGAGTTCAGGTTTGAGTCATATATGTTCATGAATGTTCTTCTGTCTTGTGAATGGTAACATCTGAACTAGACTCTATGTAATCGGTGAGGCTAGTCGAATCAGAATCTAAGTCTGATTTGATAGAAAGAACTGGTATCGTAGCTGTAGTTTGTGATGTTGCAGCACCAAGTTCTTATTCAGATTTTGTTTCCTAAGTTAAAGAATATATATTTTAATTAAATCAGCAGTTGTCAATTCAGGTTCGTGCTTTCGCTACACATCAGATTTTGGTCAGATTTCACAGTATTAAATACTTCACTGCTGAGTCCGTTGCGATTATTCATTGACATCTGAGTTGACCAACTTAGTTGCGTTGACATCTGAGTTGACAAAGTCGCAGGTGTTTTATTCCTAAACACTATTCCTGCGTTGACATCTGAGTTGACCAACGAAATCTGTTTCATAGTTAGCAATGTATTTCTCTAGTCAGACTTCTGTTTTGCGCTAATGTTATAGTTTCTTTAACAAATCTGTTTCAATGTTAGCTTATACTATTTTGAGCGTAAAAACTGTTTCCACAGTCGAAATCTGTTTTGCTTTCCAGTACAGTTTCCTTTAGAGAAATCTGGTCACATTTCAGCGATTACTTTTCAGTAGTCAAATCTGATACTCATTAAGTTTTAAAATAGGAAGCAAGTTTTAAAAGAAGCGAACCCAGTGAGATTATAAAAGAAATTTTAAAGGAGATTTCAAAGAAAGATTTCCAAAGATAAGAGTTTAAAGGAACAAAAGTTTATTTTAAAGATTTATGTCATAGATAACAGACGGTCATAAGGAAGGTGAGTTCCTGGCTGACGAAACAGTCTGCCCCTTCAACAGCATGAAGGATCAGGATTTTGGATTGACGGATCTGTATACCCCTTCACAATGAGCTATATGCTAAGAACTGATATCAGAAGTCATTTGATCAAGTGCACATTTGACCTAAGGAGAGCTTCTAAGCCATAAATCATAAAGTTCTATAAATTAATGAAGGGATCTGGGTTACTGTCCCCGCATCTAAGCTTACGAAAGTGATGAAAGAAAGTTTACGAAAGAATGCTTATGTTTAAATGAAATTCCTTTAAACTCAGTTATGTAAATGTTCAGATGTCTGCCTGCGTTAAATGACTTTTTTATTACTCAGATTTTACTTGCTGAGCCCCTAGGCTCATTAGCTTTTACAATGGTGCATGTGAGACAGTTAAGGGACAAGCGGAAGGTGGAAGCTGAGACAGCTGGGTGGTGAAGTGTTTATCTGTGGGCAGCGTTTTCCGTGTCTTAGCTGTTGTAGTCTTTTATCTTAGACATCCGTATTAGATCTATTGCAACAGTATTGAATTCATATAAAATTTCAGATGTGGTAATATCGCTTTTGCAGTATATATATGAAATCGGTTTTCCGCAAATTTTCAGTACTTGGCGCCGAACGTTTGTATGTCAGTTTTGTGATTGTGTTTCGAAATTTTTCTAAGTTATAAGAAATACAGCTTATAAAAAAATGCTGTTTAGCCCTTCTTTTTATTTCACCCCAAATCCGTGACCCCGTGGGTTCGGGTGTTCACAACATGGTATCAGAGCAATGTTCCTGAGATAAACACATGCACTGTCAGTTGGATCAGATTTCATCGACCGTTTCTCCAAAGATATGAGTTTATTTTCAGAGCATTGTCTTTAAATTTTTAGCATGTTCTGATAATTATATGTGGTGGATTACGGGCTATAGATTATAAGATGTCAGGAAGAGGAAGAGGTAGAAGAGGTAATCCCTTAGAAGAAACCAGACCTGATAGTAATGCTAATATCGCTCAACTCCTAAGATTGCTGGTAGAACAAACTAGCAGAGGTAATGGCCAATCTTCTAGCAGTAGAGGACCAAGCCATGATGGTCCCCACGAAAAGTTCAGAAGACATAAACCGAAGGAGTTTAGTGGTACAACAGACCCATTAGTTGATGAAATCTGGATCAATTCGATGGAGGTTTTCTTTGAGTACCTCCAGATGCCAGATTTAGATAGGCCTAGGTGTGCTATCTACATGTTAAGAGATGACGCCATGATTTGGTGGGAAGGATCTAAGCTGTCTGTGGATCTATTGAATCTTACTTGGGCAGATTTCAAACAAGTATTATTTGAGCAATACTTTACGGTAGACAAGAGGTCTGAATTGAAGAGGGCATTTCTGACCCTGAAACAGGGGAGCATGACTGAACAGTAGTATGTGCGGGCATTTGAAAGAGGGTGTTACTTTGTGCCTTTGAAAGGTAACGACCTAGAAGAGAAGTTAAGTCATTTTGTGGAAGGATTGAAGCCTATGTTCAAGATTAACGTTAGGCTATCTGCGCCCAAGACTTATAGAGAAACAGTGGATAGAGCCCTGCGAATTGAAAGAGACTTGAAAGATGTTGATGAAGAAAGGCAGCAGAAGATGTGTCAGGCCCCGTGCTAATCAGCAAATATTACAGCACAATCAAGCACATAATTGCGGAAGCATAAAACAGGGCTTAAAAATTTTCGAAATATTTTGGGCCTGAACTCAAACAATCGTTCAAAATATCAATACTCAAAATACGAGTTAAATCGAAACTCATACACAACAGGTAACACAAATATAAAATCAACAACAGATCCCCAAATACATAGAAACACAGGGCATCCCCTGGTTCGATACATATACAATATCATAACTGGGACTCAGGGAAAAGGGGATCGACCAGCTGGAACGCCACTCTGTCCAGCTTGGTTACCTGAAGATCCTGCAAATGGGCAACACATACCCAAAACATAAAAGCAGGAAAAGAAAATACAAGGTCAAACCTCAGTACGAAGAGACATCTATAAACAGCAAATTATGCGACATGCTATAAATCAAGTTATGAAATGCATGAGGTTGTCAAAGGAATCGGTAATCAAGACCAGTGTATCAACTGGCAAATCATCTCAAGCGAGCCTCTATACCACACGCGGTGTATCAACCGGGGGAAATCATCGGTCCGTGATCATCGAGGCCCGTCAGCCTATATCACAGCTCGGTGGTATTCTGCACCACTCCGATGATAGCGTTGGACTTTCATGGCACGACACATCTGTCTGCCGATCACAACGTGGCTCTATCTAAGGTCATCAATCAATCAATCAATCAGGCTCAATATATATGCATGAATGCCAATTAATAATCAATTCTCAAGGCATACAATAACCATAAGTGAAAACATAATATAAATTATCACACAAGGCAAGATCTGCTCACGTAAACACAGCCATCAATACCAACAGATTTCATAACACGAAATATAGCCATGATCATGCTCGAAGCTGTTAAGAGTTGCTCCAATTCGTACCTCATAGCTTCAACTACATCAACAGATTTCTCAAAGGCACGGCAGAACTCAGCCTAAGCAAACCAGCTTCCTCCTGGTTTCGTTAATCATGGCAGAAGCTATCCTGAACCTCAAATCTGTTAAGAGAACTCGTAAATCAGCTTAATTCCAGTTCAAATCTGAACTTCTAAGCATCATTTCTTACGGTAAAGATTCCAGACTCTCAACCTAAGCTCTACAAGCTTAAAACAGTAAGATCTACTCACCCAAAAGCTCAAAAGAGCTGAAGAACTAACGGATCAGATTTCTCAAGAAATCCTCGAACACCAGCTAATTCGTGCTTCTCTCCAACGTCGACTCAGACCTCCTGGCTAGTATAAATCGAAAGAGAAACTCAAGAGGAGTTCAGCGCCACCTATCTCGTTCCAAACGGCGGCGGGAAACGATGGGAAATCGGAGAAATAAGCTACGGTGAACAGTACCGAACGAGGGTTTCAAAGATGAGGATAAGAAATATAGGGTCAAAAATACGCCAAGTGTAAATCAGCACTTGGTATATAAATCCTCAATTCGCTACTGTTATCATCAATTCAGATTTTGGTACTGATCGGATCTCTCGCTAAGGCAAAAGTCTTACAGCTGAATCTAACATTTACTCTCGCGACTACCCCAGCTGATACAATTCAGACGTTGCGCTTCTAACATGTTATCAAATGACGCCGCATCAGAGTCCCCGCTAACTAACTCAAACGACGTCGCGCTATCTCACAGCTGATCCTTCACTCTCACATCTTCCAGCGTTCACCCACAGCTGAAACATATCTCTTGTAATAACAACAGCTGATTTGCGCTACAACACCAGTAGTCAACTCAGCTGGGTTGACCAACACGCGACTTCTGATCACATACACGCGCTAACAGATCTCAGCCACCACAACTGCTTCGCTCGCTACAGTACCATTGACCCGTGTTGATGTCTGAAATGCGATATTGACCAGATTTCTCCCACTAGAGAGACATCTGAATTTCTGCGAAACGACGACGCATCACTCCCGTGCCACCAACGACTAATCAAACCTCACCCGCTAGCGCTACAACTGCATGCTCACGTCTGAACACTACTGGAATCAGATTTCTATATCAAATTCATCAATTCGACTCCAAATTCCAACCAGATTTCATCCTAAAGACCAGCGACTCAAAACTAAACAATTCCTGGAGAAATCTGAAAATTCGTAACTCACATGACTAATCCCAAACCAAATCAGGTTAATCACTACTCTAAAATTTGATTCCTCACAAGAGGAATGCCTTTCAGCAGAAAGATCAGAGGCCCTTCAAGAAATAGAATAATAATCAACAGAGGACTCAAGAGCAGAAACCTCTACCGATCCAACCCATTAGTGCAGTTCCAGCCAGCAACAGCAGAACCGTGTGTCCTAAGTGTCAGAAGATACACCCTGGTCAATGCAGACTTGGACAGAATGTCTGCTATAGATGTGGGTTTCCAGGGTGTATTTTGAAATATTGCCCAAAGTCAAGGCAACTGGTGACCAGTAGAGCCTACGTGATAACAGCTGATCAAGCCAACCCAGACTCGACGGGTAAGATTATGATTGTTGGTTTGCCTTCTATGGCTTTGATAGATTCAGGAGCTACTCATTCCTTTATAGCAACATATTTGCTAAGAAGTTACCCGTTAAGCCTGACCAAGTAGTTATAGGCTTTTGTGTAACAGTACCTTTAGGAGAAGAGTTAGTATCCCATGATTTGTTTCGAGGTTTAGAACTTAGACTCCAAGGGCATTTGATTACTGCCAATCTAAATGTGTTGCCAATGCCTGAGTTTGATATGATTTTGGGAGTAGACTGGCTGACTAAGTATGGAGTAGTGATAGATTTTAAGCTTCGCACAGTAGTGGTTAATCCACCCAGAGGAGATCCATTTAAGTTTGAAGCCAATCATGTTTGGAGGATTCTCGGTATTATATCAGCTCTTAAGGCTCAACGTTGTTTGAGGAAAGGAGGGGTAGGATTCTTGGCGAGCTTGTCGTTCGTAGCAACGATTAGTAAGCCCCGACTTTCAGATGTGGAGGTGGTAAACGAGTTTCCCGAGGTTTTTCCAGAGGATATACATTGACTACCACCAGACAGAGAACTATAATTTTCGATTGACTTAGTTCCAGGAGCATCTCCAGTTTCTAGACCACCCTACCGATTAGCTCCATCAGAGATGAAGGAATTAAAGGAACAGATACAAGATCTGTTAGATAAGGGATTTATTAGACCAAGTATGTCCCCCTGGGGAGCCCCTGTTTTTGTTTGTTAAGAACAAAGATGGAAGTCTGAGATTGTGTATAGATTATAGAGAGCTGAATAAGCTGACGATTAAGAATAAATATCCCCGTCCTAGAATTGAGGATCTTTTCGACCAGGTGAAAGGATCAGTAGTCTTTTCTAATATTGACTTGAGATCTGGTTACCACCAGTTAAAGATTAAGGCATCAGATGTCTATAAGACAGCCTTCGGAACTCGTTATGGTCACTATGAGTTCTTAGTAATGCCTTTTGGACATACGAATGCTCCATCAGCTTTCATGGATTTAATGAATAGAGTCTTCCAACCATTTCTGGACCAATTTATAGTTGTGTTCATAGATGATATCTTAGTGTATTCTAAGACCAGATTTGAGCATGTTGACCATTTGAGGACAGTACTTCAAGTCTTGAAGAATAAACAGTTGTTTGCTAAATTTGTCATGTGTAACTTCTGGTTGGAGAAAGTTTCATTCTTAGGTCATATTATATCTAAGGATGGATTAGAAGTTGACCCACCCAAGGTTGAAGCTGTTCGTGACTGGCCTATACCAAGATCTGTTTCAGAGATAAGGAGTTTCTTGGGATTAGCTGGATATTATGGAAGATTTATCCAAGGATTTTCTAAGATAGATGTTCCCTTGACCTCGTTGACGAGGAAGCTGGTTAAGTATGAATGGACTCCAGAATCTCAAATCAGCTTTGAAAAGTTGAAGCAAGCGCTGATAGAAGCTAACCATGCCATCTGATCAAGGAAAGTTTGTCATCTACACAAATGCGTCTAAGATGGGTCTAGGTGTTGTACTGATGCAGGACCGTAGAGTGATTTCCTATGCTTCCAGACAACTTAAGGATCATGAGAAGAATTATCCTACGCATGACTTAGAGCTAGCAGCTGTAGTGTTTGCCCTTAAGATTTGGAGACATTATCTCTATGGGGAGAAGTGTGAAATATTCACTGACCATAAGAGCCTCAAGTATTTCTTCACCCAGAAGGAATTGAATATGAGGCAGAGAAGATGGCTAGAGCTGGTGAAGGATTACGATTGCCCAATCAGTTATCACCCGGGAAAAGAAAATGTGGTGGCAGATGCCTTGAGTAGGAAATCTGTTGGATTAGCTCATCTTTTGGTCAAGAGACCATTGGCCTATGATATTGAGAAGTCTGGAATAGAAGTAGTGCCCAGCGGTAGCACTATGGTTTTAGCAGATATTTCCATAATCAAATCTGATAGACCAGATTCGAGAGGGACAACCCAAGGATGAGCAACTTCAGAAGTGGGTCAAACAAGATAGAGAGAGAGGCAACAACCTATACTTTTCAGAAGAAGGAGTAGTCAGATTTCATGGCAGGATCTGGGTGCCTCAGGTAGATACGCTGAGAACAGATCTCATGACAGAGGCCCATACAGCCCCATACTATGTACATCCAGGTAGTAATAAGATGTATAAGGACCTCCAGAAATTGTATTGGTGGCTAGGAATGAAGCGAGACATTGCTAGATTCATCTCAGAGTGTTTGACTTGTCAATTGGTGAAAGCTGAACACCAAAGACCAGCAGGATTACTGAGACCACTGCCTATTCCAGAGTTGAAATGGGAGTGTATAGCGATGGATTTTGTAATTGTTCTAACCACGACTGCTCAAGGATATAACTCTATTTGGGTTGTAATATACAGACTCACTAAGTCTGCTCACTTCTTACATGTTAAGACAACCTACGACGTGAGCAGGTATGCAGATTTGTATGTCAGGGAAATAGTGAGGCTGCATGGTGTTCCAGTATCTATAGTATCGGATAGAGATCCGAAGTTTACATCAGCTTTCTAGAAAAGTTTGCATAGAGCTATGGGTACAAAGCTGACCTTTAGAACAGCCTTTCACCCCCAGACAGATGGTCAATCAGAAAGGGTGATTTAAAAGATTTGCTCAGAGCGTGTATTGTTGATTTTTCAGAAAGTTGGGATATGAAGCTACCTTGGTAGAATTTTCGTACAATAATAGTTTCCAAGCATCTATCCAAATGGCTCCATATGAAGCTCTCTATGGCGGCAAATGTATAAAACCTCTTCACTGGGACGAAGTTGGCGAAAGAGATGGTTTAGGACCAGATGTAGTAGAGCAAACATCAGAAGCTGTTAGAAAGATAAGAGAACGAATGAAAGCTGCTCAAAGTCGGCAGAAGAGTTACGCAGATAATAGGAGAAGAGATCTGAGTTTTGAAATCGGCGACCATGTATTTTTAAGAATTACTCCAATGAAAAGTGTAATGCGCTTTGGAAAGAAAGGAAAGCTGAGTCCAAGATATATTGGACCATATGAGATTTTAGAAAGAATAGGAACGCTAGCTTAACGACTAGCACTGCACCCGCAACTGTCAGCATTGCATAGCGTGTTTCATGTTTCAGCTTTGAGGAAGTATATTCCTAACCCTTCGCATGTGCTAAGCCATGAGCCAATCCAGTTAGCACCAGATTTAAGTTGTGAAGAGAGACCAGAGAAGATTCTTCTTCGAGAAGTTAGAAAGTTAAGAAACCGTAGTATTCCTATGGTTAAGATACAATGGTCTAACCAGTCGGAGCGAGACACTACGTGGGAGACAGAAGCTGATATGCTTAACCTTTACCCATATCTGTTTGGTAAGTAAATTTCGAGGACGAAATTTCAATAAGGAGGGTAGAGTTGTAACGCCCCAAAATCCATACGACCATAAATATGCATCTTATTCATTTCAAAGGTCAAAATGACAATTTAAATGTTAGCATAAGCTATTTTATGAAGTTGATTTGTACTGATTTCAGAAATGAGGTGCGACACAGCAAGTTTCAGTGGAGGTTATTCCAAGCGCAATACACGAGCAAATTTTAGAAATCTGTTTAAATGATTTTAAGGAGGAAAAAATGATTTCTTTTAAAAAGGGTTTGGTAGATTTGCAAATTGAATGTTGAGAGGGAAATTTTACTAAAATTCATAACTTTAAGTAAGTTGTGTCATGCTTGAGGAATACACCTCATTTGCCACTAATCCCTCCCATATAAATACCTATTACGAAGGAAAAGTTTATTTTCACTTGCAAATAGAAAACTCTTTTGTGTTCTTTCAAATATCTTAAAAGAAGCTCGTGTGATTGCTTGAGGAGAAGGAACTCTGAGGGAACAAACTGCTGTCGTAAAGCTCAATTCAAAGGCAAGTAAAAGTTGATCCTTGCTACACCATTTTAAAGCATATATTGTTCTTCAGTATGTGTTTTCTTGCCTGTATGTTGGAGATATGTTTATGTTCATGTTTACGTATGTTCAAATTAGATTTACATATGTTTAAGAAAGAAAGATTGGGTTCAAAAGTTATGTTTTCTGCTTCCAACGTTTTAAAGTATGTTTTTGAGAAAACGATGTTTAAAGATACTGAGGAGTTCAGGTTTGAGTCATGTATATTCATGAATGTTCTTATTTCTGGTGAATACTAACAAGAACTGGACTCTATGTAATCGGTGAGGCTAGTCGAATCAGAATCTAAGTCTGGTTTGATAGACAGAACTGGTATCGTAGCTGTCGTTTGTGATGTTGCAGCACCAAGTTCTTATTCAGACTTTGTTTCCTATGTTAGTGAATAAATCTTTTAATTAAATCAGCAGTTTTCAATTCAGATTCGTGTTTTCTCTACACATCAGATTTTGGTCAGATTTCACAGTATTAAATACTTCACTGCTGAGTCCCTTGAGATTATTCATTGGCATCTGAGTTGACCAACTTAGTTGCGTTGACATCTGATTTGACCAAGTCGTAGCTGTTTTATTCCTAAACACTGTTCCTGCGTTTACATCTGAGTTGACCAATGAAATCTGTTTCATAGTTAGCAGTGTATTTCTCTAGTCAGACTTCTGTTTTGCGCTAACGTTATAGTTTCTTTGACAAATCTGTTTCGACGTTAGCTTATACTATTTCGAGAGTAAAATCTGTTTCCACAGTCGAAATCTGTTTTGCTTTCCAGTACAGTTTCCTTTTGAGAAATCTGTTCGCATTTCAGCGATTACTTTTAAGTAGTCAAATCTGATACTCAGTAAGTTTTAAAATAGGAAGAAAGTTTTAAAAGAAGCGAACCCAGTGAGATTTTAAATGAAATTTTAAAGGAATTTCAAAGAAAGATTTTCAAAGATAAGAGTTTAAAGGAACGAAAGTTTATTTTAAAGATTTATGGCATAGATAACAGACGGTCATAAGGAGGGGTGAGTGCCTGGCTGACGAACCAGTGTGTCCCTTTAACAGCATGAAGGATCAGAATTACGGATTGAAAGATCTGTATACCCCTTCACAATGATCTATATGCTAAGAACTGATATCAGAAGTCATTTGATCATGTGCACATTGGACCTAAGGAGAGCTTCTAAGCCATAAATCATAAAGTTCAAGAAATTAAATGAAGGGATCTGGGTTACTGTCCCCGCATCAAAGCTTACGGATGTGATGACAGAAAGTTTAAAGAAAGTTTACGAAAGAATGCTTATGTTTAAATGAAATTCCTTTAAACTCAGTTATGTAAATGTTCAGATGTCTGCCTACGTTAAATGACTTTGTTATTACTCAGATTTTACTTGCTGAGCCCCTAGGCTCATTAGCTTTTAAAATGGTGCAGGTGAGACAGTTAAGGGACAAGCGGAAGGTGGAAGCTGAGACAGCTGGGTGGTGAAGTGTTTATCTATGGGCAGCGTTTTCCGTGTCTTAGCTGTTGTTGTCTTTTATCTTAGACATTTGTATTAGATCTATTGCAACCGTAGTGAATTCATATAGAATTTCAGATGTTGTAATATCTCTTTTGCAGTATATATATGAAATCTGTTTTCCGCAAATTTTCAGTACTTGGCGTCGAACGTCTGTATGTCAGTTTTGTGTTTGTGTTTCAAAATTTTTCTAAGTTAAAAGAAATACAGCTTATAAAAAAATGCCGTTTAGCCTTTCTTTTATTTCAAAATTTTATTTCACCCCAAATTTGTGACCCCGTGGGTTCGGGTGTTCACACAGCAGGTTCTAAACGATACGGAGCTCGCGAGATTGGAGTTGTACCAGGTACAAACTCAATGCTAAAGTCTATCTCCCTCTTCGGAGGAAAACCAGGAATCTCCTCCGAAAACACATCAGGGAAATTGAAAACAACGGGAACATCACTAAGCTCTATGCGCGAAGAAGAAGACGCATCCAAAGCATAGATCATAAATCCAGCATTCTCCAACGACAACAGGTTAAACATCACCATCGCGGAGACTAAAGTAATCTTCGACTGGGAATTAAAACCATAGAAATTCCATTTCTCGCCTCACTGGGGCCTAAAGCGCACAACTCCATAGAACAATCCACAGAGGCCCTATAACTAGATAACACTTCCATTCCTACTATGCAATCTAAATCCCAAATCACTAGCCTGATCAAGTTGGCTAACAACACGTTCTCACCAAACCTAAGAATTCCATTCAACAAAACCTCTTGGGAGTACAGGCTCGCGCCAGCAGGAGTCGCAACAGATACAACATCACACAAAATAGTGGTATGCAATCAGTGCTCAACCACAAATGCATCAGCAATAAATGAATGTGATGCTCCTGTATCAAACAATACACGCGCAGGAAAATCTAAAACAAAGAAAGTACATGCGATCAATCCTCCTCCTGGCGTGTCCTCCGCTTTCTCCCTCGTCATGGCATTCACCTGGGCATACTGAGGTCTTGAAAACTGGGGCTGGGAAGACTGTCCAAACCGCGAAGGACCAGGCTGCTGGAACGGCCTAAACTGAGGCTCTCCCAACCTCTGCTGCTGAATCGGAAACTAACGACCTCTACCAGATCCTCCTTGACCCTACGGTGGGGCGACGGTGTGCTGAGATCCAGCCAAAGGACACACTCTCGCAAAGTGTCCATACTGACCACATTTGTTACACGAACCCTACACGCCTACACACTGTGCTGTAGGATGCTTTCGTCCACACTGGCCAAAAAACTCAACCTTTGAACTACCTCTGCTAGAAATACCCGAGCCAGAAGAAATAGAACTCGACTTCTTCTTGAACTGATGACCACGAGGCCTAAACCTCTGGTGTCCAGACTGTTGGGCTACCTGCTGTTGGGGTGGTTGGGATGACTGCATAGACTGCTAAGGTTGCACCCCCGAAACCATGGGACGGTTACCTTGCACCACTTGCAGCCTAACACGAGACCTACGGTTCTGTAGTCCCTCCCGAATATCCATAGCCTTGTCCACCGCATCTGCATAACTCGTCGGTGAACCCGCCTACACCAAAGAATACAAATCTTCATTCAGTCCTTCCAAGAACTTGTTCCTTTCTCCCTCTCTCGGCCAGAAACATGCGGAACATACGCAGGAAGAGAAGAAAACCTTCGAGCATACTCCCCCATGGACATATTCCCCTGCACCAGGTTATCAAACTCACGCTCCCTGGTGTTAACAAAGGATTCCGGAAAATACACCTGACAGAAGGCAGTACAAAAGCTGCTCCATGTGATCCCTACACCTGTCTCCTCTAAAGTCCACGAAGCGCCTCTCCACCAACGCTCGGCACCTCTCCTCAACTTAAACGTAGCCAAACTCAACCTACGCTTGTCATCATACCTGACGCGGTCAAACAACCCGGTTATGTGCTGCAACCAGGACTCCGCATCGGAACTAGGCTCATCGCCGTTAAACATCTGAGGGTTCATCCGTTGAAACCTCTCCATGACAAGTTCCATATTGTCCACACGGGCTGCCAGCTCATCAACCTCATCCTAAACCTGACCAACACATCTACGGAGAGGAATACTACGCTGCACCTCCTCGTTCTGACCCTCAGATTCCTCCTGAAACTGCCCTCTACCTCTACCCCTACGTCTTGGCGGCATCTACGAAGGCACTAAGAGGGTATGGTCACATAGCAACAATTATATCACTTAATCAATAAGTCACATAGTCATGCACATGCAACAAGCAACACTGTGCCTAGACTCAATTGTGATCAAAAGAAATCGAGCTTATCCCAGCTTAAGCTCTGATACCAAAAATGTCAGGCCCCGTGCTCAACTCAGAGATAAACCACGCAAACAAAGGCGGAAGCAATAAAAATAGTGGTTAAATTTTTGCTTTATGGCCAAACTTTAGAAAACATAATTTAAATACAATGTTATTCAAAATAAAGGTTTTACCATACCCAACAACGATACAACATAGAGTGACCCTAAATCAACAACATATATACATCATAAAAAAATATCGTACGTATCTACTATATATAAATGAGACACTCTATCAACCTCCCGTGGCACTACCAGCTGGATCTACTCCATGACCCGCAGAGAAACCATGGTAACCTGAAAACACACACAGGCAACAACCACCAGCCCTAGAGGGACATGGGGTCAAACCCCAGTACGGAGAGCAACTGAAAGACAACAGTAAATAACAATAGATAAAAATGCAAATGCTATGCATGAGATCAAGGCTACAACCGAAGACAGGGAGCCAAAGGATCTCAAAGAACTGCTCAACAATCGATAACAGATCACTACAAGGATAGTGGCCACGGGTGTGTGAGTATATGGGAGCTACCCACTCGGCTCAACACACAGTACCAGATGAAGAACACAACTCAACCTGCTGTTGCCCAACTCATGAGATGTAGGAGCTACCCACTCCGCTCATTGTGGCTAACAGATCCCAGCAGGGAGATGAGGCATACGGGATTTATCCGCTCGTCCTCTAACAGGCATCCTGGTACACACAGAGCAATACAACAAGGCAAGGCTAGCAAGATCTGAATGCAACATGAACAGTGTGTGTATGCAATGAACAACTTGCAGATAACAACATAACTGAAGCAAGCAACGACAATACAGAAGCATACACACCAGCTCACATAATTACCCATGCCAGATTCAACGCTGTAAAACAATCTCACATCCGTACCTCAGTTCTGAGCTATAATTAACACAAAGAAGTCCCGAGCAACAGATCTAAAACCTGTTTAACAACAACACAACGCTAACTCAGGGACGCAAAGCATAGAACACACCACTGGAAGCTACGAGCTCAACCACCAGCTCTAATTAAAGTGCAAGTGTAGAAACTAACACTTACCCAACAAGCTACCTGAACGGCAGAACTAATCCGACGCTTATGCTAACAGACTACAGTAGGGAGATGTCTTCGCGATCCACCTCCAGCTCCTCCCAAGTCTCCAAAAGAGGTATAGGAATAAAGGTTTTGGCAAGAGGAGTCCAGCGCTACCACTCTCGCTTCCGTATGAGCTGTATACCACGGGAAATCGAAGAAGATAAGGTTCGGTGAACAGTAGCTAGGCTATCGCGACAGAGTTTGCTCACGGGAAATATTTCTAAGTGTCGGGGAACAAAATTGGACGAAGGTCAAAGTACTCTTAAATACAACTCAAATCTGGTCACATCTGGTGAACAGTAGCCACCGACAACCTTGGGGTTCACATCTGAAACCAGCTTAGATCTGAGTACCACTCCAGATCTGGACACTACGTCAAAACAGACGTGGGACTTAACCAAATGACTTCGCATAGAAAATACGCTCCTAATACACGTCATCCCGCTAACTCAAATCTGAAATACTAAAACGGCATCGCACCCAAAGCATGAAGATATGACGCACACAAGCTAACAACGTGCACATACTCAAATCTGGATCCTTTCCAAACGACAACGTTTCGCTACCCGCGTGATATATGCCACCTGCACGCCCATAATAACGTGTGACTACCAGATCTGATTATAGGATCTGAATATAGTTGACCCGCGTTGACCAACGCCTAAGTCTGACTCCTATTCCGCCCAACGTTTCGCTACCCGCGTGATATATGCCACCTGCACGCCCATAATAACGTGTGACTACCAGATCTGATTATAGGATCTGAATATAGTTGACCCGCGTTGACCAACGCCTAAGTCTGACTCCTATTCCGCCGAATCTCTAACTTTCCAGAGCTTCTCTAGGCACCAATACTGACCCGATAGCTTCACCAAGCATACCAGCTCGAAGCTGGCTCATCCCAGATCTGTTCAAGCCAAATATGGTCTACGCTAAACCTGATTAATTAAATCAATTAATCCAATAATCTTTTGGGTCTCACATCATTCGTTTCCTATTCCACAGCCGAGGGTAGGGGAATTTCAGTATAGGCCGTTCCAGTAGCCTGGTCCTTCATTTTTCGGACAGTCTTCCCAGCCTCAGTTCTCAGAACCTCAGCATGCCCAGGTGAATGCCATGACTAGGGAGCAAATGGAAGGCACGCCAAGAGGAGTGATTGAAGTTACTTGTACTGTATTTGATTTTCCTCCACGTGTATTGTTTGATACTGGAGCATCACATTCGTTTATAGCTGATGGATTTGTGGTTGAGCATGGTTTGCATACCACTTCTTTATGTGATGTTGTTTCTCTTGCGACTCCTGCCGGCGCGAGCCTATACTCCCAAGAGATTTTGTTGAATGGCATTCTTAGGTTTGGTGACAATGTGTTGGTAGCGAACCTGATTCGTATAGTGATGTGAGATTTTGACTGCATTGTGGGAATGGTCGTGTTGTCTAGTTTTATGGCCACAATGGACTGTTTCCATGGCATTGTGCGCTTTAGGCCCCAGTCTGGTGAGAAATGAAATTTCTATGGCCATGATTCCCAGTCGAATATTCCCTTGATCTCTGCCATGGAGATGTTTAGCCTTATGTCATTGGAAAATTCTGGGTTCATGATCTATGCTTTGGACGCATCCTTTTCGTCGTGTGTGGAGCTTAGCGACATCCCCGTTGCTCGAGATTTTCCTGACGTGTTCTCGAGGAGATTCCTGTCTTTTCTCTTTGAAGGGAGATCTAGTTCATCATTGAGTTGGTACCTGGTACAACTCCTATCTCGCGAACCCCTTATCGTTTAGCACCAGCCGAGTTGATGGAGCTTAAGGTACAGCGTAGTGACTTGCTGGAGAAAGGTTTTATTCGACCGAGCATGTCACCGTGGGGAGCTCCTATCTTGTTTGGGAAGAATAAGGATGGTTCAATGAGGATGTGCATCGACTTCCGGCAACTCAATAAGGCTACTGTGAAGAATAAGTACCCTTTATCGAGGATCGATGATTTGTTTGATCAGCTTCAGGGTTCAGCAGTGTATTCTAAGATAGATTTGCGTTCGGGGTACCATAAGTTTCGCATTCGAGAGGAAGATGTTGCGAAAACTACGTTTCGTAGTACGGGCATTATGAGTTTTTGGTTATGCCTTTTGGTTTGACGAATGCCCCTGAAGTTTCATGGATTTGTTTAATCGATTCTTTCGAGAGTTCATCAATCAGTTTGTGATTGTGTTTATCGATTATATTTTTGTGTACTCGAAGACTCTCATGCAGCATAAAGAGCATTTCAGATTGGTTCTTCAAACACTACGAGACTCGTAGTTGTATGCTAAGTTTTCCAAGTGCGAGTTTTGGTTGGATAGAGTGCTGTATCTCGGTCACGTAATTTCGGCCAATGGATTGTCTGTTGATCCCAGTAAGGTAGAGGCTGTAGTAAACTGGGAATGTCCCAAGAATGTTTCAGAGATTCATAGCTTTTTCGGATTGGCTAGCTATTATCGCCGCTTCATTGAGGGAATTTATAGTATAGCTAAGCCTATGATGCAGTTGACCCAGAAAGACAAGAGATTTGTTTGGACAGAAGAATGCGAGAACAACTTCCAATTGCTCAAAGAGAAGCTAACCACAGCACCAGTTCTGGCTTTGCCTTCGGGTTCAGGTGGTTATGTGGTGTGTTCCGATGCTTCGCTTAATGGATTGGGTTATGTGTTGATGCAGAATGGTCGAGTCATTGTGTATGCCCCTCGTCAGTTGAAACCGCATGAGACTCGATACCCAGTTCATGATTTGGAGTTGGCAGCAGTGGACTTTGCCTTGAAATTTTGGTGTCACTATCTGTATGGCGAACACTTTGTGGTGTATACAGACCACAAGAGTCTTCAGTATCTTTTTCTCTGCCGGATTTGAACATGAGACAGCATAGATGTATGGAGCTGCTTAAGGATTTTTATTGTGAGATCCAATATCAGCCGGGGAAAGTGAATGTAGTTGCTGATTCATTGAGCAGGAAGGCTCAAGTGGCGATGCTTGCTTCGTTGCATATTTCGAAGGTTCATGAGCATCTATGCACTACTGGTTGGTATTTCTACCGAGGTGATGATTATGTTGTGGTATCTTCTTTTCAAGTTGAGACACAAATTGTTTCGAGTATTAGAGCAGTTCATAGAAAAAATCCATCTATCTATGAGTTGAAGTTGAAGGTTAGAGCTGGACATTTGGAATATTATTCTGTCTCATCTTATGGTTGTTTGAGATTTCGTGGCAGGTTGGTAGTGCCAAATCTGATTGATTTGAAGGAGGAGATCTTGAGAGAAGCACATTGTAGTAGACATAGTGTCCATCCTGGTGCAAGGAAGATGTACCATGCCTTGAAGTCGCACTTTTGTGGGCAGGTTTGAACAGCGATGTTGCTGATTTTTTCGCTCAATGTCTGAATTGTCAGTATTAAGGTAGAAAAGATGAGACCTGGTGTTTTATTACAGAGTTTAGAAGTGCCCCAATGGAATTGGGAGCACATAGCTATGGATTTGGTGACCCATTTGCCTCGTTCCAGCAGAGGTTGTGATGCTATTTGGGTTGTTATAGATAGACTTTCGAAGTCTGCTCACTTCATTCCCTATAATATGACGTATTCTTTGAAGAAAATGGCGAAACTGTACATAGAGTTTGTGATGCGATTTCATGGAGTGCCTGTGTCTATTCTTTCAGATCGGTATCCGGGGTTTACATCAAGATTTGGAAGAGTTTTCAAACAACTTTGGGCACCATATTGGCTATGAGTGCAGCCTATCATCCCCAAACTGATGGCCAATCTGAGAGAACTATCCAGACTTTAGAGGATATGTTGAGAGATGTTGTGATGGATTTCAGTGGTAGCTGGCAAGATTCGTTTTCTTAGGTTGAGTTTTCTTATAATAACAACTACCAAGTGACAATAGGAATGGTACCATTTGAAGCGTTGTATGGTAGGAAGTGTAGATCGCCAGTATGTTGGGAAGAAGTGGGGGAGAAGCAGTTGTCTTCTCCAGAATTTGTGCAGCAGATGAGAGATCAAGTAGATCTGATTCTCCAACGGATGAAAGCTGCACAGGATCTCCAAGCGAGTTATGCGAATAAGAGGGGTAGGCCTTTATAATTTCAGGTTGGAGATATGGTTTTCCTGAAAGTTTCTCATTTTAGAAGTGTTATGAGATTTGGTCTCAAGGGAAAGTTAGCTCCTCGTTATGTTGGACCTTATGAGATTGTGGAGAAGATCGGTCCTTTGGATTATCGTTTGTTACTGCCACCAGATCTGTCCTCATTACATGTTTTGTTTTGTCAGGACTCGTGCTCTATCAGAGTAAAACCACGCAATAAACAATAGCAGAAGCACAAAATAGTGGCTAAATTTTCGGTTTTGGCTTGACTCAGAAATCATAAGTTCAAATACAATGATATTCAAAATATTGGTTTTACGATATCCAACAACGATACAACATAGAGTGGCCCTCAATCAACAACATAGATACAATACAACATAACAAAAATATCATATGTATCTACTACATATAACCGGGACACTATATCCACCTCCCGAGGCACTACCAGCTGGATCTACTCCACGACCCGTGGAGAAACCATGGTAACCTAAAAACACACACAGGCAAACAAACACCTGCCCCAGAGGGACACGGGGTCAAACCCCAGTACGGAGAGCAACTGAAAAACATCAGTTAAATAGCACTAGTTAAAATGCAAATGCTATCCATGAGAACAAGGCTAAAACCGAAGGCAGGGAGCCAAAGGATCTCAAAGAACTGCCCAACAACTGATATCCAAACAACTGGAAGATAGTGGCCACGGTGTGTGAGTATATGGGAGCTACCCACTCGTCTTACCACACGGCACCAGATGCCGAACACAACTCAACCAGTTGCCCAACTCATGAGAAGTTGGAGCTACCCACTCCGCTCATAGTGGCTAACAGATCCCAGCAGGGAGATGAGGCATACGGGAGTTACCCGCTCGTCCTATAAACAAGCATCCTGGTACACACAGATCAATACAACAAGGCAAGGATGGCAAGATCTGAATACAACATGAATAATGCGTGTATGCCATGAACAGCTTGCAGATAACAACACAACCGAAACAAGCAACAACAATACAGAAGCATACACAACAGCTCACATAATTACCCATGCCAGATTCAATGCTGTAAAACAAGCTAACATCTGTACCTCAGTTCTGAGCTACAATTACCGCAAAAGCAGTCCCGAGCAACAAGATCTGAAACCTACTAAGCGAAAAAACAACGTTAACTCAGGGACGCAAAGCACAGAACCCACCACTGGGAGCTACGAGCTCAACCATCTCTGTCCTACCTTACGATCACAACAACCAACTCTAAACAAAGCGCAAGGGTAGAACTGACATTTACCCAACAAGCTACCTGAACGGCAGGACTACTCCGACGCTTATGCTAACAGACTATAGAAGGGATATGTCTTTGCGATCCACCTCCAGCTCCTCCAAAGTCTCCAAAAGAGGTATAGGAAGAAAGGTGTCTGCAAGAGGAGTCCAGCGCTACCACTCTCGCTTCAGTCGGAGCTGTCTACCACCGGCAATTGGAGAAGATAAGGTTCTATGAACAGTAGCTAGGGTATCGTGACAGATTTAACTTTTGAGAAATATTTCTAAGTGTCGGAAAGAGATAATGGCGAGACCGAAGTAAAAGTCCTCAATATATACTTAAGTCTCCCAAATCTGATAAACAACAGCCACCGACAACTTAAGATCCAAAGCTTTCCCAACTCAGATCTGAGTATCACTCCAGATCTGAACTCTACGCCCAACAGACCTGGAACTTGTCCCAACGACGTCGCACCAAAGAACTCTCTCTCAATAGGACATGTTATCCCGCTAGCCAAGTCTGAATCACTAAACGGCATCGCATCGCTCCTAACTACGACACCCAGATCTGACTCCCAAAACTTGATCAAATCTAAAAGCGACTGGACCGCACCGGTCTACCCCACAACATGAACCAGGACTAAGAACCGGATCTGTCCACGCACCACAAACAACACGCACATACTCAAATCTGGATCCTTGCCAAAAGAAAACGTTTCGCTACCCCTGCAATATACTCAAATCTGGCCTCATATGTTTGAGTAGATTTTGCATTAACTCCAGTAGCTAGTTTGCTTGTGGTTGTATTCCCATTTATCTTGAATTCTTGGTTAGTAGCCTCTTGTTATGTGTTAAAGCGCTGCTGGTTGTTTTGTGCGTAGCGTGGTTTTCCAGTGTTGGTTGTTTTGTTGAAGTTTTGTTCAATTCTGGAGTTGTTCTTTGATTTCGAGGACGAAATCTTATTTTTATTGGGGGAGAGATGTGAGACCCGACAGATTATTGGATTAATTGAGCTAATTAATCTTGTTTTGTATAGACCAGATCTGGCGTGAACAGATCTAGGATGGACCAGCTTTGAGTTGGTAGACTTGGTTAAGGTATCGAGCTTCTATATCAGTGTATTAGAAATATCTCTGGACTGTTGTAGAGTTCTGTGGAGTAGTAATCAGATTCGGGGAGTTGAGAAGTGCTGGTTGGTGATTTCGGCTTTGGCATTGGTTGATTGAAATCAAGGCTAGAGGTCAAATCTGGTTGTCGCAATGTAATTGAGGTACGTTAATTGAACGTCCTGTGTGGGTAGGGAAACGTTGTAGTTTGGGCAGGAACCAAATTTGAAGTGCGCAAGTTTTTGGCGTTGTGTGAACCGGCCTGTCATGAGGGTTGGTGTAGACTGGTTTCGGGTTGTCTAGACCGGAAGGCAGTGCGACGCTGTTTTGAGTATTAATTAACGTTGGTCAGTATTTGTGTAAGATCTGGTCATCCAAATCTGGATAGTGATGCGACATTGTTTGGCGTTAACAGATTTGGTGTTAGCGGGATGACGTGTCAGTGGAATAGTGGACTTCTCTGCGACATCGTTTTGAAGGAAGTTCAAATTTGTTTTATCGTGTGGCCCATATCTGGAGTGGTACTCAGATCTAAGCGGGTATCAGCTTTGAGCCAGTGTTGTCGGTGGTTACTTTTCATCAGAGTTGGGGAACTTAAGTTGTTATATAGAGGACTTTGACCTTTCGAACACGATATTTTCCCCAACACTTAGAAATATTTCCCCTAAGCTTACTTTGTCGCGATACCCTAGCTACTGTTCATCGTTCTCCGATTGCCGACGGACGAAGACTCAGATCGGAGCAAGAGTGGTAGCATTGGACTCCTCTTTCCAAGGTGTTTCTTCTTATTCCACTTTCTAAGGCTTGAGTTAAGCTGGAATAAGATCGCGAAAGAAGCTACCTTGTGTAGTCTGTTAGCATTTCAGATGATTTTCTTTTCCGTTCAGGTAGTGCTTTCGAGTAAATTCTAGACCCTACCTTATGCTTCGTTTAGACGTGTCTTTTGTGCGAGAAGGGTAGGATAGAGCTGGTGGAGCTCGTAGCTCCCAGATTGTGGTTTATGTGCTATTGTCCCTGAGTCGTTGCTTGTGTTGTGCTAAGAAGGTTTCTTATCTGAGTGCTCGGGACCTTGATTGTGGTAATTATAGCTCAGAAAGCCAATATACGGATGTGAGCTTGTGATTACAGCTTTGAGATGGACTTGTGTATAAATGGCGTGTGCTGTTATGTTGAGCAGTGTGTATGTTGTTACTTTTGTGCTATTTCTTGCATCTGTTTTGTGTATATTATCTTGCAAGTTGTTATGCATACACGCATGTCATGTATTCCTTTGCAAGCCTTGTTAACAGCCTGTTATGAGAACCCCTGATTTGTTGTTGTTTGTTGTTGAGCTAATCCTTGTTGACAGGGTGCGTGTGATTGAGCGCCTGGGTAGCTCCCAGTTCTCTCATATGCAATACGGACTTCCAGTTCTAGTTGGTGCTGATGTTTTATGTGATTGAGGGCATGGGTGTTAGAGTAGATGCCCAACTAGCCAACTTGTGGCGTGTGGGTTTTATAGACTCTTGTACAAACAGTCTTTATATATGATATTCGCATTTACTTATATGGTGTTCTTTACTTTCATTATGTGTGTAATGATTTACAATTGCGTTAAGTAAAGACCTAGAATACACCTAAGCGTATGTTAGATGTGATAGTGGGTATGACGGCTATCATGAAACACATCTAATAGTCGCTGCGTATTCTGAACATGTTCCTAGTAGATTGGGCCGTCAAAATGAGGATAAGGCCGCCCGAGTTCGAGACTAGTATCTGCGATGCGAATACCATGTTTCATTGGTAGGGAGCATTGTGATGTTCTGAGCATGCAGATAGAAAGTGACCTGGTGATCTATCGAACTACCCTCGTTCGGACTTTCCAAGTGGTTACCATTTGTCGAGTGGATAAGTCCGAGGTCTTGGTTGTACTGATTAGTCCTCACGACTCGAAACGTCATTGAGACTCTACATGATAGGCGTCTCACTTTGACCCGTTTGCCGACTCACTTGGGGTCATGAGGCGTCGGGATTGGGTGAGACCCCGATGCATGTAGGAGTCGATGCATCGTTGTCGAGGATTCACCGCTCGCAGACATGCGTGGATATCCTATGCTATCTGAGGGGATAATAGTGTATAAATCTCTGGCCAGAGTACTAGAAGTGTTTCAGGTAAATGTGTTTG
>KV000875.1:207547-227068 GCA_001598015.1 Dorcoceras hygrometricum | reverse complement strand
CGTTTCTCGAGTTATGCGAACCGAAGGCGTCGACCGCTAGAGTTTGAGGTAGGCGATCGTGTATTTCTCAAGATTTCTCCTTTCAAGAGCGTGATGAGATTCAGATTTAAAGGCAAATTGGCTCCCAGATTCGTTGGTCCCTTTGAGATTATCGAGCGGATTGGACAATTGGCTTATAGATTGAGGCTGCCTGAGGAGTTAGCCGCGATGCATGACGTGTTTCATGTGTCCATGTTGAGAAAATATGAGCCAGATCCTTCCCATGTTTTGAGAACTGACGAAGTTGAGCTGGATTCTGCCTTGAGTTATGTTGAATATCTGGTGCAGATCTTGGATAGGAAGGAGAAACAGCTGAGGAACAAGATAATTCCGTTGGTGATGGTCCAATGGAGCAAGCATGGTCGAGAAGAAGCAACCTGGGAAGTTGAAGAGAGGATGAGACAGGATTGGCCTCATCTGTTTGAGCACTGATCGTGCAGGATTTCCAGGTAAATTTCTGGTCTTGCTTTGAGATTGATGAGTTGGTTGTGCTGATTTGCATGATTTGATTGTTTCTGCTTTGGTTTGTCTTTGATTTCGAGGACGAAATCTCTTAAGGTGGGGAAAATGTGAGGATTCAGATTTCTAATTAGTGATTAATCGGATTTTGAGTTAGATTAATCACGAGAAGTAAAAATTAAGATTTCTGGAATTTCGATTTTTGGTGGAATCTGTTCGAATTGATTGAGAAATCTGGTTTCCCGAGATCTGGTCATATATATGTTTGTGAGATTTGTTTGAATTTTGAATGAAATCTGTATCTCCTTAGCATTTCGAAAAGCACCGAGAAATTTGGATAAAACGGTGTCGTTTTGAATAGATCTGGTGGTCGAGAAGAACATGAGAGATGAATGCGTTGTTCTTTTGAAATTCAGATCTCATGACGTAAGCAGCTCTCATGAGTGACGTAAGCGTCGCTGAATGGTGATCGCATTTGGGTCGTAGCGAGAGATCTGGCAGCGCTTGAGGGTGACGTCAGCAGGTCTGGTGGATGACGTAAGAAAATCTGTTGCTAGAGCGTGAAATTGCGCGGTGAGATTTGATGCCGTAAGCAGATCTGGTGCCTATACGCCGTCATTTTGGAGTTGCACGCGGGCGTGAGATCTGTTGCTTTTAGCGCTACGATCTGTTTTGCTCATGCGACGTCGTTTTGTGCTTTTACGCTGTCGTTTTGATTTGGAGCGTTGTATTGAACGAGAAATCTTTTGGGCGATATTTTAAGTTGTAGATATATGTTTTTGTCGGTGTTGGACTTGTTTGGTAGCTTTTGAGTAGAGGATATTTATATAAGTGTTGAGTTACACTTAGAGCATTCCAGACCTGATATTTCTTATCCTTAAACTCGAAACCCTCGATTTTAGCTACTGTTCACCGTCACTTTCTTTCGCGACTTCCCGTTGATTCCGACCTCCGTTTTTCGAGTTCTTGGTAGCGTTGGAAACCTCTTGAGAAGACCTTTCTTTTCCTACCAATCTTGGATGCTGTGTTGAGCTGTAGAGAGAACGCAAAACGGCTGAGTTGAGCAGTAAGTTGCGTCGTGCGTTTCCATCCTTTGGGTGAGCTATCTTTTGTTGGTTTGAGCTAAGATATTAGGTATCTTTGGCAGATTTAAGCTTCTAGGAATTTTGAAGGGTATTCGGCGAGGAAGCTTCAAAGGCAGTAAGCTTGAGTTAGTTGCTGGCCGTTTCTTGTGAATCCGGTTTAAGGTAGTTTGATCTATTAAGGTACGATTGAGCAGCCCTTAGCAGCTGGAGCATGAACATGTCTATTTTTCGATGTTATGATTTGCTGTTATGTGGCTTACGTGAATTTAGATGATGGAATTGATTGAGTTATGTGTTGCTTCACGTAATATGCAGTGTATGCAATTAGCAAGGATATTGAATGGCATTCATGCATACATATTGAGCCTGATGTACAGATTTGACTTGATAACCTGATTGGGTGCCACGTTGTGACTGGCCGACTCTTGAGTCGTGCCCGAAAATTCCAACACTACCGGATACGAGTGTCTACCGCCGAGCTATGATGGGCTGACGGGCCCCGATGATCACGGACCGATGATTTCCAGGTTGATAGACCGTGGTATAGAGGCGACTTGATATGATTGCCGGTTGATAGACTGGTCTAGCTATCCGATTTCTTGATAGCCCTCATGCATTCATAGCATCGATTTATAGCATGTTGCATGTTTATCTGCTTTGATAGCTCTTCGTACTGAGGCTTGACCTCGTACTTGTTTTTCCTGCTTTTGTCTTGTTTGGGTCTGTGTTACCCATTTGCAGGAGCTTTAGGTAACCAAGCTGGGCCGAGTGGAAGTTCAGCTGGTCGATCCCCGCGGCATTGAGTCCCAGTTTATTTATGATATGTATTGAACCGGGGGATGCCCCGTGTTATCATGTATTTGGGGATTTGTCCTTTGAATTGGATTATGTGGTTACTTGTTGCTCGAGTTTGAGTTAACTCATATTTTAAGTATTGATATTTTGAATGTATGATTTGAAGTTCAGGCCCATTGTATTTCGAAAAATTTTTAAGCTTCCGTGATTATGCGCTTATTATGTGTTAATTGTTATTAATTATCACGGGGCCTGACAGCGATAATCTACCGCAATCTACCGAGAAGAGCCGGATTCTTGTAATACCGGTTGGAGCCAGGAACAAGTGCCAGCAAGGTAATCCGTTTTGAACGCCCTATGTATGACGATTACTGTAATTGTTGTCTTCGTATTGATCGTCTCCCGGCCTTTTTCTATTGTTCTTCCGCTTCCTCGCCGGGGGGCGGATCCGGATCCCCAACAGTGGTATCAGAGCCAGTGTTTCTCGGATCTGATCAATACGAATTGCCATATTGTATCTAACCTCAAAATTTCAGATCAAAATTTGATTGATTTTCGGCCAAACCACCGCCGCATGCGTCGGCACAAGCATAAGCGCACGATGGCGCGCGGCGTCGCGCGATAGTTGCGGTTGAGGGCTGCGCGATGATGCGTGAGCGGGCGCGCATGGCTGGGCCTGGTCGCCAATCCTCTAGCGCTGCTGTCCCGCACGAACGTCGCATGGCCTGCTGCCCCTCAAGTAAAGACGTTGCGCCGTTGGAAACGTGTTGGTCGACCGGTTGCGAGCGAAGGAGGGCGGCCGCTGCTGTACATCATGTGCCATCGCTGGGCGGCGCCTCGCGCAAGTCGTCGCGCATCGCCGCCGGCCCGCCTTGCGCCATGAACGCTGCTGTCTATGGCCGCCCGTGGCAAGCTGCTGGAGTGGGCGCACGATGGAGGCGCTGGTCGACGTTGCGCTTCGCGCGATGGTGCGCCCGCTGTCGCCGCTTTTTCGTGGCGGCCGCCGCTCCGCCGCCGCTCCGGCGAGTCTCCGGCGATGTCACGACCGCTGGTCGGAATTCTTCTAGGGTTTGGTTCGGGCCTGTCCCGGGCAGCCCGTGAAGTTTTCGGGCCGGTATGCGATGTCGGGCCCGATTTTGATCGATTTTGAAATTTTAGTTTTGGGCCTTGAATTGTTTTAAGCCCAATATTGATAAAATTAAAATTAGTAAAATGTGATTTTAATTATGAAATGTGATTTTGTAATAAAATATGATTTTGTTGATTAAATTTGTTTTATCGGCAAAATACGATTTTATTATAAAATACGATTTCGTAATTAGAATATGATTTTACGATAAATAATTAGATTATTTAAATTATGCATGTTAATTAGATTAATTGCATGATTGAGGTGATCGAGAGCCGTGCCCAATGTGTTGGTGTATGCAATAGGTTTTATTTGATTTCGGTTTTAAATATTTGATTATCATATAAAGTGGGCCTGTTTGTGGCCCGTTCCCACCCCTTGATAAATGTATCCCTTATTTTACATAGTAGATTTAAATGTAAATTACTAGATTTAGTGGGAGTACATCCGAAGACGGTGGACAATGACGATCAAGATATTGAAGACCGAAGATCTGTAAAACCGGAAAGCTTTGTAATAGGATTGCATTGCATATTGCATTACCCCTAGGATTGGACCCAGGTCCGTGGCTGGCAACCACGGACCGCATAGCTCTCGCGATTGATCATCCCAATTTTACTTTATATATGTTGATATATAGTGTAATTGAATCCGCATGTTTGCATGTTTTAAATTAGATTTAAATATGCATGAGACCAAAGTTTTTCAAAAATAAAATCCCTCGTTTTAAATTTTATTTAATTCTTTTATCAAGATAAATGTTTATTCGATAAACAAAAGGGTATTTAAAATTGTTTAAATTAACCCTACCTTCCATCAACAATGGGTGTACGTTGATGCTACCCGTATACATGGCCCGACTCATATTATTGAGGGGGACATGTATGCCGGAAAGCTGTCCACGCCATTGACAACTGTTGTGAGTCGGTTGGAACTCCCTTTAACGTTGGCTCATATTATTGGGGACGTTAAGGGGACCGTCCTTCACGACTTAACATTGATGGGTCGATCTTGACACGTGATAGTAAACGGCGTCATATTATTGGGCCCTTAATGGACGTGAGGTGAATACATGGAGGTTGCACCGGCTGCAATCGGAAACTACCTTTTGGGGGTCATGGATGGCTGATATTATTCGGGTCCATGATCGCCTGATTGAGCTCCGTGTACCCACTAAAGAAACCTGTTTTCTCGATTTCATTAGAGGGTGGTGAAATCGTTAAAATAGTGGGAGGGTAATTCATAAAGCTAAATGACCATGTTTTATGTCTTAGCATTTATTTTTATATAGTCAGTAATGCATGTCTGTTTTCTTTTCAGTATAACTGCTATTAAAAGGGTTTCGATGAAAAACCCGCTTGCTGCTATACTGGATAACAACAGTTTCACTGGTCTTAACTATCAAGACTGGCTCCACAACCTTAATCTTGTACTGGCTTCGGAGAAGCTTCTCTATACGATAGAGAAGTCTCCTCCAGAAGAAACCCCTGCCTGTATCAGCCCTGAGGAGCTGATTACGCTTAACCAATGGCGTGACGACGAGGTTAAAGCTCGATGCTATGTGATGGCATCGATGTCCAATGAAATGCAACGGCGCTTTGAGAAGACAAAGTATGCCTCTGCCATACTTTTTCATATCAAGGAACTGTTCCTGGGAGAACTCTCGACATGAGAGGTTCACGGCTGTCAAGGAGCTGATGACGAGCCGCATGCGTGATGGGACTTCGGTCCACGAGCATGGGGTTCGTATGATTGGGCTCGTTGAAAAGCTGTCGGGCCTTGATATCGCACTTCCACACGAGCTGTCTGTGGATGTACTTCTCCTCTCACTGCCTGCTGCATTTGACCCCTTTGTGGTCAACTTCAACATGAACAAGCTGGAAGCCACTCTTGAATAGGTGGTGAACATGATTGTGGTGTTTGAGGGGACCATAAAGAAGGTCAAGCCCGTCCTCCTTCTGGGTTCTTCTTCCTCTGCGAAGAAGGGACCCAGACGCAAGAGCAAGAAGCGTTCTGCTCCTGCGAAGGAGGAGAAGTCTGCCAAGAAGCCGAAGGCAAGGGCTTCTAAGCCTAACAAGAGCAAGGACGTTTGCCACCACTGCCACAAGGCTGGGCATTGGAGGAGGAACTGCAAGGAGTACCTCGAGCAGTTGCGAACTGCAAAAGGTATGTTCTATATTGAAATAAATATGTCTCTAAATTCAACTTCTTGGGTACTTGATACCGGATGTGGATCTCATATCTGCAATGATTTGCAGGTGATGACAAGAAGTCGATGTCTTAGAGAGGGTGAGACCCATTTGAGGCTTGGCAATGGAGCAAGAGTTGCTGCAGTAGCTATAGGAGATATTAGTTTATTTCTGTCTTCAAATTTTAAGTTGTTGTTACGAGACGTTTTATTTGTTCCTGAATTAATTAAAAACATTATTTCTATTCCTATGCTTGATAGAGATGGATATTCTTGTATGTTTGCTAATTCGATTTGCAATATTTACAATAATGAATGTTTAATTGGAATTGGGGAACGCGAAAATGATCTATACACCTTAAGATTAAAAGACGTTCCAACTCACGATGTCGAAACACACACAACAACGATTAAACGGAAACACGATAACTTGAACCCAGCACAACATTGGCACGCTAGGCTATGTCACATTTCCCTAAGTAGGATGAACAAGTTAGTTAGGAGTGAATTGTTTGATCTGTCAGACATCAACTCCCTACCGACTTGTGAGTCCTGTCTGAAAGGAAAGATGACCAAGCAACCCTTCAAGGGCAAGGGTGAACGTGCCCAAGGCCTATTGGATTTGATCCATACTGATGTGTACGGCCCATTTAGTATTGGTACTAAATACGGTCACACATACTTCATCACCTTTACCGATGATTACTCTAGGTATGGGTACTTGTACTTGATGAAGTACAAGTCTGAATCCTTTGAAAGGTTCAAGGAATTCAAGGCTGAAGTAGAAAATCAATTAGGCAAAAGTATTAAGGCGCTTCGATCTGATCGAGGTGGTGAATACTTAAGTGCTGAGTTTCAAGACTATCTGAAAGAGAATGGGATTCTCTCATAGTGGACCCCTTCGGCCACACCACAGCTCAATGGTGTAGCGGAGCGTCATAATCGGACCTTGTTGGACATGGTTCGATCTATGATGAGCTTCACTGAGCTTCCGACCTCGTTTTGGGGCTATGCGCTCGAAACGGCGGTAATGTTGTTGAACAATGTCCACACCAAGGCAGTGGATAAGACTCCGTATGAGATATGGATGGGCAAACCACCCAGGTACTCATTTATGAGGATTTGGGAATGTCCTGCTTACGTGAAGCAGACAGTGGGAGATAAGCTGGATACGAGATCCATCTTATGCTACTTCATTGGGTATCCAAAGAATTCCATTGGATACTACTTCTACTATCCGAGCGAGGCAAAAGTGTTTGTCTCTAGGAATGCCACCTTTATGGAAAGGGAATTTCTACTTGATAGAAAGGGCAAAATAGTAGAACTCGAAGAGGTTCGAGAACCAATTGAAGTACCAAGTGAATCCCCCGCACCTACTGAGCCAGTACCAGATATGGTCGCACCTAGGAGATCCGAAAGGATTCCTAGGGCTCCTGAGAGATATGGTTTTCTCCTTGAAGATGATCAAGGTGATCAAGTTATTGGATCTAATCCAAGAACTTTCAAGGAGGCAATTTCTGATGCTGATTCTAATTTGTGGCTTGAAGCAATGCAGTCCGAGTTTGACTCAATGCATGCTAACCAAGTTTGGACTCTCGTTAACCCTCCCGAAGGAATCGTTCCTATTGGGTGCAAATGGGTATACAAGAGGAAACTTGGGCCTGATGGTAAGGTAATGACCTACAAGGCACGACTGGTCGCGAAAGGTTACACTCAAAGGCAAGGTGTTGACTATGATGAAACTTTCTTGCCCGTCGCAATGTTCAAGTCAATTAGAATATTGTTAGCCATAGCCGCATGGTACGACTATGAGATATGGCAAATGGATGTGAAAACTGCGTTCCTTAATGGAAACATTAAGGAAGAGATCTATATGACGCAGCCTGAGGGTTTCACATCTGTGGGAAGCGAGCATAAGGTATGCAAGCTTCAGAGATCGATCTACGGTCTCAAACAAGCATCACGAAGTTGGAACCTAAGATTCGATGAAACAATTAAGGAATTCGGTTTCATCAAGAATCCCGAGGAGCCATGTGTCTATAATAAGGTAGTTAAAAGGGCTGTGACGTTCTTAGTGCTTTATGTTGATGACATTCTACTCATTGGGAGTGATGTAGGAATGTTGCAGTCAACTAAAGTATGGTTGTCTAGCAGATTCTCGGTGAAGGACATGGGTGAAGCATCCTATATTCTTGGAATACAGATCTATCGGGATAGATCTAGACGGATGCTCGGACTCACCCAAGCTACCTACATCGACACCATACTTAAGAGGTTCTCTATGGAAGAGTCCAAGAGAGGACACCTACCTATGTGCCACGGGGTCACTCTATCCAAGTCTATGTGTCCAAATACTGATGAGGAGATAGAGAGTATGGCGCGTGTACCATATGACTCGGCTATAGATAGTATTATGTATGGCATGATCTCGACTAGACCGGACGTCGCATATGCTCAGAGTGTCACGAGCCGCTACCAGGCCAACCCCGGCCAATTGCATTGGAAGGCCGTGAAGGATATTCTTAAGTACTTACGAAGGACTAAGAATATGTTCATGGTCTACAGGGGTGGTGAACTGAAACTGGAAGGCTACACTGATTCTAGCTTCAAGTGTGACGTGGATGATTCGAAATCAACCTCTGGATTTGTATTCATGCTCAATGGTGGTGCTGTCTCTTGGAAGAGTTCCAAGCAAGACACCATCGCGGATTCAACCACTGAGGCTGAGTACATTGCAGCATCAGCTGCTGCTAAGGAGGCCGTTTGGATAAGGAATTTCGTCCAAGAGTTGGGCGTCATTCCTAATGGAGTTGGTACAGTCCCGGTATACTGCGACAACACAGGTGCCGTTGTGCAAGCAAAGGAGCCTAGGTCTCACCAGAGATCCAAACACATACTGATGAAATACCACATAATCCGGGATATTGTGGCTAGAGGTGACATAGCAGTTGAGAGAGTCGCCTCTGCGGACAACGTTGCTGATCCACTTACGAAGCCCTTGCCTGGACCATTGTTTGAAAAACATCGCGAAACAATGGGACTGCGTCTGATGAGTAGTTGGCTTTAGGGCAAGTGGGAGATTGTTAGAATAGATGCCCAACTAGCCAACTTGTGGCGTGTGGGTTTTATAGACTCTTGTACAAACAGTCTTTATATATGATATTCGCATTTACTTATATGGCGTTCTTTACTTTCATTATGTGTGTAATGATTACAATTGCATTGAGTAAAGACCTAGAATACACCTAAGCGTATGTTAGATGTGATAGTGGGTATGACGGCTATCATGAAACACATCTAATAGTCGCTGCGTATTCTGAACATGTTCCTAGTCGATTGGGCCGTCAAAATGAGGATAAGGCCGCCCGAGTTCGAGACTAGTATCTGCGATGCGAAGTACCATGTTTCATTGATAGGGAGCATTGTGATGTTCTGAGCATACAGATAGATAGTGACCTGGTGATCTATCGAACTACCCTCTCGGAATTGTGATTCCGGAGCCACAATGGTTGTGGGCCCACGGCTAGCTGTATCCCTGAACCATTGAGGGTTACACAAGTACTAGATTCGAGATTCCCGCACGGATACTCAGCTCAATGTGTTGATCACGAGAAGAGGATTTCGGGAAGTGCGACTTCCTAAAAGTAAACAGGGGTCAAACCGGGGTTTGCCGCTGTTGAGGGGCAAAACGGTCATTTTGCACTGGGGTTCTGAAAAACGGTTTTTCAGATCATATTATTAAGTTTCGGAAACTGAGTCGATCGGTCCGATCTGATCGGCGATCGGGGTTACGGTGAAGTCTCGGTGTTGGAGATGAACTGAATGTTCATCGTTGGACCCGGGCCCGTTGGGCCGGTCCAAGTCCAACACTTAAGTCTATTTAATTAGACTTAAGCAAGACTTAACACAACATAACAAAACACTTGACACTCCCAAAAACCGTAGCACTAAGATAGCCGCCCCTCCTCTCCTCTCCAAGCGCCGCCGCCGCCGCCCGCCGTGCGCCGCCGCCGCCGCCGCCCGTTGTCGCCGGAAATTCGTTTCCGGCCAACTCGACGAGGATAATCCGTTCGTGCTGATCTCGTCAGCGCTTCTAGTGCAGCCTGACGAAGGAGTCTCGGTTCTGGTCGTGGACCGGATTGGCGATAATCTACCGCAATCTACCAAGAAGAGCCGGATTCTTGTAATACCGGTTGGAGCCAGGCACAAGTGCCAGCAAGGTAATCCGTTTTGAAAGCCCTATTTATGACGATTACTGTAATTGTTGTCTTCGTATTGATCGTCTCCCGACCTTTTTCTATTGTTCTTCCGCTGCCTCGCCGGGGGGCGGATCCGGATCCCCAACAATGGGTAGCTCCCATTCTCTCACATGATTTGCGGTCATCCCTGTAATCTGTTGTGATTGGTATCATGTATGATCGAGCGCCTGGGTAATTCCCATTCTCTCACACATTCGGTGATCACTTCCAGTTCTGGTATTCAGCCATGTGCAGTCCTTTGGATTGAGCTCCCTGTTATCATGCATAGCATCGCATTTATATCCTACTCTATCTGCATGTTGTTTTATATTGCTCTCCGTATTGGTGTTTAACCCCATGTCCCACTGGGGTTGGATTGTCTTTGTTGCCTGTGTGTTGTTCAGGTTATCCACGTTTCTCAGCTGGTCGCGGAGATGGCTCAGCTGGTGGTGCCCCAAGAGGTGGATAGAATGCCCAAGAATGTATAATATATAGTTATATAGTAGAGTCATCACATAGGGAAGGCCCGATGTGATGTTCTATTGCTAATTTGCGTCTATGTTGAGCGAGAGACTCACTATATCTGTATCATTGGTAGATGCTCTATATGTTTGTATCTGTTGTGGTTGGTTTTCTGTTGTTGTAAAAGCATTATTTTGAGTATCGTTGTATTTTAACTCATGTTTTTTAAGTCAGGACAAAGCGAAAAATTTTAGCCACTATTTTAAATGCTTCCACGATTGTATTTTTGGGTGGTTATTCTCTGTATTGTGCATCGGGCCTGACATCATATATTGCGATCTGAAATTTTAATGAATTTGCAAATCAGCCCAGAACAAGTTATCATATTTCAATTTGCACCTTCCCAATCTATTTATTTAAAATTTTCGTATCGGAGCTTTACAACAACCACCTCCACCTATCAATGCCACAACAATCTGAGGGACATGAGCGACCCGGTGCATCCTCAATGCTCTTCGTCGTAAGTGTGCCAATAAACACCACTGCACGAGGTACAACTCAAATCAGAGTATCAACGCAACAGCTGGCAAATAATCTCAAGTCCTAATATGAATGCACATGCTCGATGCCATGACATGTATATACACAATCACACGACAATGCAAAACACGCACCAGCACAATATGCAAACACATAGAACATTCATACTCTAAGAAAAAGTAAATACGTGCTACATCCGTACCTCAAGTATCTTTATGAGAAATACATCACATAAGGCTCACGGCTCAGAACTGATCACGCACTCGCCTAACCAGATCGTGTTAGCTAACACTCCATAGCCTAGAAGACGGGGTGGAGAAATCATGGCAGAAACCACAATAGTCTCAAGTAGCTCAAGAATCTTAACAAATCGGGGCACCCTAAACTGAAAACAACTACAACATATCACAGTTTAATCCAACCAAAAGAATTCAGCTCTAGGAAAGTTCATCGGGGACCATACCGAGAGAAATCAGCTAAGAATTGGCTCAACCATACTCCAAATTTAACGATACTAGTCTCAAATGAAAATGAAAACTAAAGAAAAGAGCTACCACTTACAGCTCACAAAGACCAGAATGGATGAGTAAAATAATCAGAAAGTGCGAGAAATAGCTCGCTTCCACTATCGTCGTGTTCTCTCCTTCGGCCAACCACAGACCTCAACTGGTATGAAAAATACGGGTTTAGAGAGACGATTCTAACGGGACCAACCTTGCTCCTAGCTGAGCAGCCTATCTCTAGCTATCGAGAAAATATGAAGGTCGGGTGAACAGTGACAAGGGTTTCGAGGGTATCAGGCTTTCTACGATGAAATATGCTATCTCAAAATGACTAAAATTTGTGTTTTATCGTTCAAACACTTGAGTTATAACAGAGAAATTAACCTAAATACCTCGGTACTAATCCTTGAGCTGGTTTATAGTTACCACAGATCAGCACATACCTCTAAGCTGACACCAGCTCGGGAAATCTAGGCCTCCTCGATGATGAGTCCACTCAATCAACACAAGGCCAACAGATAAGCTTAGCGCTACAGTGCTATCGGATCAGCTCGCTCTACGCAAACCAGCACGCGCTATCCATAACAATACAATACTACCAGAACAGCTTAACTCACACCAGATCAGCTCAGATCGCACCAGATCAGCACAACTCGGTTAGCAAAAAATGGCTTGATCATGTCAGCACGCTCGATCGGTCAGAACGCTTGATCCAGTCCAGAATTATTCCATCAGATCAACACGCTATACTCATATCCGCTCTAGCCCGATCTGGTTCACTCTAAACTGATTATCCCTAATCTGATTCCGAGGCCTCACAACCATGACTCCACACAACACAACCCAGACTCCAACATAACTTGACCCAGATTGAAACAACTCGACCCAAATAAACAAAAATCGACCAAGATGAACATTATTCAACCCAATTTTTCTTCCTAATTTTATTTGAATGTTTTTTATTCCGTCTTTGTAGATTTATTTCCCAACAAAACTTGAGAAGGATCAAGGTTTTGAGTGCCATTGTGGTCGCAATTCCCAGAAGCATGTGAAATGAACAGGATATGCAACAAATGGTGATAGATAGCCAGTCTGGAAATATGATTAGTCTGCCAAAGATTATCTGACTCGAACCAGTTGTTATGGTTTCGATGAGCAGGTAGGTAGTTGACCGTGGGCCAATGATTTTTGTATGGTCATCCACAATAGGCCGTTGTGTTTTTCATTACTGGAGTATGGGCTAATCCCGGAGCTTAATTGTTCAAGAACTTATCCTATGAGCACACACTTTCATGGGATGGGTACCGTTCAGGATTGATGAGTTTGAAGGAGTGATTGGGGGTGAGGAGTGGAGAAAATAAAGCTGGCTAGGCTATATTTCGTATCCGCTGTATCGGGTCCTAGGAGGAAAACGAAAAAAGAAGAGGTTGACCCACAGTAAATGAGGCTAATGAATGATTTAGATAGTTTTAATACCTATCCGTCGGTAGGTTGGCCTACCAGGAAGTTGTATTTGATCTTCGAAAAGACGTTGGAGGTAAATTTGAATATATTTAGAAATTGGTGAAAAAGCAGAAAAGGGATCTGATGTTTAGTGAAATTGGCATCTTCCACATCAGTGAGTTAGTTCAGCCATTGTAGGAATATAATATTATATGTTCTATAGATTAATTCTTTAAATTATATGTTTCTCTCTAATATGTGGTTTATTCTTTTTTTACAAGATCTTGGCATATGAAATATTCAATAGCGTTGGTGAGGTTTTTGCAACTCGTAGAGAGGATGCAGACGTCACACTACCTCGGATGTGCTATTGGGTGACGAGGAAATGACATAAGTGTTGGCGCAGTGGCGGATTCGGATCCCGCTCCCGGGACGCAGCGGAAGAATTTAAAATTTTGAGCCCGGGAACTGTCAATACACATAAACAATAATCTAAACATTTATAGGATGTTTTGAAGATTGCCTTGATGGTGTCTAGGCGCCTGGCTCCGACCAGTTCCACTAGGGAACTGGCACTTCAACGGTTGAACAGCTACGGCCTCCTAATCGGCCCACAACTAGAATATCAATTCCTTCATTGGTTTGCACTAGAAAACCAACGAAAGTTTCATGAACGAAATCTCCTCGCCGGGATGGTTGGAACAGATTCGAACGGCGACGGCGACGGCGCGGCGAAGGGGAGGAGGAGAAGGGAAAAGAAAATTATAACTGAAGGAAGAGCACTCAATCCAACATGGAGAGTTGTTCCCAACTTTTGGTGCGAGTAAAATGAATACCCCAGAGCCCCTATTTATAGATTTTCCATGGGCTTCAACCAAGATAATGGGCTTGGGTCGGGCCCGGGCCCAGTGAACATTGGTTTCAAGTCCATCTAATCCCGATCTACGATCAGATCGGATCGATCTACACAGTTTACAAAACCGAATATTATGATGTGAAAAATTTTTTCAGGCCACCTAATCCAAAATAGCAGTTAGGCCCCTATAAGCTTTAAGGATAGTCATACTAGTCCAAGACAATTTAGGAAATCTCATTTCCACCCCCAGTTAATTTTAGAAAGTCACACTTCCATCCTTCCTCCTAATATACTCAGCAAATTGAGCTTATTCCGTACGGAAATTGAGAAACCAGTACTTGTGTGACCCTCAATTGTTCAGGGATACAGCTAGTTGTGGGCTCATAACTTTTGTGACTCCGAAAATACATTTTCGGACTTACCCATCGGATCATGGTAAAGTTTCTAGAAACATCGCCCCATGATCCCCTAGGTATCACTGATAGTGCCTGCAAGAACCAGTCAGTCATGGTTAGCGTACAGTACGGTCCTTTCAACTCAACTATCCCGATCAGATCAACGACCATTGGTAAATCTGTCGGGGATCCGGATCCGCCCCCAGCGAGGTAGCGGAAGAACATAGAAAAAGCCGGGAGACGATCAATACGAAAAATCAGACAATTCAATAATCGTCATACATAGGGTGTTCAAAAATGAATACCTTCCTGGCACTTGTGCCTGGCTCCAACCGGTAT
The DNA here is from genome assembly GCA_001598015.1 of Dorcoceras hygrometricum. Taxonomy (NCBI): domain Eukaryota; kingdom Viridiplantae; phylum Streptophyta; class Magnoliopsida; order Lamiales; family Gesneriaceae; genus Dorcoceras; species Dorcoceras hygrometricum. Next base: position 212,597 of record KV000875.1, on the reverse strand, counting down.
TACAAGAATCCGGCTCTTCTCGGTAGATTGCGGTAGATTATCGCCAATCCGGTCCACGACCAGAACCGAGACTCCTTCGTCAGGCTGCACTAGAAGCGCTGACGAGAGCACGAATGGATTCTCCTAGTCGAGTTGGCCGGAAACGAATTTCCGACGACAACGGGCGACGCACGGCGGGCGACGGCGGCGGCGGCTGGAGAGGAGAGGAGGGGCGGCTATCTTAGTGCTAGGGTTTGTTAATTGTGAGTTGTATGTTGTATTAGTTAAGTCTTGCTTAAGTCTAATTAAATAGACTTAAGTGTTGGACTTGGACCGGCCCAACGGGCCCGGGTCCAACGATGAACATTCAGTTCATCTCCAACACCGAGACTTCACCGTAACTCCGATCGCCGATCAGATCGGACCGATCGACTCAGTTTCCAAAACTGAATGTTTTGATGTTATGATCTGAAAAACCATTTTTCAGAACCAAATAGCAAAATGACCGTTTTGCCCCTCAACAGCGGGAAACCTCGGTTTGAACCCTGTTGACTTTTAGGAAGTCGCACTTCCCGAAATCCTCTTCTCGTGCTCAACACATTGAGCTCAGTATCCGTGCGGGAATCTCGAATCTAGTACTTGTGTGACCCTCAATGGTTCAGGGATACAGCTAGCCGTGGTCCCACAACCATTGTGGCTCCGGAATCACAATTCCGGACCTGCCCAACGGATCATGGTAAAGCGTCTAGCAACATCGCCCCATGATCCCCTAGGTATCACTGATAGTGCCTGCAAGAACCAGTCGGTCGTGGTTAGCGTACAGTACGGTCCTTTCAATCCATATATCCCGATTAGATCAACGACCATTGGTAAATCGAGAGTCGCTATAGATCTGATAGCTATGCATACATCTTGGAGATCGAATAGTGACATCGCGAGTGTAACTAGGTAAACACATTTAGCTAAAACACTTCTAGTACTCTGGCCAGAGATTTATACACTATTATCCCCTCAGATAGCATAGGATATCCACGCATGTCTGCGAGCGATGACTCCTCGACAACGATGCATCGACTCCTACATGCATCGGGGTCTCACCTAATCCCGACGCCTTATGACTCCAGGTGAGTCGGAAAACGGGTCAAAGTGAGACGCCTATCATGTAGAGTCTCAATGACGTTTCGAGTAGTGAGGACTAATCAGTACAACCAAGACCTCGGACTTATCCACTCGACAAATGGTAACCACTTGGAAAGTCCGAACGAGGGTAGTTCGATAGATCACCAGGTCACTATCTATCTGCATGCTCATAACATCACAATGTTCCCTACCAATGAAACATGGTACTTTGCATCGCAGATACTACTCTCGAACTCGGGCGGCCTTATCCTCATTTTGACGGCCCAATCGACTAGGAACATGTTCAGAATACACAGCGACTATTAGATGTGTTTCATGATAGCCGTCATACCCACTATCACATCCAACATACGCTTTAGTGCATTCTAGGTCTTTACTCAACGCAATTGTAAATCATTACACACATAATGAAAGTAAAGAATGCCATATAAATAAATGCGAATATCATATATAAAGATTGTTTGTACAAGAGTCTATAAAACCCACACGCCACAAGTTGGCTAGATGGGCATCTACTCTAACATTTTTTTTTCTCATACGGAGTCTTATCCACTGCCTTGGTGTGGACATTGTTCAACAACATTACCGCCCTTTCGAGCGCATAGCCCCAAAACGAGGTCGGAAGCTCAGTGAAGCTCATCATAGATCGAACCATGTCCAACAAGGTCTGATTATGACGCTCCGCTACACCATTGAGCTGTGGTGTGGCCGGAGGGGTCCACTGTGAGAGAATACCATTCTCTTTCAGATAGTCTTGAAACTCAGTACTTAAGTATTCACCACCTCGATCAGATCGAAGTGCTTTAATACTTTTTCCTAATTGATTTTCTACTTCAGCCTTGAATTCTTTGAACCTTTCAAAGGATTCAGACTTGTACTTCATCAAGTACAGGTACCCGTACCTAGAGTAATCATCGGTAAAGGTGATCAAGTATGTGTGACCGTATTTAGTACCGATACTAAATGGGCCGCACACATCAGTATGGATCAAATCCAATAGGCCTTGGGCACGTTCACCCTTGCCCTTGAAGGGTTGCTTGGTCATCTTTCCTTTCAGACAAGATTCACAAGTCGGTAGGGAGTTGATGTCTGACAGATCAAACAATTCACTCCTAACTAACTTGTTCATCCTACTTAGGGAAATGTGACCTAGCCTAGCGTGCCAAGCCTCAAGTGGGTCTCACCCTCTCTAAGACGTCGACTTCTTGTCATCACCTGCAAATCATTGCAGATATGAGATCCACATCCGGTATCAAGTACCCAAGAAGTTGAATTTAGAGACATGTTTATTTCAATGTAGAACATACCTTTTGTAGTTCGCAACTGCTCGAGGTACTCCTTGAAGTTCCTCCTCCAATGCCCAGCCTTGTGGCAGTGGTGGCAAACGTCCTCGCTCTTGTTAGGCTTAGAAGCCCTTGCCTTTGGCTTCTTGGCATACTTCTCCTCCTTCGCAGGAGCAGAACGCTTCTTGTTCTTGCGTCTAGGCCCTTTCTTCGCAGAGGAAGAAGAACCCAGAAGGAGGACGGGTTTGTCCTTCTTTATAGTCCCCTCGAACACTACAAGCATGTTCACCACCTCTTCAAAAGTGGCTTCCAGCTTGTTCATGTTGAAGTTGACCACAAAGGGGTCAAATGCAGCAGGCAGTGAGAGGAGAAGTACATCCACAGACAGCTCATGTGGAAGTGCGATATCAAGGCCCGACAGCTTTTCAACGAGCCCAATCATGCGAACCCCATGCTCGCGGACCGGAGTCCCATCGCGCATGCGGCTCGTCATCAGCTCCTTGACAGCCGTGAACCTCTCATGTCGAGAGTTCTCCCCGTACAGCTCTTTGAGATGATGAAGTATGTCAGCAGCATACTTCGACTTCTCAAAACGCCGTTGCATTTCATTGGACATTGATGCCATCACATAGCATCGAGTTTTAACCTCGTCGTCACGCCATTGGTTAAGCGTAATCAGCTCCTCAGGGCTGATATTGGCAGGGGTTTCCTCCAGAGGAGACTTCTCTATCGTATAGAGAAGCTTCTCCGAAGCCAGTACAAGATTAAGGTTGCGGAGCCAGTCTTGATAGTTAAGACCAGTGAACCTGTTGCTATCCAGTATAGCAGCAAGCTGGTTTTTCATCGAAACCATTTTATAGCAGTTATACTGAAAAGAAAACAGACATGCATTACTGACTATATAAAAATAAACGCTAAGACATAAAACATGGTCATTTAGTTTTATGAATTACCCTCCCACTATTTTAACTATTTCACCACCCTCTAATATGAAATCGAGAAAACAGGTTTCTTTAGTGGGTACACGGAGCCCAATCAGGCGATCATGGACCCGAATAATATCAGTCATCCATGACCCCCAAAAGTTAGTTTCCGATTGCAGCCGGTGCAACCTCCATGTATTCACCTCACGTCCAGTAAGGGCCCAATAATATGACGCCGTTTACTATCACGTGTCAAGATCGACCCATCAATGTTGAGTCGTGAAGGACGGTCCCCTTAAAGTCCCCAATAATATGAGCCAACGTTAAAGGGAGTTCCAACCGACTCACAACAGTTGTCAATGGCGTGGAAAGCTTTCCGGCATACATGACCCCCTCAATAATATGAGCCGGGCCATGTATACGGGTAGCATCAACGTACACCCATTGTTGATGGAAGGTAGGGTTAATTTAAACAATTTTAAATACCCTTTTGTTTATCGAATAAACATTTATCTTGATATGAGTTTTAAATCAAATTTAAAACGAGGGATTTTATTTTTGAAAAATTTTGGTCTCATGCATATTTAAATCTAATTTAAAACATGCAAACATGCGGATTCAATTACACTATATATCAACATATATAAAGTAACATTGGGATGATCGATCTCGAGAGCTATGCGGTCCGTGGTTGCCAGCCACGGACCTGGGTCCAATCCTAGGGGTAATGCAATATGCAATGCAATCCTATTACAGTACTTTCCGGTTTTACAGATCTTCGGTCTTCAATATCTTGATCGTCATCTCCACCGTCTTCGTATGTCCTCCCACTAAATCTAGTAATTTACATTTAAATTAACTATGACATATAAGGGATACATTTATCAAGGGGTGGGAACGGGTCACAAACAGGCCCACTTTAAATGATAATCAAATATTTAAAACCGAAATCAAATAAAACCTATTGCATACACCTAACACATTGGGCACGGCTCTCGATCACCCCAATCATGCAATTAATCTAATTAACATGAATAACTTAAGTAATCTAATTATTTATCGTAAAATCATATTCTAATTACGAAATCGTATTTTATAATAAAATCGTATTTTGCCGACAAAAACAAATTTTAATCAACAAAATCATATTTTATTACAAAATCATATTTCATAATTAAAATCACATTTTACTAATTTTAATTGTATCAATATTGGGTTTAAAACAATTTTAGGCCCAAAAACTTAAAATTTCAAAATCGATCAAAACCGGGCCCAGCATCGCGTACCGGCCCGAAACTTCACGGGCTGCCCGGGACAGGCCCGAATCAAACCCTAGAAGAATTCAGACCAGCCGTCACGACATCGCCGGAGACTCGCCGGAGCAGCGGCGGGCCGGCGGCCGCCGCCAACGAAAAATTTTCGCACGGCGGCGCACGACGCCGCGCGCAACGTCGCGCGGCCAGCGCGCATCGTGCTCGACCAGCCGCCGCAAGCGTCGCACTCCAGCAGCGTGCATCGGCCGCCCATCGTCTAGCCATCTCGGATAGCGCTGCCCATTCCGCCCCATCCTCGTCCACCTTGTGCAACATCGAGCGGCCAGCCATCGTGCAAGACGCGCGACCAGCGCGCGCGACGACGTCCGGCCGCGACATGCAGCAGCGTCGTGAGGGGCGTGCATGTCTCGACCAGCGGCGCAATGATTTGCGCCTGGAGCGGCCAGCGGGG
>KV000875.1:134696-193587 GCA_001598015.1 Dorcoceras hygrometricum | reverse complement strand
TATAAGCAACTGCTGAACTGTAAACGTGCAATGCGTGCTAAGTAAATATGCAATACTGAATTCTTAAAGAACACGATACTCAGCAGGTTTGTTTCTGGAAGTTCGGACCTCAAAGTCCTACATCTCCCCTTCTTCCACCTCGGAAGGATCCACTACTCGAAGATTTGATCTTACAACTTGTGTATAGACCCAATCCCACAACCAGCAGCTGTGAGAACTCCTAGACTCCTCAAATGCACAAACAGCCGTAGCTGTGTGACTGACTACATACACAAGAGTTTTACGTCTTCATGCTTGGACGGGAACTGTAAACAGATTTCGAGATTCATTCACAGATAGATGTGAATGAATCTGGGTGTGTGAGATTGATACAATGAAACGCTCAACTCTCTGTTTTTCTCACACACGAGGGACATGCTCTAACAAGCTAATCTAGACTCAGCAATCGACACAATAAGCTCCTCTCTAGAATGATTGTCGATTGCTTCATCTTCTTTTTATTTTTCCCTCTGCTGGTGCACTGTGCAATTGACTAATTCTCTGCGATAGCTTCACAGTGACAAACGTATCTCGAACGCTTCTCTCAACTCTTCTTTGTTCTTCAATGGAGCTCTTGAAGTATATAAGCCTCTGTTAGAATTAATCCCTTTGGACGCAACTTTTTCCCGTTTGAATTGTGTCTTGTAAAGTACCGACAGGGAATAGTACTTGCGTCCTTTTCTTTTGCAGGCTTCTTGTCGTTTTCGCCATTTGAATTGAGCTCAGCAGTTGACATCCAGCTTTGATACATCTTCGTAAGTTGTCAACTACTTCGCTGCTGATTCATTCTTCGACTGAATGCAACGCTTCGCTACTTTTTCTTTTCTTGCGTCTGAATTTCCTGCGACTGGATACTGTAGCTCGCGACTGGATTTCCCAACGACTGAATGCGTAGCAACAGCTGATTCATAGAAGCTCACGACTGGATGCTGCTGTTGCTTGCGTCTGGTTAATCAATTGCTTCGCCTGAATCTTCTTCAACAATAATAGATTTATCTTCTTGCGTCTGGATACTCAAACACTGCGTCTGGAAATCTTTGCGTTGTGACTGGATCCACTGTAGCTTGCGACTGCTGAAATTATCAACGCAAAGTCTTCCTGCTGAATCTTTAGCGCAAGAGCAAAACGCTGTCGTATCAACTTATGTAAACGACATCGTTTTGCTATCGCTATCTCCAAATAGCATCTGTTGGTGAACAGTAGCTTGCGACTGGATATCTCCTCTACGACGTCGCTTCTTCTTGCGTCTGGATGTACAAGCTACCTGCTGATTCTTGCGACTGCTCTCTCAAACCATCTGCTGAATATGATGACGTCTCTGACTGAACCGTATGCGAATGCAAAACACTGTCGTTCCAACTTATTCACGCGACATCGTTTTGCAATCGCCAATCTCCAAATACCAACTGCGGGTTGAAGCTCTCTGCTGATTCTATTCCACTGTAGCTTCCTGCTGAATGATGACATCACTGCTGATGTCATCTACACTTAGCGCTCCAGCTGATTTCTTCATCGCTCCAGCTCCATCTTGCGATTCTTCTTCTTCTTGAATAGCGACTGTTAATATATTCATCAATAGTACTTATAATTGGAATCTTCTTCTTCGATGTAATTCTCCAGCAAACTTCTCAATACATGTGCCAGCTGGTTCACTTTATCTCTTTAGCGCTTGCAGCTGGTTGTCATCGTTTCAGCTGGTTCATCATGCTCCAGCTGATTCAACTTGGCCTCCGCCCGATTACGAACAGCTGATTCAACTTTGGACGTCTCCATTGCTAATCCAGCTGCCGATTCCATGAACACCAAACCAACTGCTGAAGGTTTATATTGCGAACCAACGGCTGGACAAATATAGCTGCTGCTCGCCGCCTTCTTCGTTCCTAAAACCTGTACGCTTAAGTGGAATTGTTAGAAACACAATAACAGGTTTTGTGTAATTCAAAACTTAATCAGGATCTGTCAAAACAGATCCATCAAAAGAGCAACTCAAGGAGAATCCAACGCCACCAATCTCGTTCAAAACAACGGCTGAAATCACCGGAAATCTATCGGAGAAAAGTTCGGGTGAACAGTAGCTATCGAGGGTTTCGAAAATTCAGATAAGAAATATTGGGAAGAAAATAATCTAAGTGTCGCTCAACACTTATCCATATAAATCTCCATACAACAGCTATTGTTCCCCTAAATCAGGCGTCGGGTAATGCTACAGTATAAGTCTTACTATTGAATTCAACGTTTCTTCTCAACGGGAACAACCGACACCAATAGACGTTGCACTTCAATTACACAACACCAAACGACGTCGTACCAACTAATCGTTTATATTGCGAACCAACGGCTGGACAAATATAGCTGCTGCTCGCCGCCTTCTTCGTTCCTAAAACCTGTACGCTTAAGTGGAATTGTTAGAAACACAATAACAGGTTTTGTGTAATTCAAAACTTAATCAGGATCTGTCAAAACAGATCCATCAAAAGAGCAACTCAAGGAGAATCCAACGCCACCAATCTCGTTCAAAACAACGGCTGAAATCACCGGAAATCTATCGGAGAAAAGTTCGGGTGAACAGTAGCTATCGAGGGTTTCGAAAATTCAGATAAGAAATATTGGGAAGAAAATAATCTAAGTGTCGCTCAACACTTATCCATATAAATCTCCATACAACAGCTATTGTTCCCCTAAATCAGGCGTCGGGTAATGCTACAGTATAAGTCTTACTATTGAATTCAACGTTTCTTCTCAACGGGAACAACCGACACCAATAGACGTTGCACTTCAATTACACAACACCAAACGACGTCGTACCAACTAATCGAAACGACGCCGCATCGCTCTAACAACTGAGGACAAATCTCTCGTGCAACGACCAACGGCTGAGCAACTAACTAACTCAAACGACTTCGAAGAGGGACACATCACCATCGCTGTGAACAACTGATCAAACCAATGCCTGGTCATATCAACGCATCAAATCCCTCTCCAGCTGATGACCAACACAACCAACAGCTGACACAAAGTGTTACACTCAAAACTATGTCGTTTCAACTTATCCAAATGACGTAGTTTCGATACCCGCTAAGAAACACGCTAGCGAAACCAACACCTGGTTCCTGTTCACAAAACATCGTCGCTTCAGAGTCCCTTAGCGCTTTCTGCTGATCATCGCAACTAAAATACCAACGTCTGTAATCCACGTCAGCATTGCTGCTGCTTCCTACCAAAACGCAACATCTGAAATACAAAATTCGATGCTGACCCCACCCGAGAACCAGCAACTCACAGCTGATCAACTCTAAAGCAAATCTGAACACCCAGAAATTACAATTCCGTGAAAATTTTAATCCAAAAGCTGATTTGCGGTTAAATCATACTTAACAGAATTTCTAGTCCTCACACTCTCCCCCACTAGAAATCCATTTCGTCCTCGAAATCAGTTAAGTCATCAAATCAAAATCACAACAGTAAGGTAGCTTATTATGACACACTATACTAGACACCATTCCTAATATACACATGCCAAACTACCCAGCACAACTAAATACTAAGTAGAATCTCAATTCGGCAGCAAAATGACTTAAACCACAAATAAATCAAGCTAGAAGTTACCTGAAAACGCTGCTGTCATAACTCAAACAGATGAGGCCACTCTTGTCTCATCTTTTCCTCAACTTCCCAGGTAGCTTCTTCACGCCCATTCTTGCTCCATTGGACCATCAGCAACGGTATAACCTTATTCCTCAGTTGCTTCTCCTTATAGCTCAAACAGATGAGGCCACTCTTGTCTCATCTTTTCCTCAACTTCCCAGGTAGCTTCTTCACGCCCATTCTTGCTCCATTGGACCATCAGCAACGGTATAACCTTATTCCTCAGTTGCTTCTCCTTTCTGTCCAGAATCTGCACTGGATATTCGACATAGCTCAGGGTCTGATCTAGCTCTACTTCATCAGTTCTCAGCACATGGGATGGATCTGGCTCATATTTTCTCAACATTGACACATGAAAAACATCATGCATCGCTGCTAACTCATCAGGCAGCTTCAATCTATAAGCCAACTGTCCAATCCGCTCAACAATCTCAAAGGGACCAACGAATCTAGCAGCTAATTTACCCTTAAACCTGAATCTCATAGCACTCTTGAAAGGAGAAATCTTGAGAAATACACGATCGCCAACCTCAAATTCCAACGGTCTGCGTCTTTTATTGGCATAGCTAGCATATCTATCTTTTATTGGCATAGCTAGCATATCTATCTTGCGCGACTTTCATCCTTCTCCGAATCAAATCAATTTGATCTTTCATATGCTGTACAAACTCAGTTGTAGAAAGCTGTTTCTCACCAACTTCTTCCCAACAAATCGGTGATCTACACTTTCGACCATACAAATCTTCGAACGGAGCCATTCCAATGGTCACTTGGTAGCTGTTGTTATAAGATAACTCAACTAAGGACAAAGAATCCTGCCAGCCACCACTGAAATCCATCACTACTGCACGCAGAATATCTTCTAAAGTCTGGATGGTCCTCTCAGATTGGCCATCTGTTTGGGGGTGATAAGCAGTGCTCATAGCCAACCTTGAACCCATAGCTGCTTGTAAACTCTTCCAAAATCGAGAGGTGAATCTCGGATCTCTATCTGACACTATCGAAACAGGCACTCCATGCAATCTAACCACATGGTCGACATAAAACTTTGCAATTTTCTTCATCGAACACCTCACATCATAGGGAATGAAGTGGGCTGACTTCGAGAGTCTATCAATCACCACCCAAATCGCATCGCATCCCCTACTCGATCGAGGCAAATGAGTCACAAAATCCATGACGATGTGCTCCCAATTCCATTGAGGCACTTCTAAACTCTGTAACAATCCACCAGGTCTCATTCTCACAGCCTTAACCTGCTGGAAATTCAGACATCGAGCAACAAAACCAGAAATGTCACTCTTCATGCCTTCCCACCAGTAGTGAGACTTCGAAGAATGGTACATCTTCTTCTCCCCCGGATGTACGCTATAACGACTGCAATGCGCTTCATTCAGGATAGTCTCTTTAAAATCAATCAAGTTCGGAACCACTAATCTACCACAAAATCTCAGACACCCATCAGAAGCAACAGAGAAATCTTCAGACATACCATTCTGGGCCTTAATCCTCAACTCATGGATATACGGATCACTCCTCTACGCCTCTATGATGTCAATAACAATCTTTGGTTCAACCTGAATCGAAAAAACTATGAAGTACTGATCATCCGGCTGGAATCGCGAACCAGAAGTACTCAACTGCTCGTGGACTCTCGAGATACTCAAGGATGTCAGCATCACAGGCTGCGCTTTTCTACTCAAAGCATCGGCAACCAAATTCATCCGCCCAGGCTGATACTGTATCTCGCAATCAAATCCTTAAGCAAATCCATCCAACGACGTTGCCTCATATTCAAATCTGACTGGGTGAAGATATACTTCAAACTCTTGTGGTCGGTGTACACTACAAACTCCTCACCATAAAGGTAGTGTCGCCATATCTTCAAGGCAAACACAATTGCAGCCAACTCAAGATCATGAACGGGGTATCTCGTCTCATGAGGCTTCAATTGTCGAAGGCTCAACTATCGAGACGCATACGCAACGTACCCGTTCTACATCAAAACACATCCCAAACCACTCAGAGAAGCATCGGAGCACACCACAAAATCTCCAGAACCCGAAGGCAAAGCCAAAACAGAAGCAGTAGTAAACTTCTTCTTCAGCATCTGAAAACTCGACTCACACTCATCAGTCCAAACAAACTTTCTATCCTTCTGGGTCAACTGAGTCATCGGCCTGGCTATCGAAGAAAATTTCTCAATGAAACGCCTATAATAGCCAACCAATCCCAAGAAACTACAGATCTCGGAAACATTCCTAGGTCGCTCACAGTTAAGAACTGCTTCGACCTTAATAGGATCCACAGAAATTCCTTGCGCTTAAATCACATGACCCAAGAAGATAACTTTGTCCAGCCAGAATTCACACTTGCTGAACTTGGCATACAATTGTGAGTCTCTCAGCCTCTGCAACACCAATCTAAGGTGATCCATATGCTCTCTCAAGCTTTTCAAATACACTAAGATATCGTCTATGAAGACAATCACGAACCGATCAACTGATGATAGCCAGATCTCAAATCAATCTTCGAGTACACGGCCGATCCTTGCAACTGGTCTAACAAGTCATCAATCCTTGGCAACGGATACTTGTTCTTCACTGTCACTTTGTTCAACTGCCGAAAATCAACGTACATCCTCATAGATCCATCTTTCTTCTTCACAAACAGAATCGGAGCTCCCCAAGGCGACATACTCGGTCGAATGAAGACTTTCTCAATAAGATCTCACAACTGATCCTTGAGTTCTTTCAACTCCGCTGGCGCCAATCAATACGGAGCTCTAGAAATCGGGGCCGTACCAGGCACCAACTCAATACTAAATTCAATCTCTCGCCTCTGAGGGAATCCAGGAATCTCATCTGGAAACACATCTGGGAACTCTTGAGCAATCGGAACATCACTCAACTCCACTCTCGACTCATGGGAAACATCTAGGGCATAGATCATAAACCCTGAATTCTCCAGCGAGAACAAACTAAACATATCCATGGCGGACACCATAGGAATCTTAGGTCGTGAATCAGCACCATAGAACTCCCATTTCTCTCCAGATCGAGGCCGAAACCTAACCACACCATGGAAGCAATCTACAGTCTCTCTATATTCAGTCAGCACATCCATACCAAAAATTCAATCAAAATCTCGAATTCCCAAAACAATCAGATTTCTCATCAAAACATGCTCATCAAACCTAATTAGGCAATACAATACTACCTCTTGAGACAACAGACTCATACCAGCAGGGGTGGACACGGAGACAATATCACACAGTGGGGAAGAACTTAACCCACGCTCATACACAAAACACTCAGAAATGAAGGAGTGTGAGCCTGCTGCGGTCTCGGAAACTTAGGTCTCAAAGGTACCCCAAACCTAGAAGGCTCACGAGGTTGGAATCCTGAACTTTGGGACGGAACAAAAGGCTGCTGCCGCTGCGAAGAACCACTAACAGAACCTTGCTGCGACTGACCCAAAGACTGCCCTCCCATCAAAGGACATGCTCTAGAAAAATGTCCCGATTGTCCACAGAGATGACAAAGACCTCGAACTCCATGAAATTGCGAAGTCTCATGCTTCCCTCCTCATTGTCCACAAAACACACCGCCAGAACTACTGCCACCAGAAATCATGGAACCAGAGGAACTCGAATGCGCCTTCTTCTTAAACTGTTTACCTCGGGGCTTGAACCTCTGACGATTCTATTGTTGCGATCCCTGAGGAGACTGAAACGATTGCGACACATCTTGCACCGGTGGAAAAGAGCGCCCCACTGACGGCTGCAACGGAGCCTGTGCCTCCAACAAACTCTCCTCAATATCTACAGCCCGATCCACGGCCTCAGCATAAGTCGCAGGTGAACCAGACAACAACATCCGGAACAGATCAGCCCTCAAATCCTTCAGAAACTTGTTCCTCTTAGTCCTATCCTGGTTAGAAACATGGGGAACATACATCAAAAGCGAAGAGAACTGTCTGGCATACTCGGACACCTTCATATTCCCTTGCTTCAAATTGTCAAACACTCTTTCACGACTGTTGTAGTAGGACTCTGGGGTATACTCCTGTCGAAACGCTGCACAAAAGCTCTCCCAAGTAATCACTGTCCCACTCTCACGCAAGATACGGGAAGTACCTCTCCACCAGCGCTGCGCATTATCTCTCAACTGCAACACCGCTAGCTTCAATCTCTTCTCAGGAGCTTACTCCAACGTATCAAACAATTCTTCCATCTGAACTAGCCAACCCTCAGCCATCAAACCTCCTTCAGCGCCCACGAACGTAGGGGGATTCGTCCGCTGAAACTTATCCAAGACTAGCTCCATCTAGCCAATATGTCTCGTCACATCCTCTATCTCTGCATGTCTCTCTCGACGACGCAAAGGGATATTCTGCTGAATGCCCTCATCACTATCTGAGGCCCTAGACTTTTCAGCGGAACGACTAGCTGTCCTACCTCTACCTCTTCTCGGCGGCATCTAATCAAATCTCAAGGTAATAACTAGCAGCAGATAATCACAGAGACAAATAAAATAATCACATAAGCCACAGAGTCAATCAAAATCAAATCCAAACTCTGTGCCTAGACTCAAGTGTGATCAAAGTAAACGAGCTTATCCCAGTTTAAACTCTGATACCAAAAATGTCAGGCCCCGTGCTAATTAACAATAATTAATAGCACAATTAAGCACATAAACGTGGAAGCATAAAACAGGGCTAAAAATTTTCGAAATAAGTTAGGCCTGAACTCAAATCATCATTTAAAATATCCATACTCAAAATACAAGTTTAAATCTAAACTCATACAACAACAGGTAATTCAAATCAAATCAACAGCGATCCCCTGAATACATACAACCTCAGGGCATCCCCTGGATCAATAAATAGTACTATAATAACTGGGACTCAAGGAAATGGGGATCGACCAGCTGAAGTTCCAGTCTGTCCAGCTTGGTTACTTGAATATCCTGCAACTGGGCAACACAGACCCAAACAACAAAAGCAGGAAAAGAAAATACGAGGTAAAGCCTCAGTACGAGGAGCCATCAAAACAGCAAATCATGCAACATGCTATAAGTCAATGCTATGAAATGCATGAGGGCTGTCAAAAGAGTCTGTAATCAAGACCAGTGTATCAACTAGCAAAATCATCACAGGCGAGCCTCTATACCACGCACGGTGTATCAACCGGAGAAATCATCGGTCCGTGATCATCGAGGCCCGTCAGCCTATATCACAGCTCGGTGGTACTTAGACACGACGACTCAGTCGGTCACAACTCCGATGATAGCGTTGGACCTCTCAGGCATGACTAATCAGTCTGCCTGTCACAACGTGGCTCTCAACTAGGTCATCAATCAATCTGTCAATCAGGCTCAAGATGTATGCATGAGTGCCATTCAATAATCAATTCTCAATGCATACAACAACCATACGTGAAACAGAATATATACTCAAACAATTCATCAAACAGTTACACGTAAAATCACAGAATCAATCCCACAGATTTCGTAACATGAAATACAGCCATGTCCACGCTCAAAACTGTTAGAGTTTCTCCAATTCGTACCTTCAAGTCTCAATAAACCTCAACAGATCTCACTAGGCGCTGCGAACTCACGGCCTAAGAAAAACAGATTCCTCCTGGCTTCAGCAACCACGACAGGAAGATCTCAAAAGCTGCAACGACACAGGAGAACCAAAACTCCAAAAATCACGAAGCTACACGAACTCGGCAGACACTCCGTGATCCTCTCCCAGGTCTATTCACACATCCTAGTTGGTATCAATCGAAAGAGCAACTCAAGGATAATCCAACGCCACCAATATCGTTCAAAAAAACGGCTCAAATCACCGGAAATCTATCGGAGAAAAGTTCGGGTGAACAGTAGCTATCGAGGGTTTCGAAGATTGATATAAGAAATATTGGGTAGAAAATAATCTGAGTGTCGCTCAACACTTATCCATATAAATCTCCATACAACAGCTATTGTTCCCATAAATCAGGCGTCGGGTAATGCTACAGTATAAGTCTTACTACTGAATTCAATGTTTCTTCTCAACGGGAACAGCCGACACCAACATACGTTTCACTTCAATTACACAACACCAAACGACGTCGTACCAACTAATCGAAACGACGCCGCATCGCTCTAACAACTGAGGACAAATCTCTCGTGCAACGACCAACAGCTGAGCAACAAACTAACTCAAACGACTTCGAAGAGGGACACATCACCATCGCTGTGAACAGCTGATCAAACCAATGCCTGGTCATATCAACGCATCAAATCCCTCTCCAGCTGATGACCAACACAACCAACAGCTGACACAAAGCGTTACACTCAAAACGATGTCGTTTCAACTTATCCAAATGACGTAGTTTCGATACCCGCTAAGAAACACGCTAGCGAAACCAACACCTGGTTCCTGTTCAAAAAAAGTCGTCGCTTCAGAGCCCCTTAGCGTTTTCTGCTGATCATCGCAACTAAAATACCAACGTCTGTAATCCACGTCAGCATTGCTGCTGCTTCCTACCAAAACGCAACATCTGAAATACCAAATTCGATGCTGATCCCACCCGAGAACCAGCAACTCACGGCTGATCAACTCTAAAGCAAATCTGAACACCCAGAAATCACAATTCCGTGAAAATTTTAATCCAAAAGCTGATTTGCGGTTAAATCATACTTAACAGAATT
The DNA here is from genome assembly GCA_001598015.1 of Dorcoceras hygrometricum. Taxonomy (NCBI): domain Eukaryota; kingdom Viridiplantae; phylum Streptophyta; class Magnoliopsida; order Lamiales; family Gesneriaceae; genus Dorcoceras; species Dorcoceras hygrometricum. The sequence continues at coordinate 183,199 of KV000875.1, read as the reverse complement.
TCTAGTCCTCACACTCTCCCCCACTAGAAATCGATTTCGTCCTCGAAATCAGTTAAGTCATCAAATCAAAATCACAACAGTAAGGTTGCTTATTATTACACACTATACTAGACACCATTCCTAATATACACATGCCATACTACCCAGCACAACTAAATACTAAGTAGAATCTCAATTCAGCAGCAAAATCACTTAAACCACAATTAAATCAAGCTAGAAGTTACCTGAAAACGCTGCTGTCATAACTCAAACAGATGAGGCCACTCTTGTCTCATCTTTTCCTCAACTTCCCAGGTAGCTTCTTCACGCCCATGCTTGCTACATTGGACCATCACCAACGGTATAACCTTATTCCTCAGTTGCTTCTCCTTCCTGTCCAGAATCTGCACTGGATATTCGACATAGCTCAGGGTCTGATCTAGCTCTACTTCATCAGTTCTCAGCACATGGGATGGATCTGGCTCATATTTTCTCAACATTGACACATGAAAAACATCATGCATCGCTGCTAACTCATCAGGCAGCTTCAATCTATAAGCCAACTGTCCAATCCTCTCAACAATCTCAAAGGGACCAACGAATCTAGGAGCTAATTTACCCTTAAACCTGAATCTCATAACACTCTTGAGAGGAGAAATCTTGATAAATACACGATCGCCAACCTCAAATTCCAACGGTCTGCGTCTTTTATTGGCATAGCTAGCATATCTATCTTGCGCGACTTTCATCCTTCTCCGAATCAAATCAATTTGATCTTTCATATGCTGTACAAACTCAGTAGTAGAAAGCTGTTTCTCACCAACTTCTTCCCAACAAATCGGTGATCTACACTTTCGACCATACAAAGCTTCAAACGGAGCCATTCCAATGGTCACTTGGTAGCTGTTGTTATAAGAAAACTCAACTATGGACAAAGCATCCTGCCAGCCACCACTGAAATCCATCACTACTGCACGCAGAATATCTTCTAAAGTCTGGATGGTCCTCTCAGATTGGCCATCTGTTTGGGGGTGATAAGCAGTGCTCATAGCCAACCTTGAACCCATAGATGCTTGTAAACTCTTCCAAAATCGAGAGGTGAATCTCGGATCTCTATCTGACACTATCGAAACAGGCACTCCATGCAATCTAACCACATGGTCGACATAAAACTTTGCCATTTTCTTCATCGAACACCTCACATCATAGGGAATGAAATGGGCTGACTTCGAGAGTCTATCAATCACCACCCAAATCGCATCGCATCCCCTACTCGATCGAGGCAAATGATTCACAAAATCCATGGCGATGTTCTCCCAATTCCATTGAGGCACTTATAAACTCTGTAACAATCCACCAGGTCTCATTCTCTCAGCCTTAACCTGCTGGCAATTCAGACATCGAGCAACAAAACCAGAAATGTCACTCTTCATGCCTTCCCACCAGTAGTGAGACTTCGAAGCATGGTACATCTTCTTCTCCCCCGGATGTACTCTATAACGACTGCAATGCGCTTCATTCAGGATAGGCTCTTTAAAATCAATCAAGTTCGGAACCACTAATCTACCACAAAATCTCAGACACCCATCAGAAGCAACAGAGAAATCTTCAGACATACCATTATGGGCCTTAATCCTCAACTCATGAATATACGGATCACTCCTCTGCGCCTCTATGATGTCAATAACAATCTGTGGTTCAAGCTGAATCGAAAAAACTATGAAGTACTGATCATCCGGCTGCAATCGCGAACCAGAAGTACTCAACTGCTCGTGGAATCTCGAGATACTCAAGGATGTCAGCATCACAGGCTGCGCTTTTCTACTCAAAGCATCGGCAACCAAATTCATCCGCCCAGGCTGATACTGTATCTCGCAATCAAATCCTTAAGCAAATCCATCCAACGACGTTGACTCATATTCAAATCTGACTGGGTGAAGATATACTTCAAACTCTTGTGGTCGGTGTACACCACAAACTGATCACCATAAAGGTAGTGTCGCCATATATTCAAGGCAAACACAATTGCAGCAAACTCAAGATCATGAACGGGGTATCTCGTCTCAGGATCCTTCAATTGTCGAAGGCTTCAACTGTCGAGACGCATACGCAACGTACCCGTTCTACATCAAAACACATCCCAAACCACTCAGAGAAGCATCGGAGCACACCACAAAATCTCCAGAACCCGAAGGCAAAGCCAAAACAGAAGCAGTAGTAAACTTCTCCTTCAGCATCTGAAAACTCGACTCACACTCATCAGTCCAAACAAAATTTCTATTCTTCTGGGTCAACTGAGTCATCGGCCTGGCTATCGAAGAAAACTTCTCAATGAAACGCCTATAATAGCCAACAAATCCCAAGAAACTACAGATCTCGAAAACATTCCTAGGTCGCTCACAGTTAAGAACTGCTTCGACCTTAATAGGATCCACAGAAATTCCTTGCGCTTAAATCACATGACCCAAGAAGATAACTTTGTCCAGCCAGAATTCACACTTGCTGAACTTGGCATACAATTGTGAGTCTCTCAGTCTCTGCAACACTAGTCTCAAGTGCTCTTTATGCTCTCTGAAAGTCCTCGAATACACCAAGATGTCGTCTATAAAGACAATCACGAATCGATCAATGTACTCACTAAAGACGCGATTCATCAAATCCATAAACACAGCAGGAGCATTCGTCAATCCAAACGGCATCACAAGAAACTCATAATGCCCGTATCTCGTCCGGAAGGCTGTCTTCGCTACATCAGCGTCTCTAATCTGTAACTGATGATAGCCAGATCTCAAATCAATCTTCGAGTACACGGCCGATCCTTGCAACTGGTCTAACAAGTCATCAATCCTTGGCAACGGATACTTGTTCTTCACTGTCACTTTGTTCAACTGCCGAAAATCAACGCACATCCTCATAGATCCATCTTTCTTCTTCACAAACAGAATCGGAGCTCCCCAAGGCGACATACTCGGTCGAATGAAGCCTTTCTCAATAAGATCTCACAACTGATCCTTGAGTTCTTTCAACTCCGCTGGCGCCAATCAATACGGAGCTCTAGAAATCGGGGCCGTACCAGGCACCAACTCAATACTAAAGTCAATCTCTCGCCTCTGAGGGAATCCAGGAATCTCATCTGGAAACACATCTGGGAACTCTTGAGCAATCGGAACATCACTCAACTCCACTCTCGACTCATGGGAAACATCTAGGGCATAGATCATAAACCCTGAATTCTCCAGCGAGAACAAACTAAACATCTCCATGGCGGCCACCATAGGAATCTTAGGTCGCGAATCAGCACCATAGAACTCCCATTTCTCTCCAGATCGAGGCCGAAACCTAACCACACCATGGAAGCAATCTACAGTCTCTCTGTATTCAGTCAGCACATCCATACCCAAAATTCAATCAAAATCTCGAATTCCCAAAACAATCAGATTGCTCATCAAAACATGCTCATCAAACCTAATTAGGCAATCCAATACTACCTCTTGAGACAACAGACTCATACCAGCAGGGGTGGACACAGAGACAATATCACACAGTGGGGAAGAACTCAACACACGCTCATACACAAACAACTCAGAAATGAAGGAGTGTGATGCTCCAGTGTCAATCAAAACTCGTGCAGGAAAATCAAAGATAAGGCATGTACCTTGAATCACTCATGTAGGTAACTTATCAGCCTGCTCTCTCGTCAAGGCATTCGCTTGAGCCTGCTGCCGTCTCGGAAACTTAGGTCTCAAAGGTACCCCAAACCTAGAAGGCTCACGAGGTTGGAATCCTGAACGTTGGGACGGAACAAAAGGCTGCTGCCGCTGCGAAGAACCACTAACGGAACCTTGCTGTGACTGACCCAAAGACTGCCCTCCCATCAAAGGACATGCTCTAGAAAAATGTCCCGGTTGTCCACAGAGATGACAAAGACCTCGAACTCCACGACATTGCGAAGTCTCATGCTTCCCTCCGCATTTTCCACAAACACACCGCCAGAACTACTGCCAACAGAACTCATGGAACCAGAGGAACTCGAATGCGCCTTCTTCTTAAACTGTTTACCTCGGGGCTTGAACCTCTGACGTTTCAATTGCTGCGATCCCTGAGGAGACTGAAACGATTGCGACACATCTTGCACCGGTGGAAAAGAGCGCCCCACTGACGGCTGCACTGGAGCCTGTGCCTCCAACAAACTCTCCTCAATATCTACAGCCCGATCCACGGCCTCAGCATAAGTCGCAGGTGAACCAGACAACACCATCCGGAACAGATCAGCCCTCAAACCTTTCAGAAACTTGTTCCTCTTAGTCCTCTCCTGGTTAGCAACATGGGGAACATACATCAAAAGCGAAGAGAACTGTCTGGAATACTCGGACACCTTCATATTCCCTTGCTTCAAATTGTCAAACTCTCTTTCACGACTGTTGTAGTAGGACTCTGGGGTATACTACTGTCGAAACGCTGCACAGAAGCTCTCCCAAGTAATCACTGCCCCACTCTCACGCAAGATACGGGAAGTACTTCTCCACCAGCGCTGCGCATTATCTCTCAACTACAACACCGCTAGCTTCAATCTCTTCTCAGGAGCGTACTCCAAAGTATCAAACAATTCTTCCATCTGAACTAGCCAACACTCAGCCATCAAACCTCCTTCAGTGCCCACGAACGTAGGGGGATTCGTCCGCTGAAACTTATCCAAGACTAGCTCCATCTCGCCAATATGTCTTTTCACATCCTCTATCTATGCATGTCTCTCTCGACGACGCAAAGGGATATTCTGCTGAATGCCCTCATCACTATCCGAGGCCCTAGACTCCTCAGCGGAACGACTAGCAGTCCTACCTCTACCTCTTCTCGGCGGCATCTAATCAAATCTCAAGGTAATAACTAACAGCAGATAATCACAGAGACAAATAAAATAATAACATAAGCCACAGAGTCAATCAAAATCAAATCCAAACTCTGTGCCTAGACTCAAGTGTGATCAAAGAAAAACGAGCTTATCCCAGTTTAAGCTCTGATACCAGAAATGTCAGGCCCCGTGCTAATTAACAATAATTAATAGCACAATTAAGCACATAAATGCGGAAGCATAAAACAGGGCTAAAAATTTTCGAAATAAGTTAGGCCTGAACTCAAATCATCATTTAAAATATCCATACTCAAAATACAAGTTTAAATCTAAACTCATACAACAACATGTAATTCAAATCAAATCAACAGCGATCCCCCGAATACATACAACCTCAGGGCATCCCCTGGATCAATAAATAGTACTATAATAACTGGGACTCAAGGAAATGGGGATCGACCAGCTGAAGTTCAAGTCTGTCCAGCTTGGTTACCTGAATATCCTGCAACTGGGCAACACAGACCCAAACAACAAAAGCAGGAAAAGAAAATACGAGGTCAAGCCTCAGTACGAGGAGCAATCAAAACAGCAAATCATGCAACATTCTATAAATCAATGCTATGAGATGCATGAGGGCTGTCAAAAGAGTCTGCAATCAAGACCAGCGTATCAACTGGCAAAATCATCACATGCGAGCCTCTATACCATGCACGGTGTATCAACCGGAGAAATCATCGGTCCGTGATCATCGAGGCCCGTCAGCCTATATCATAGCTTGGTGGTACTCAGACACGACGACTCAGTCGGTCACAACTCCGATGATAGCGTTGGACCTCTCAGGCACGACTAATCAGTCTACCGGTCACAACGTGGCTCTCAACTAGGTCATCAATCAATTTTTCAATCAGGCTCAAGATGTATGCATGAATGCCATTCAATAATCAATTCTCAATGCATACAACAACCATATGTGAAAACAGAATATATAGTCAAACAATTCATCAAACAGTTACACGTAAAATCACATAATCAATCCCACAGATTTCATAACATGAAATACAGCCATGTCCACGCTCAAAAATGTTTGAGTTGCTCCAATTCGTACCTTCAAGTCTCAATAAACCTCAACAGATCTCACCAGGCGCTACGAACTCACGGCCAAAGAAAAACAGATTCCTCCTGGCTTCAGCAACCACGACAGGAAGCTCTCTAAAGCTGCAACAACACAGGAGAACCAAAACTCCAAAAATCACGAAGCTACACGAACTCGGCAGCCACTCCGTGATCCTCTACCAGGTCGATTCACACCTCCTAGTTGGTATCAATCGAAAGAGCAACTCAAGGAGAATCCAGCGCCACCAATCTCGTTCAAAATAAAGGGTGAAATCACCGAAAATCTACCGGAGAAAGGTTCGGGTGAACAGTAGCTATCGATGGTTTCGAAGATTGAGATAAGAAATATAGGGTAGAAAATAATCTAAGTGTCGCTCAACACTTATCCATATAAATCTCCATACAACAGCTGATGTTCCCCTAAATCAGGCGTCTGGTAATGCTACAGTAGAAGTCTTACTACTGAATTAAACGTTTCTTCTCAACGGGAACAGCCGACACCAACAGACGTTGCACTTCAATTACACAACACCAAACGAAGCCTTACCAACTAATCGAAATGACGCCGCAACGCTCCAACAGCTGAGGACAAATCTCTCGCGCAACGACCAACAGTTGAGCAACTAACTAACTCAAACGACGTCGAAGAGGGACACGTCACCGTCGCTGTCAACAGCTGATCAAACCAACTCTTGGTCATATCAACGCATCAAATCCCTCTCCAGCTGATGAACAACACAACCAAAAGCTGACATAAAGCATTACACTCAAAACGATGTCGTTTAAACTTATCCAAATGACGTAGTTTCCATAGCCGCTAAGAAACACGCTAGCGAAACCAACAGGTGGTTCCTATTCACAAAACTTCGTCGCTTCAGAGTCCCTTAGCGCTCTCTGATGATCATCACAACTAAAATAACAACGTCTGAAATCCACGTCAGCATTGCTGCTGCTTCCTACCAAAACGTAACGTCTGAAATACCAAATTCGATGTTGATCCCACCCGAGAACCAGCAACTCACAGCTGATCAACTCTAAACCAAATCTGAACACCCAGAAATCACAATTCCGTGAAAATTTTAATCCAAAAGCTGATTAGCCATTAAATCATACTTAAAAAAATTTCTAATCCTCACACCCATCATCGTGGTTGTAAGTTTTTCGTTTAAGGCAAGTACAAAAGATCTTATATGCACATTTCATTTGATATATTGCTTCTATGTGTAACTGCATCTCGCAAGTTTTAAATCTGTGCTTTTGACACTTTCAGATTTATATGCATGATGTCCGAATTTATGAACGAGATATATTTTTAAAGTCGTTTTTAAGGCAGCATTTTAAGCTTTCTGAAGTTGCTGCACCTTTCGGCATTATTTCTTTTGTAAAAGGTTTGATTTTTGCCATTGGGGCTGCTGTTGTTGCTTCTGTTAGGATAGATGTTTAGCGATTAGTGAGGTTTTGAAATTTTAAACCTGATAGAGGTTATCTGGTCTTTAGTTTAGGTCATGTGAGCGTCTGTCGTATCTGTGTCGAGGGGAAGGGCTCCAAGCCAATAGGTTGTGCAGGTAGGATAGGACTCCTTTTTGATCTGGTTGGCCGTGCTGGTCGGATTGGACTCCGTTCTTATATGATTGGTTGTGCTGGTCGGATTCGACTCCGTTCTAATCTTATAGGCTGTGCTGGTAGGATTGGACTCTGTTTTAATCTGACAGGTCGTGATGGTCGGATTGGACTCCGTCCTGATTTGATAAGCCGTGCTGTCTGGCCTCGTGCTCAAATCATACAAACACACGCGGAAGCTACTAAAAAGCGGGTAAAATTTTCTATTTTGGCCTGACGGTTTAAAACAATATAATTTAAAATAGTGCGATACTCAAAATAGATATCCCCGTTTAAGAAAACAACCACAAGCGGGATACCAGCCAACAACAAACAATATAGCATAACATCAACATGTATCAGACTCCAACAACTAAAAACAACAACAAAGCACAGGGCATCCCCTGGCTAAGAATACTGATACATATAAATATGCTATACGCCACTAGGATACTCTAACCACCTCCTAGGGCACCACCAGCTGGGTTAAAACCACGACCAGCTGTAAAACCTGGGTTTCCTGTAAACAACACAACAAGGAAAAACAACCAAGCCCCAGAGGGACATAGGGTCAAACCCCAGTACGGAGAGCAACTATAAAACAGCAGTAAACAGCAAGAATAAAATGCAAATGCTATGCATGAGAAAGGAGACAACATCTCAACGAAAACTGCAACAGAATATGTGGCCACGGTGAGTGTAGGACATGTGGGTGCTACCCACTCACCCCTACTCGCCCACCCTTACCAGATGCATCAAAAACCCAACCTATGAACTGTCGTAACTAGCCACTCGGCGCATAGGGGAAATGAGAGTGCGGAAACACCGCTTGCCCTCGCATCCTGGTAAGTAAACAGAACAATAACAAAGAAGAAATGGCTGCAAAAGCTGAACGGAGATGCAAATGCGTGTATGCAACATGCTGGAATAAGAAGCATATAAACATATGCGAAACAATAATAGCATCAGCAAGTATACACCACATAACCAACAATCATCTCACAAAACAGTAGTTAGCAATAGCCATCTCACAAATTATCCAAGCCATAACATCGCTGTATTACAAGCTCCAATCCGTACCTTAATTCCTAACACAATTACCACAAAGGGATCCCGAGAAATATGGTTAAAAACATGCTAAAAAACGAAGCATAATTCTCAGGGATGCTATCAAAGGCTCACGGCTGGGAGCCACGCTCAACCAGCAACAACACAACCCATACAACTATAAAAGGAGCTTAAAACAAGGCCTATAACAAGATTCCAACAACTGAATTCGAAAGCTACCTGCTTACACAACACTTGGCCGAGAGACAGTAGCTTAGAGCTTTTGTTCTAGCCAACGATAGCCTCCAAAATGGGTAAGAGATGACAAAGCTTCTCAAGAGGAGTCCAACGCTACCTCGCACGTCCAAAACGATAACCGAAAACGATGGGAATCACCGGATAAAATCAACGGTGAACAGTACTAGGGTTCGAGAAACAGAGGTCGACAATTTGGAGAATTTTACTAAGTATGGAATCTAATATCTCAAATCGAAGACCAAGTCTTCCTTAAATAAACACGTAAAAGCTGGTTAAAATCATCCACCGACAAAACCAGTCGACGCTCGCTACAAAATACAACCAGTAGATGCAAAGAACCCACTGCTGAATTCTCAAACAACGCTAATCAAAACGATGTCGCAGCGACTTAACAAAATGACGTCGCACCGCTTACGTCATCAAATCTGCCACCAGCTGGTCGCTAATCCATCGACTGGATTCCTTAGCGCAAAACTAAAACGACGACGCACATCCTACGTCATCCAGTCGCTAGCTCTCGTGCAAAACAACCAGACGCAAGCTACAGGAAACCAGACGCAAGCTACAGTAAAGTTGACCATCGTTGACATATGCTCTCAGCTGGACAACAAGTCGACACACACGCAAACAAAACCTCGCTGCTGGTACCAGTCGCAACACCAAAACGACGTCGTGCCAAATTATCGAAACACTGTCGTTTGCTCTCAACAAACAAAATAAAGCAGCAGCTGGATACAAACATGCTAACAGCTTTTACTTAACACAACGCATCCAGATTTCACTAAAACGACGGCGTTTAGGAATCTCGCGCTACCAAAACACGCTACGACTGGATTTCACCAAGTCGACCAGCTTTCACCACGAAACCAGCTTTCACCCAAAAATCTCAAAAATACGAAAACTTCCAGAAATTCTCTAAATGAGGAATTTGACCCGAAATTACTACTCAAACATTTAACAGGATCTTAAACCACCAAGAATCTCAAAAAACACCGATTCGTTCTCACGATTAATCTTAAACACAAATCCATGTCTCCCATTTCTCCCCCACTAAAAAGGATTTTGTCCCCGAAATCAAACAACAATTCTGGCACAAAAAGATACAAACAGAACTCGCCCAACACAAGGCCAAGAGTTCAAGATAACTGAGCAAATATATATCAACAACTAGGGAAGAAATACAACCAAAAGCTACAATCTACTGGAAATTTAGCTCAACAGCTACTCAAACAGATGCGGCCACTCGCGCTGCATCTTTTCTTCCAGCTCCCAAGTAGCTTCTTCCCTTCCATGTTTGCTCCACTGCACCATTACCAACGGAATGGTCTTATTCCTCAACTGTTTCTCTTTTCTGCCAAGGATCTGCAAAGGATATTCTTGATAACTCAACGACTGATCTAGCTCCACCTCGTCAGTTCCAAGAACATTTGACGGATCTGGCTCATACTTCCTCAACATGGAAACATGAAACACGTCATGAATAGAAGACAACTCTGGCGGCAACTACAGCCCATACGCTAAAGGGCCAATCCTCTCAACAATCTCATACGGTCCGACGTAACGAGGGGCTAACTTTCCCTTCCGTCCAAAGCGCATCACACTGCGAAACGGAGAAACTTTGAGAAATACATGATCACCAACCTGAAACTCAAGAGGTCGACGCCTCTTATTCGCATAACTGGCTTGGCGATCCTGGGCAGCTTTCATCCGCTGTATAATAAGATCCATGTGATCTTTCATTTGCTGCACAAAGTCAGGGGCAGATAGCTGCTTCTCCCCCACTTCTTCCCAACACACTGGCGATATGCACTTCCTGCCATACAAAGCCTCAAAAGGCGCCATGCCAATCGTCACCTGATAGCTGTTATTATACGAAAATTCAACCAAAGACAACGCGTCTTGCCAGCTACCTCCGAAATCCAACACAACAGCTCGCAACATATCCTCTAACGTCTGGATAGTGCACTCAGATTGGCCATCTGTCTGGGGGTGATACGCTGTAACGCCCCAAAATCCATAGGACCACATCTATGCATTTTATTGATTTCATGGGCCAAATTGGCAATTTTAAATGTTATGTATTTGCTGATTTATTGATATTAGAAAGTAAGACGCGCTGTGGCTGGTACCAGCAGATGACTCCAAAGAGCGATGCACGAGCTGGTTTTAAATCGATCGAAAATTATTTTAAGGAGGACAAATGATTTCTTTTGAAAAAGGTTTGTGTTTTAAAATTAAATGATATGAAGGGAATTTTGCTAAATTATTTTATAAGTGTGTCATGCTTGGTTTCACAAGTAGCTTCCCACTAATCCCTTTCATATAAAAACCTGTTTTCAAAGTAAGATTTTCATCATTTGCAGAGAAAAGTTTTAAAGTGTTCTTCAAAATATTTCCAGAAGAGTTCGTGCGTTGCTCAAGGAGAAGATTTCTGCAGGAATTAGTTGCTGTCGCAAAGCTTTGTTAAAGGCAAGTAAAAGCTGATCCTTTGCTACACCATTTGAAGCATATATTGTTGATTTTATGGATCTGCTTGCCTGCATGTTTAAAATATGTTGAAGTTATTGTTTAAAATGATTTTATGCATGTTCAAGGAAAGAAGATGGGTTCGAAAATGATGTTTTGATAATTATGATGCTTCCAAAATGTTTTCCAGAAAGTTATGATGTTTTAAAGTGCTGAGGATTCGAGTTTATTCCAATAATGTTTATGAATGTTCTTCAATTTAGTAGTTGTAATATCATAATTTGATAACGGTGTGATCGGTAGTTGCTAGTCGAATCATTATGAAGTTTGATTTGATAGGCAACGGCTGAGTGCATAGTTGTTGTTTTGATGTTATAATATAAAGCCAAATTTCAGCAGTTGTGTTGTTTTCATAAATTTCAGTAGATGCACTGTTTACCAGCAGATGCATTTTATTTATAAAATCCAGCAGTTATATTGCTTTCGTAAATATTCAGCAGATGCATTGTTCATTAGCAGGTGCATTTTGTGGTAATAGTTCAGCAGTTGTTCTATTCGTTTCTAAGTACAGTTCATTGCAGCTGGTATTAGTTTTGCGACTGGTACTATTTATTGCGCCTGGTTTTATAGATGTTAGCGCTTTTCTTGCGACTGGTTGTTTAACGTTTTTCTTTACGGCTGGTTGATGCGCTAACGACGTCGTTCCCTTAAGTTATAAAATATCAGCAGATAGTCTTACGTCATCATATTTGTTACTTACTTCAACGACATTGTTTCATTTAATATGTTGTCATTGTAAAAGATCTTGCAGCTGGTTTCTGTTCATTCCAGCTGGTTTCTTTTAGCGATGTTTGCGAACAGTAGGAATTTTTTTTGTTTCATAAGTACTGTTCCATTTTCTTGCGACTGGTTCCTGTTTTGCGACTGGTTCCTATTCCTTGCGACTGGTTTCTCTTGCGACTGGTCTCATTTCAACGTTATTTTCCTAAAGTCGAATTCGATACTCGGTAAAGTTTTAAAAATGGGAAGCGGGAGTTTTAAATAATGGAACCCGATGATGTTTAAGAAATTTGAAAGAAAGAAAAGGATGTTAATGGAACCAAAGTTTATTTTAAGATTATGGCATAGATAGTTGACGGTCACCAAGGAGAAGGGTGAGTAGTTGTCTAGATGTCGACAGCCCTTTCATATGAGCTATATGCTAAAATTGATATCGGAAGTCATTTTTATCAAAGTGCAACACAGACCATGAGGAGCTTATATGCCATAATCTAAAGAAAAGAAATTGATGTTAAGAGCTGGGCTATTAACCCCTGTCTCTTAGATTACGAAAGAATTGTTTATGAAATGTTTATGTATGTTCAGATGTCTGCCTGCGTATTATGAAATTGTTATTACTCAGGTTTAGTTGCTGAGCCTTTAGGCTCACTAGCTTTTATAATGGTGCAGGTGCGACAGCTGGAGAACGAACAAAAGGTGAAACTTGAAATACAGCTGCTGGTTGGTGTTGTGTTTATCCAAGGCCTACGTTTTCCGTGTCTCAGTTGTATTGTTTTGAGTTAGAATGTACTGTATTAGATCAGTTGCAACGGTTGTATATTTACATAGAATAGCAGCTGTTGTAAATCGTAATTGCAAAGTTATATAATATACTCTATTTTTCCGCAAATAAGTTTCAGCAGTTGGCGCGCAATTCAGTGTTTGATAGTTTGTCTTTGAGTTTCTATTTCTTTTGAGGTTATAAGGAATATAGCTTATAACAAATTATCTTTCAGTTCTTCTTTTGTTTCGAAATTTTTATTTACCCCGATCTCGTGGCCCCGTTGGGTTCGGGCGTCACAACATGGTATCAGAGCAACGTTCCTGAGATAAACACACGCACCATCAGCTGGATCAAAGTTCATCGTCTGTTCTTCTAAGTTTTGAGTTTATTTTCAGAGCATTGTCTTTAAATTATTTAGCATGTTCTGATATATGTATGTGGTGGATTACGGGCTATAGAATATAGAATGGCAGGAAGAGGAAGAACTAGAAGAAATATTCCTTTAGAAGAAACTGATAGTGATAATAATGCTAATATCACTCAATCGTTACGACTGCTGGTAGAGCAAAATAATAGAGGCAATGGCTAATCTTCCAGCAGTATGGGACCAATTAATGATGATCCCCAGGAGAAGTTCAGACGACAGAAACCTAAGGAATTTAGTGGTACAACTGACCCACTAGTTGCGGAGAGCTGGATTAAATCCATGGAGGTTATTTTTGAGTACCTCCAAATGTCTGATTTAGATAGGCCAAGGTGCGCTATCTACATGTTAAGGGAAGATGCGATGATTTGGTCGGAAGGGTCCAAATTGTCTGTGGATCTACTGAATTTAACTTGGGAAGATTTTAAGCAAGTGTTCTTTGAACAATACTTCCCAGCTGGTAAAAGGTCTGAGTTGAAAAGGGATTTCTTGACCCTTAAACAAGGAAGTTTAACTGTGCAAGAATATGCACGTGTATTTGAACGAGGGTGCTACTTTGTGCCATTGATTGGAAGAGATCCAGAGGAGAAATTGAATCATTTCATTGAAGGATTGAAACCTATGTTCAAAATGAATGTTAGGCTATCTGTGCCAAGGACTTACAGAGAAGCAGTGGATAGAGCCCTGCAAGTTGAAAGGGATTGGAAGAATCTTGATGAAGAAAGGCAGCAAAAGAGACAAGCCTTTCAGCAGAAGGACCAGAGGCCATTCAAGAAACAGAACAACAACCACCAGAGGCCTCAGGAGCAAAAGCCTGTACAGATTCAACCTATAAGCTCTGTTCCTTCTAGTAATATTAGAACAGAATGTCCTAAGTGCCATAAGAATCATTTGGGACAATGCAGACTTGGACAAAACATCTGCTATAAATGTGGAAAGCCTGGACATATTTTGAAGAATTGTCCAAAGCTCAAACAACTGGTGACCAGCAGAGCTTTTGTTATGACAGCTGAACAAGCTCCTCCAGACTCGACAGTAGTCACAGGTGAAAATTCGATAGCTGGATTTCCTTCTCTAGCTTTGATAGATTCAGGAGCTACGCATTCATTTATTGCTGCTAAGTTTGTTAAGAAACTGCCTATCCAGCCGGAGCAAGTAATGATAGGTTATTGTGTGTCGGTACCATCAGGGGAGAAGTTGGTATCGCACGAGTTGTTTAGAAGTTTAGAACTCAAATTTCAAGGACATAAGATTACTGCTGATTTGATTGTGTTACCGATGCCAGAATTTGATATAATTTTTGGAATAGATTGGCTAACTAAGCATGGGGTAGTAATTAACTATAAGCTACGAACAGTCGAGATTAACCCACCAGTAGGAAAGTCATTCCAGTTTGTAGCCAAACATGTTGATAAAGTTCCCCGAGTTGTATCATCTTTAGTAGCGACTGATAGACCCCAACTATCAACTGTAGAAGTAGCAAATGAATTCCCTGAAGTCTTTCCAGAAGACATCCAGGGACTGCCACCAAACAGAGAGCTGGAATTCTCAATTGATTTGGTTCCAGGAGCTACTCCAGTATCTAGACCACCATATAGATTAGCTCCATCAGAAATGAAAGAACTGAAAGAACAAATACAAGATCTGCTGGAAAAGGGGTTTATAAGACCAAGTACTTCCCCTTGGGGAGCCCCTGTTTTATTTGTTAAGAAGAAGGATGGGAGTATGAGGTTATGTATAGATTACAGAGAGTTAAAAAAATTGACAATTAATAATAAGTATCCATTACCTAGGATAGAAGATCTGTTCGACCAATTGAGAGGGTCAGTAGTATTTTCTAAGATCGACTTGAGGTCTGGACACCATCAATTAAAGATTAAGTCAGCTGATGTTTACAAGACAGCCTTTAGAACTAGGTATGGCCATTATGAATTTTTGGTTATGCCTTTTGGACTCACGAATGCTCCATCAGCTTTTATGGATTTAATGAATAGGGTCTTTCAACCATTTCTGGACCAGTTTGTAGCTGTATTTATTGATGACATCTTAGTGTATTCTAAGACCAGAAGGGAGCACGTCCAACATTTAAGAATCGTACTCCAGATTTTGAAAGATAAGCAGTTGTTTGCTAAATTTAGTAAATGTGATTTCTGGATGGAGAAAGTATCATTCTTAGACCATATAATTTCTAAGGATGGAATAGAAGTTGACCCAGCCAAGGTAGAAGCTGTTCGTGACTGGCCAGCACCAAATAATGTTGCAGAAATAAGGAGTTTCTTGGGTTTAGCTGGATATTATAGGAGATTTATCCAAGGATTCTCTAAGATTGTTGTTCCCCTGACTACGTTAACAAGGAAGCAGGTAAAATATAACTGGACAGTTGAATGTCAAAATAGTTTTGACAAATTGAAGCAAGCATTGATTGAAGCGCCTGTGTTAACAATGCCAAATGATGAAGGAAGATTTGTAATTTATACTGATGCTTCTAAATTGGGACTAGGAGCTGTGTTGATGCAAGATTGTAAAGTCATATCATACGCATCTAGACAGCTGAAGGATCATGAGAAGAATTACCTAACCCATGACTTAGAACTGGCAGCTGTGGTCTTTGCCCTTAAAATATGGAGGCATTACCTTTATGGGGAGAAGTGTGAGATATTTACAGATCATAAAAGTTTGAAATAATTCTTTACCCAGAAAGAATTGAATATGAGGCAGAGGCGATGGTTGGAGCTGGTTAAAGATTACGATTATATTATCAGTTATCACCCAGGAAAAGCAAACGTGGTAGCTGATGCTCTAAGTAGGAAATCAGCAGGACTAGCGCAGCTAACTGTTCAGAAGCCATTGACAACTGAAATTGAAAAGTTTGGACTTGAAATAGTGTCCAGCAGCAGCAGTAATAACGTGATCTTAGCAAACCTCTCAGTAAGATCAAATTTGTTAAACCAAATTCGAGAAGGTCGGCTGCAAGATGAACAATTGAAGAAATGGGTTAAACAAGATAAAGAAAAAGGCAGCAGTCTTTATTTTTCAGAAGATGGAATTGTTAGGTATTTGGGTAGAATCTGGGTACCTCAAGTAGATGATTTAAGAGCTGATCTCTTGAAAGAAGCTCATACAGCTCCATATTCAGTACATCTAGGAAGTACGAAAATGTACAAGGACCTCCAGCAGTTGTATTGGTGGCCAGGAATGAAGAGAGATGTTGCCAAGTTTGTAGCGGAATGCTTAACTTGTCAGCTGGTGAAAGCTGAGCACCAGCGACCAGTTGGATTATTGAAGCCATTACCCATTCCAGAATGGAAGTGGGAGAGTATAGCGATGGATTTTGTAACTGGATTACCAAGAACAGTTCAAGGATATAACTCCATATGGGTTATAATTGATAGACTCACTAAGTCTGCTCATTTCTTACCAGTTAAAACAACATATGAGGTGAGCAGATACGCAAAATTGTATATTAAGGAAATATTGAGGCTACATGGTGTTCCAGTTTCCATTGTATCAGATAGAGATCCTAAGTTTACATCAGCATTTTGGAAAAGTCTACACAAGGATATGGGTACAAAGCTGACATTCAGTACTGCGTTTCACCCCCAGACTGATGGACAATCAGAAAGGGTGATTCAGATTTTAGAAGACTTGATCAGAGCTTGTATTGTCGATTTTTCAGAAAGTTGGGATTCGAAATTGCCACTGGTAGAGTTTGCCTACAACAACAGTTTCCAAGCTTCGATTCAAATGGCTCCATATGAAGCTCTCTATGGCAGAAAGTGTAGAACACCACTTCATTGGGATGAAGTTGGTGAAAGAGCTGGTTTAGGACCAGATATTGTGGAACCATTAGTAGCAGCTGTTAGAAAAATAAAGGAAAGAATGAAGGCTGCTCAAAGTCGACAGAAAAGTTATGCAGACAATCGAAGAAGGGAGCTGAATTTTGAGATAGGTGATCACGTATTTCTGAGAATAGCTCCAATGAAAGGAGTTATGCATTTTGGGAAGAAAGGGAAACTGATTCCAAGATATATTGGACCATATGAGATCCTGGAGAAGATAGGAACATTAGCCTATCGTGTAGCACTGCCTCCCTAGCTGGTAGCTGTGCACAATGTTATTCACGTATCAGCTTTGAGGAAATATGTTCCTAACCCCTCACATGTGTTAAGTCATGAACCAATCCAGTTAACACCGGATTTAAGTTATGAAGTGCGACCAGAAAGAGTTCTCCTCCGAGAAATTAGAAGATTAAGAAACCTTAGCATTCCCATGATTAAGATATAAATTGTCCAACCAGTCGGAGCGAGAAGCAACGTGGGAAACAGAAGCTGATATGCTAAGTCTTTACCCATATTTTTTTGGTACGTAAATTTCGAGGACGAAATTTCAATAAGGAGGGTAGAGTTGTAACGCCCCAAAATCCATAGGACCACATTTATGCATTTTATTGATTTCATGGGCCAAATTGGCAATTTTAAATGTTATGTATTTGCTGATTTATTGATATTAGAAAGTAAGATGCGCTGCGGCTGGTACCAGCAGATGACTCCAAAGAACGATGCACGAGCTGGTTTTAAATCGATCGAAAAATATTTTAAGGAGGACAAATGATTTCTTTTGAAAAATGTTTGGTGTTTTACAAATTAAAATGATATGAAGGGAATTTTGCTAAATTTTTTATAAGTGTGTCATTCTTGATTTCACAAGATGCTTGCCACTAATCCCTTTCATATAAAAACCTGTTTTCAAGGTAAGATTTTAATCATTTGCAAAGAAAAGTCTTAAAGTTTTCTTCAAAATATTTCCAGAAGAGTTCGTGCGTTGCTCAAGGAGAAGATTTCTGCAGGAATTAGTTGTTGTCGCAAAGCTTTGTTAAAGGCAAGTAAAAGCTGATCCGTTGCTACACTATTTGAAGCATATATTGTTGATTTTATGGATCTGCTTGCTTGCATGTTTAAAATATGTTGAAGTTATTGTTTAAAATGATTTTATGCATGTTCAAGTAAAGAAGATGGGTTCGAAAATGATGTTTTGATAATTATGATGCTTGCAAAATGTTTTCCAGAAAGTTATGATGTTTTAAAGTGCTGAGTATTCGAGTTTATTCCAAGAATGTTTATGAATGTTCTTCAATTTAGTAGTTGTAATATCAGAATTTGATAACGGTGTGATCGATTGTTGCTAGTCGAATCCATATGAAGTTTGGTTTGATAGGCAACGGCTGATTGCATAGTTGTTGTTTTGATGTTATAATATAAAGCCAAATTTCAGCAGTTGTCTTGTTTTCATAAATTTCAGTAGATGCACTGTTTACCAGAAGATGCATTTTATTTATAAAATCCAGCAGTTATATTGCTTTCGTAAATATTCAGCAGATGCACTGTTCATCAGCAGGTGCATTTTGTGGTAATAGTTCAGCAGTTGTTCTATTCGTTTCTAAGTACTGTTCATTGCAGCTGGTATTAGTCTTGCGACTGGAACTATTTATTGCGCCTGGTTTTATAGATGTTAGCGCTTTTCTTGCGACTGGTTGTTTAACGTTTTTCTTTACGGCTGGTTGATGCGATAACGACGTCGTTCCCTTAAGTTATAAAATAGTCTTGCGACTGGAACTATTTATTGCGCCTGGTTTTATAGATGTTAGCGCTTTTCTTGCGACTGGTTGTTTAACGTTTTTCTTTACGGCTGGTTGATGCGATAACGACGTCGTTCCCTTAAGTTATAAAATATCAGCAGATAGTCTTACGTCATCATATTTGTTACTTACTTCAACGACATCGTTTTATTTAATACGTTGTCTTAGTAAAAGATCTTGCAGCTGGTTTCTGTTCATTCCAGCTGGTTTCTTTTAGCGAAGTTTGCGAACAGTAGGAATATGTTTTGTTTCATAAGTACTGTTCCATTTTCTTGCGACTGGTTCCTGTTTTCTGACAGGTTCCTATTCCTTGCGACTGGTCTCATTTCAACGTTATTTTTCATAAATTCGAATTCGATACTCAGTAAAGTTTTAAAAATGGGAAGCGAGAGTTTTAAATAATGGAACCCGATGATGTTTAAGAAATTTGAAAGAAAGAAAAGGATGTTAATGGAACCAAAGTTTATTTTAAGATTATGGCATAGATAGTTGACGGTCACCAAGGAGAAGGTGAGCAGTTGTCTAGATGTCGACTGCCCTTTCATATGAGCTATATGCTAAAACTGATATCGGAAGTCATTTTTATCAAAGTGCAACACAGACCATGAGGAGCTTATATGTCATAATCTAAAGAAAAGAAATTGATGTTAAGAGCTGGGCTATTAACCCCTGTCTCTAAGATTACGAAAGAATTGTTTATGAAATGTTTATGTATGTTCAGATGTCTGCCTGCGTATTATGAAATTTTTATTACTCAGGTTTTACTTGCTGAGCCTTTAGGCTCACTAGCTTTTAAAATGGTGCAGGTGCGACAGCTCGAGAACGAACAGAAGGTGAAACTTGAAATACAGCTACTGGGTGGTGTTGTGTTTATCCAAGGCCTACGTTTTCCGTGTCTCAGTTGTATTGTTTTGAGTTAGAATGTACTGTATTAGATCAGTTGCAACGGTTGTATATTTACATATAATAGCAGCTGTTGTGGTTTTCCGTGTCTCAGTTGTATTGTTTTGAGTTAGAATGTACTGTATTAGATCAGTTGCAACGGTTGTATATTTACATATAATAGCAGCTGTTGTAAATCGCAATTGCAAAGTTATATAATATACTCTGTTTTTTCGCAAAAAAGTTTCAGCAGTTGGCGCGCAATTCAGTGTTTGATAGTTTTGTTTTTGAGTTTCTATTTCTTTTGAGGTTATAAGGAATACAGCTTATAACAAATTATCTTTCAGTTCTTCTTTTGTTTCGAAATTTTTATTTACCCCGATCTCGTGGCCCCGTTGGGTTCTGGCGTCACATACGCGGTGCTCATAGCCAATCTGGTACCCAAAGCTGTTTGCAAACTCTTCCAAAAACTAGAAGTAAACCTCGGATCTCGGTCGGAAACGATCGAAACGGGCACACCATGCAGTCTAACCACAAAATCAACGTACAGCTTCGCCATCTTCTTCAACGAGAAGGTCATCCCATAAGTAATAAAATGTGCAGACTTCGACAGTCGGTCTATAACCACCCAAATAGTATCGCATCCTCTTCTGGAACGAGGCAGATGCGTCACGAAATCCATAGAAATGTGCTCCCAATTCCATTGGGGCACTTCTGAACTCTGCAACAGACCACCAGGTCTCATCCTTTCGGCCTTAACCATCTGACAATTCAAACAACGAGCAACAAAACCAGCAACATCGCTCTTTAGGCCAGCCCACCAACAGTGCGGCTTCAAAGCATGGTACATCTTCCGTGCACCAGGATGAACACTATGTCTGCTACAGTGCGCTTCCCGAAGGATCTCCTCCTTCAAATCAATCAAATTGGGCACAACCAACCTGCCTCGGAAACGCAAACAACCATCGGAAGAGACAGAGAAATCCTCAAGTTCACCAGCCCTGACCTTCAACTTCAACTCGTGGATAGACGGATCAGTCCTCTGAGCTGCCCGAATGGTCGAAACAATCTGTGGCTCCACTTGGAACTATGAAACCACAACGCAATCCTCAACCGGGTAAAATCTCCAACCCGTAGTGTTAAGATGCTCCTGATCTTTAGAGACGTACAACGACGCAAGCATCTCACTAGCCTTCCTGCTCAAAGCATCGGCCACTACGTTCGACTCTCCAGGCTGGTACTTGATCTCACAGTCAAAGTCCTTTAGCAGCTCTATCCACCTACGTTGTCTCATATTCAAGTCAGGCTGCGAAAACAGATACTGCAAACTCTTGTGGTCCGAGTACACCACAAACTGCTCGCCATACAGGTAGTGACTCCAGATCTTCAACGCAAAGACCACCGCTGCTAACTACAAATCATGAACTGGGTAACGAGTCTCGTGCGATTTCAACTACCGCGAGGCATACGCAATTACTCGACCATTCTGCATCAATACACAACCTAACCCATTGAGAGAAGCGTCAGAACAAACAACAAAACCACGTGAACCGGACGGCAGAGCCAACACAGGCGCAGTAGTCAACTTTTCCTTGAGCAGTTGAAAAGCATTCTCGCACTGCTCAGTCCAAACAAACCTCTTGTCCTTCTGAGTCAATTGAGTCATCGCCTTTGCTATACTAGAAAATCCTTCGATGAAACGACGATAATAGCCAGCCAGACCCAAGAACTACGAATCTCGGAAACATTCCTGGGACGCTCCCAGCTCAGAACAGCATCAACCTTGCTAGGATCCACCGAAATCCCCTCGGCTGAAATCACATGTCCCAAGAAAACGACGCGATCCAACCAAAACTCACATTTGGAGAACTTTGCATACAACTGCTGGTCTCTCAGCGTCTGAAGGACAATATGCAAATGCTTCTTGTGCTCCAAAGGAGATTTCGAATAGACTAAGATGTTGTCAATGAACACGATCACAAACTGATCGATAAACTCGTGGAAAACTCGATTCATCAAATCCATAAAGACTGCAGGGGCATTAGTCAATCCAAACGGCATCACCAAAAACTCGAAATACACGTACCTGGTACGAAAGCAGTCTTAGCGACATCTTGTTCTCTCACTCTCAGCTGATGGTACCCTGAACGAAGATCAATCTTTGAATACACCGCAGAACCTTGCAACTGATCAAACAGATCATCGATTCTCGGAAACGGGTACTTGTTCTTCACAGTGGCTTTGTTCTACTGGCGGAAATCAATGCACATCCACATTGAGCCATCTTTCTTCTTCACAAACAAGATGGGCGCTCCCCATGGCGACATACTAGGTTGGATAAAACCTTTCTCCAGCAAATCTTCCAACTGCACCTTGAGTTCTCTCAACTCCGCAGGCGCCAGACGATAAGGAACACGAGAAATCGGAGCTGTACCAGGAACCAGCTCTATGCTGAAGTCAATCTCCCGCCTCGGAGGGAAACCAGGAATCTCCTCCAGAAATACATCGGGAAAGTGCCGCACCACGGGAACGTCACTAAGCTACACATGGGAAGAAGAAGATGCATCCAAAGCGTAAATCAGGAAACCAGCATTTCGTAAGGATAACAAGCTGAACATTTCCATAGCTGAAACCAACGGGATCTTCGATCTATAATCCTGGCCGTAGAAGTCAAACTTCTCGCCAGACAAAGGCCTAAAACGCACTATCCCATGGAAGCAGTCCACGGAGGCCCTATAGTTGGACAGCACATCCATCCCAACTATGCAATCGAAATCCCAAAGCATCAATCGGATCAAGTTCGCTAATAGGACATGCTCACCAAACCGCAACACACCATCCCAGTGTCAAACAACACTCGTGCAGGAAACTCAAAGACAAGACATGTACCTGCAATCACCCTGCTCGGCGTCTCCTCCACTTGTTCCCGAGTAATGGTGTTGGCCTGAGCATGCTGGGGTCCAAAGAAGAAAGGTTGAGACGATTGTCCGAACCGCGATGGACCAGGCTGCTGAAAAGGCCTAAACTGAGTCTCACCCAATCGAGGCTGCGGAAACTGAGGGGAACGACCCCTAGACTGACCTCCTCGACCCTGAGGCTGGGCCGCGGTCTGCTGTGATCCAGCTGACGGACACACTCTCGCAAAATGCCCGTACTGACCACAAAGGTTGCAGGAACCCTGCACACCTAAACACCGAGTGGAAGGATGCTTTCCACCGCAAAAGCCACAAAACTCAGTCCGAGATCCACTGCTACTCAAACTGCCTGAACTAGAAGAGCCAGAACCCGAATTCTTCTTGAACTGCTGACCTCGGGGTCGAAACCTCTGACGGCCAGACTGCTGAGCCACCTATGGCTGCTGCTGCTGCTGGGGCTGATGGGCTGACTGGGAGTACTGGGAAGACTGCGCTCCCTGAATAGCAGGACGACTAACCTGCACCGCCTGCTGCCTGCGAGCACGACGACTCTGCAAACCCTCCTCAATATCAATAGCAGTGTCAACTGATTCAGCATAGCTATTGGGTTTGCTGGTCAACACCATCTGATACAACTTTTCGTTCAAGCCCTCAAGAAATCGAGTCCGCTTGGCCCTCTCCCGGCCAGAAACATGGGGAACGTACGCCAACAGAGAAGAAAACTTCCTAGCATACTCCCGAACAGTCATGGAACCCTGCTCCAGATGGTCGAACTCCCGCTCCCGGGCGTTCACATAAGACTCGGGTACATAATCCTGTCGGAAGGTCTCGCAAAAACTGTCCCAAGAGATCCCAACACCGGTCTCTAACAAGGTACTCGAAGCGCCTCGCCACCAGCGCTCCGCCGCCTTCCTAAGCAAGAGGGTCACTAAACTCAGCCGAAGATCATCATCATACTGCACCCGATCGAAAAGACCAATAATGTTACGGAGCCACGAGTCCGCATCCTCACTGTACTCATCACCGTTAAAGACTGGAGGGTTCATCCTCTGAAAACGTGCTATCACCACGTCCATCCGCTCCACCGAAGGTGCTGAAATATCATCTTCCTCCTCGTTGCTAACACGAGTATGACTACGGGCACTACGCCTATCCTCATTCTGTCCTGCTGATTCCTCAAACTGCCCCCTACCTCTACCACGACGTCTAGGCGGCATCTACGAAAACACTCAACAGGATCAAGCAAAACAGAACAGATACAACAAAGATAGCACATAACACAGAAATATGCAGTACATAGTCAAGCACATGAAACACACAACATTGTGCCTACACTCAAGTGTGATCAAAGAAATCGAGCTTATCCCAGCTTAAGCTCTGATACCCAAAATGTCAGGCCTCGTGCTCAAATCATACAAACACACGCGGAAGATACTAAAAAACGGGTAAAATTTTCGCCTTTGGCCTGACGGTTTGAAACAATATAATTTAAAATAGTGCGATACTCAAAATAGAATCCAGTTTAAGAACAACCACAAGCGGGCTACCAACCAACAACAAACAATATAGCATAACATCAACATGTATAAGACTCCAACAACTAAAAACATTAACAAAGCACAGGGCATCCCCTGGCTAAGAATACTGATACATATAGATATGCTATACGCCACTGGGATACTCTAACCACCTCTGGGGCACCACCAGTTGGGTTAAAACCATGACCAGCTGTAAAACCTGGGTTTCCTGTAAACAACAAAACAAGGAAAAACAACCAAGCCCTAGAGGGACATGGGGTCAAACCCCAGTACGGAGAGCAACTATAAAACAGCAGAAACAGCAAGAATAAAATGAAAATGCTATGAATGAGAAAGGAGACAACATCTCAACAAAAACTGCAACAGAATATGTGGCCACGGTGAGTGTAGGACATGTGGGTGCTACCCACTCACCCCTACTCGCCCACCCTTACCAGATGCATCAACAACCCAACCTATGAACTGTGGTAGCTAACCACTCGGTGCATAGGGGAAATGAGAGTGCGGAAACACTGCTCGTCCTCGAATCCTGGTAGTAAACAGAACCATAACAACGAAGCAATGGCTGCAAAATCTGAACGGTGATGCAAATGCGTGTATGCAACATGCTCACTGCTCGTCCTCGAATCCTGGTAGTAAACAGAACCATAACAACGAAGCAATGGCTGCAAAATCTGAACGGTGATGCAAATGCGTGTATGCAACATGCTGGAATAAGAAGCATATAAAGATATGCGAAACAATAATAGCATCAGCAAGTATACACCACATAATCAACAATCATCTCACAAAACAACAGCCAGCAATAGCCATCTCACAAATTATCCAAGCCATAAAATCGCTGTATTACAAGCTCCAATCCGTACCTTAATTCCTAGCACAATTACCACAAAGGGATCCCGAGAAATCTGGTTAAAAACCTGCTAAACAACGAAGCATAATTCTCAGGGATGCTATCAAAGTCTCACGGCTGGGAGCCACGCTCAACCAGCAACAACACAACCCATACAACTATTAAAGGAGCTTAAAACAAGTCCTTTAACAAGATTCCAACAACTGAATTCGAAAGCTAGCTTCTTACACAACACTCGGCCGAGAGACAGTAGCTTCGAGCTTTTGTTATAGCCAACGATAGCCTCCAAAATGGGTAAGAGATGACAGAGCTTCTCAAGAGGAGTCCAACGCTACCTCTCACGTCCAAAACGATGACCGAAAACGATGGGAATCACCGGATAAAATCAATGGTGAACAGTACTAGGGTTCGAGAAACAGAGGTCGACAATTTGGAGAATTTTACTAAGTATGGAATCTGATATCTCAAATCGAAGACCAAGTATTCCTTAAATAAACACGTAAAAGCTGGTTAAAATCATCCACCGACAAAACCAGGCGACACTCGCTACAAAATACAACCAGTAGATGCAAAGAACCCACTGCTGAATTCTCAAACAACGCTAATCAAAACGATGTCGCAGCGACTTAACAAAACGACGTCGCACCGCTTACGTCATCAAATCTGCCACCAGCTGGTCGCTAATCCATCGACTGGATTCCTTAGCGCTAAACTAAAACGACGACGCACATCCTACGTCATCCAGTCGCTAGCTATCGCGCAAAACAACCAGACGCATGCTACAGGAAACCAGACGCAAGCTACAGTAAAGTTGACCATCGTTGACATATGCTCTCAGCTGGACAACAAGTCGACACACACGCGAACAAAACCTCGCAGCTGGTACCAGTCGCAACACCCAAACGACGTCGCGCCAACTTATCGAAACGCTGTCGTTTGCTCTCAACAAACAAAATAAAGCAGCAGCTGGATACAAACATGCTACCAGCTTTTACTTAACACAACGCATCCAGATTTCACTAAAACGACGGCGTTTAGGAATCTCGCGCTACCAAAACACGATACGACTGGATTTCACCAATTCGACCAGCTTTCACCACAAAACCAGCTTTCACCCAAAAATCTCAAAAATACGAAAACTTTCAGAAATGCTCTAAATGAGGAATTTGATCCGAAATTACTACTCAAACATTTAACAGAGATCTTAAACCACCAAGAATCTCAAAACATCGATTCATTCTCACGATTAATCTTAAACACAAATCCAGGTCTCACACGTGCTGGTCTGATTAGCATCGTTCTGATCTGATAGATCATGCTAGTCGGATTGTTGGCTTGACAGTTGTAATCTGTTTGACTATTCAGTATTTTGACCGTCCTAATCTATTTGACTGTTCAAGTTTTTGACCATCCTAAACTGTTTGACTGTTCCAGTCTGGTTTTACCATTTAAATCTGAGTTGACCATTTCATTCTAGTTTGACTGTTCTAATATGTGTTGACCATTCCAGTCTGGTTTGATCGTTCTAATCTGAGTTGATTGTTCCCAATCTAGTTTGACTATTCTAATCTGATTTTCACTGTTCCAGTTTGATTAACCTTCCTAAATTGATTGACAGTTCCAGTCTGATTTGACCATCCTAATCTGAGGTGACCATTTTGAACTGAGTTGGTCATCCTAATCCGATTTTACTGTGCTGATTTGATCTCCTGATCTGAACTGCACTTCTAATCTATTCTAGTCAAGTCACTCTAGGAAATTGTCCAGCTGAGTGTTTTTTGGGTTTTAGAGGCAGCAACATGAAAATTTTAAGCTTTAATTATGAATTTTAGCAAATTATTCAAATTTTAATTTTTATGATTTTTATGAAAATTTAAAGTGAAGGAAAAGACAAATTTTGAGGCAAGAAAATTATTATAGGTTTTAGCCGAATAACATTATTTTTGAATGATGTGACTTGATTGTGGTTGATCTATGATGGAAATGGGATTGAGAAACGTCTCGTTTTTCCATATCAAACTGACACATAATGTGAGACCTGAAGTTGTAATAAAAGATTAATTGTTGGATTAATCGGATTTTAAGGAATTCTGGTGGTTCAGATTTCTGTTTGAAGACTCTGTTTGCATTTTCGGGTCAGATTTCACATTTAGAGCAATTCTGTAAGTTTTCGTATTTTTTAGTTTTGGAGGTGAAAGCTGATCGTTTTGGTGAAAGCTGGTAGCAGCTTGTATTCAGTAGTCGCGGGAGATCGAAACGTCGTCGTATTAGCCTTTGGTGAAGTCTGTCAGCAGTTGGCATTTTTAGTTGTAAAATCAGCAGACAGCACTAAGGACTCTAAAGCGACGACGTTTTGGTAAACAAGAACCAGCTGTTAGTTTTGTTAGATTGTTTCTATTTGAGGATTGAAACTACTTCGTTTTGGGAATTCATCAGTTGGTGTGTTTCCCTTTAGTATCGATCAGCTGTTGGGTTATGCGACGCCGTTTTAATTAGTTGAAACGCAGTGTTTTGAGTATCAGCTGGTAGTTGCGCTATACGTTTACTGTTGAGAGATCTGATGCGCTATTTCATCCAGCTGCTGGTTTAGATGATCAGATGTCGACAGATATGGTGACGTATTCTATGCGACGTCGTTTTGTTAAGTTGATGCAACACCATTTTGTCTAGAGTTGTTTGTAAGATTCAGCTGTTGATTTGTTTTGCGAAAGCTGATTGTGTCAACAGCAATGCCTGCTGGTTAGTTTCTTGTGTTGTCGACTGGTTTTGTCGGTGGAGTTGTTCTTGCTGCTGTCAGCTGGTGAGAAGCTTATATATATATTGGGAGACTTAGTCTTCGACTAGATATCAGATTCTATACTTAGAGATATTTTCTCCCGATTGGTGTTCTTCGCTTCGAACCCTAGAGCACTGTTCACCGTAGTATTTCTCCGCCGAATTCCCGTCGATTTCGGCATTGTTTGTCACGTTTGAGGTAGCGTTGGACTTCCCTCTTGAAGCTCTTTCGATTGATAGCCCTTTTGGAGGCTGTAGTGGGCTGGAGCGAAATCTCGAAGCTACTGTCTTTCTGCCGTGTGGTTGTGCGTTCAGGTAGCCTTTCGAATTTGTGATGAGATCTTGTTCCTAGCCTTGAATTGAGCTTCCTGTTAAGTTGTATTAGGGTGTTAGTTGCTGGTTGAGCGTAGGACTCCCAGCCGTGACTTTCTGTAGTTGGCCGTGAGCTTTTGTTGATGTTTCCCCTGTATCTTGAGTGTGTTCAGCAGGTCAGGATCAGAATTCACGGGCCTTGAATTGTGGTAATTGTTGCACGAATCAGGTACGGATTTGAGCTTGTGATAGTTAGGAAGTTGCGTGAGATATAATGTGAGGCTATGGGATGTTTCGATGAACATGGCCGTGTATTGCTTGCTGTGCATCGGTGTTTATGCTAGCTGTTTATGTGAATTGCATACACGTATTTGTTCACGCATATTTCAGATCCCTCGGGTATTGTATCTTGCAGCCCTGTATCTTGTTGTATTTTTGTTGTTTGATTCTTACCAGGATGCGAGGGCGAGCGGCGATACCGCACTCTCATCTCCCTGCTGGGTTTGTTAGCCACCATGCGCCGAGTGGTTAACTACCACAGTTCATGGGCGAGGCAACAGCAGGTCGATTTGTTTGATGCATCTGGTATTCAGGTGTAGTGTCAAGGGGAGTGGCTCATTACCACACTTTGAACATACCCCGTGGCCACCGTTTGTTGCAGATTCTATGGAGCTATGTTTGAGTTCCTTGGCTCCCTTTTTGGTTGTAGCCTTCAGCGGTTGTTCAGTGTCTCGTGCATAGCATCTGCATTTTATCTTATGCTTTTCTTTAGCTGTTTCAGTTGCTCTCCGTACTGGGATTTGACCCCATGTCCCTCTGGGGCTTGGTTGTTTTCCATGCCTGTTGTGTTGTTCAGGTTTTCCAGGTTATTCAGCTGGTCGTGGTGCTGACTCAGCTAGAGGTGCCCCAGGAGGTGGTTAGAGTATCCCAGTAGCATATAGCATATTTATATGTATCAGTATTGTTAGCCAGGGGATGCCCTGTGCTTTTGGTTTTATCTTGTGATATTCGGTTGTGGTTGTTACCATGTATCTGATACATGTTATGCTATATTGTTTGTCGTGGACCTGTAGCCTTTGTTTGGTTGGTTTTGTTAAACTGAGATATCTATTTTGAGTATTTTTGTATTTTTAATTATATTGTTTTAAACCGTCAGGCCAAAAGCAAAAATTTTACCCGCTTTTTAGTAGCTTCCTCTTGTGTCTGCCTGTTTTATCTGTGTTGTGAGAACGAGGCCTGACATTTTTGGTATCAGAGCTTAAGCTGGGATAAGCTCGATTTCTTTGATCACACTTGAGTCTAGGCACAGGGTCGTGTGTTTCATGTGCTTGACTTATGTGTTTATGTGATGCTTATTGTTGTGATATCTATGTTCTATCTGTTCTCTGTTGCTTATCCTGTTGTGTGTATTCGTAGATGCCGCCTATACGTCGTGGTAGAGGTAGGGGGCAGTTTGAGGAATCAGTAGGATATAACGAGGATCGGCGTAGTTCTCCTAGTCGTACTCGTGGTAGACACGATGAGGAGGAGGAAGTTGGTGACTTGCCTACCCCTGTGGAGAGGATGGACGTGGTGATAGCGAGGTTTCAGAGGATGAACCCTCAGTTCTTCAATGGCGACGAGTCGAGCGAGGATGCAGATTCGTGGCTTCGGAACATCACTGGTCTTTTGGATCGTGTCCAGTATGACAATGAGCTTCTGTTGAGTTTGGTGACCCTTCAGCTTCGAAAGGGTGCAGAGCGCTGGTGGCGAGGTGCTTCTAGTACTTTGTTGGAGACCAGCGTTGGGATTACTTGGGACAGTTTTTGTGAGACTTTTAGGCAGGAGTTTGTTCACGAGCCTTATGTGAATGCCCGTGAGCGGGAGTTTGATCATCTGGAGCAGGGCTCGATGTCTGTCCGTGAGTATGCTCGGAAGTTTTCTTCTTTGTTGGCGTACGTTCCGCATGTTTCTGGCCAGCAGAGGGCCAAGAGGACCTGATTCTTAGAGGGTTTGAATGAGGAACTGTATCAGATGGTGCTGACAAGCAAACCCAAGACCTATGCTGAAGCAGTTGATAATGCTATCGATATCGAGGAGGGTTTGAGGAGCCGTCATGCTCGTAGACAGTTAGTAGCGTAGGGTGGTCGTCCTGCTGTACAGGGAGCGCAGTCTTCGCAGTCCTCCCAGTCAGCCCATCAGCCCCAGCAGCAGCAGCAGCCATAGGTGGCACAGCAGTCTGGCCGTCAGAGAACCCGCGGTCAACAATTCAAGAAGAAGTCTGGTTCTGGTTCGTCCGGTTCAGGTAGCTCGAGTAGCAGTGGTTCTTGGGATGAGTTTTGTGGTTTTTGTGGTGGCAAGCATCCTTATACCCAGTGTGTTGGAGTGCATGGCTCTTGCAACATTTGCGGTCAGTATGGGAATTTTGCTAGGGTGTCCATTCAGGCCATTCCAGCAGCCTGGTACCGTCGTGATTATGACAGTCATCTCATCCGTTCTATTCTGGACCTCAGCATGCTCAGGCCAACGTCATGACTAGGGAGCAGGCCGAGGAGACGCCGAGAAGGGTGATCACCGGTGCATGTGTTGTTTGACACCGGTACTTGTTTTGTTTTCGATTTTCCTGTGCGTGTGTTGTTTGACACCGGTGCATCGCATTCTTTTATCTCTGATTCGTTTGATATTGAGCATGGTCAATGTACCATCCCTTTGTGCGATGCTGTCTCTGTTTCTACCCCTGGCGGTGTGAGCCTGTTTTCCCAGGAGGTTTTGTTAGATGGCGTGTTGCGGTTCGGTGAGCATGTGTTGTTGGCAAATTTGATCCGTCTGATGTTGTGGGATTTCGATTGTATCGTTGGGATGGACGTGTTGTCCAATTATAGGGCCTCCATGGATTGCTTCCATGGGATTTTTCGTTTTAGGCCTTTGTCTGGCGAGAAGTGGGACTTCTACGGCCAGGATTCTCGATCGAAGATCCCGTTAGTCTCAGCGATGGAGATGTTCAGTCTGTTGTCCTTAGGGAATGCTGGCTTCATGATCTACGCTTTGGATGCGTCTTCTTCTTCTCGCGTGCAGCTTAGCGACGTTCCCATAGTGCGACATTTTCTCGATGTGTTTCCGGATGAGATTTCTGGTTTTCCTCCGAGGCGGGAGATTGACTTCAGAATTGAGCTTGTGCCTGGCACAGCTCCAATTTCTCATGCCCCGTATCGTTTGGCGCCTGCGGAGTTGAGAGAACTCAAGGTGAAGTTGGACGATTTGCTGGAGAAAGGTTTTATTCGACCTAGCATGTCGCCGTTGGGAGCACCCATTTTGTTTGTGAAGAAGAAGGATGGCTCAATGCGGATGTGCATTGATTTCCGCCAGTTGAACAAAGCGACAGTTAGGAATAAGTACTCTTTACCCAGGATCGATGATCTGTTCGATCAGTTGCAAGGTTCTGCGGTGTATTCGAAGATTGACTTGCGTTCCGGGTACCATCAGCTGAGAGTAAGAGATCAAGATGTCGCAAAGACTGCATTTCGTACGAGGTATGGACACTTCGAGTTTCTGGTTATGCCGTTTGGGTTGACCAACACGCATGCAGTTTTTATGGATCTGATGAACCGGATCTTCAGAGAGTTCATAGATCAGTTCGTGATTGTCTTCATTGATGACATCTTGGTATATTCTAAGACTCCTTTGGAGCATAAGGAGCACCTGAGAATTGTCCTTCAGATGTTGCGAGACCAGCAGCTGTATGCTAAATTCTCCAAGTGCGAGTTTTGGCTGGACCGCATCGTTTTCTTGGGTCATGTTATTTCAGCCGAGGGGATTTCTGTGGATCCCAGTAAGGTTGATGTTGTTCTGAACTGGGAGCGTCCCAGGAATGTGTCAGAGATTCGCAGTTTCTTGGGTCTGGCTGGCCTAAAGAGCGACGTTGCTGGGTTTGTTGCTCGATGTTTGAACTGTCAGATGGTAAAGGCCGAGAGGAAGAGAAATGGGGGTCTGTTGCAGAGTTTGGAAGTGCCCCAATGGAATTTGGAGCACATAGCTATGGATTTCGTGACGCATCTTCCTCGTTCAAGCAGAGGATGCGATGCTATTTGGGTGATTATCGACCGATTGTCGAAGTCTGCACATTTTATTCCCTACGGTATGACCTTTTCCCTGAAGAAAATGGCGAAACTGTACGTTGATTTTGTGGTTAGACTTCACGGTGTGCCTGTTTCGATCGTTTCAGACCGAAATCCGAGGTTCACTTCCAGGTTTTGGAAGAGTATGCAAGCAGCTTTGGGTACCAGATTTTTGGCAATGAGTACAGCGTATCACCCCCAGACAGATGGCCAATCTGAGAGAAATATCTAGACTTTGGAGGACATGTTACGAGCTGTTGTGATGGATTTTGGTGGTAGCTGGCAAGACGCGTTGTAACGACCCGTACTTTTATTAGAAGAATTTAGAAGTTTTGGGGTTCAATTGAAAGTCATAAAGATTTCGAACATCCAAAATAAAGGGTCGCTACTAACTTATTGGATTGAAACGAGAATAAAATCTCATAATTAAAAGGTGCGGAAATAGAAATCTGGTAATTTAAACAAAATGGTTACATTTGTTCATAATGAAGTCTGGAAACAGATTTCTTACAAAATAACTAAACTAGAAATCTGTTGTGATTTAAACCAACTACAAAGGTTCGGTACAATACTGTATAACACAAAAAGGAAAACGTGAAATCTGGAACCAAAAGAAACCCTGAAATCTGATGTACACAATAAACACCTCCTTCCATTCTGTTCAGCTCTCTCCAACTCTTATTTGCTCATTACCAGCCCTCAATGAAAACTAGTGAGCCAAAGGCCCAGCATGTAATGTCTAGAAATAACGAAAGCAAATCATACAATCGTTCATTAGCTAATACATACTGGAGTCTGAAACTTTGAATACGCTTAAGAACAAACAAGCGTAAAACATGACTGTGAAATCTGAAAGTAAATGAAAGCATAAATCATAACTCAATTCTGAAAACATTTTCTTTAAACATTACTTAGAGCAGTGATTAAAATCACACTTGGGCCCTTCATTCATTTTCTGAAAATTATTACAACACTTTAAACATTTGGTCCATTTCGTTTGATCAAACTCCTGATATCAGTCTTAGCACTATGGCTCATTGTTGAAGAGGTATATAGATCCGTCGATCCATAATCCTGATCCTTCCTTGGGTTTTGAAGGGGTATACAGTTCGTCAACCGTAATCCTGATCCTTCCTGGGGACCATTTTTGTTGTCATAACTTAAAACATTTCTTAAAACCTTCTGCTCTTTCTTTCTTTTGTGAAATCTGTTTTCTTTCCTTTATACGTTTACTGGTTTTCTCTTATCTAATGATGTTCTGGAACTGTAAAGGATTTCTCTGTAAAGCTTGCAAAAATGAAAACTAAACAAAGATACTACTTGAATCTATCAATTGAATCGAATAAATCTTTGAAATGAATCGGAATTGAATGAGAAATCCGAATCTATGCTTTCTGTCTCAATCGAAAAAGTATTGAAGAAGTAAAGGATGAAATCTGTTTTAAATGAACAGTAGAAATCTGAATCATATAGATGTATCTCAACGAAGAAGAAATAAAACAGATCTCTGTTGGTCAACCAGATGTCAACGCAACTTATACATGACGTCACCAGATTTCACCTCGCGAGACTACTCCCACCAGAAGTCGACGGTCAACTCAGAAGTCAACATATTATAAAAGGAATATTCCCTATACCAGATCTCATATATAAAACAAGAAATCTGAGATGAAGGAATAGTAGAAATCTGAATGAACATAAGTGTTTTATCGAAGAGAAAACTGTGAGGATTCAGATTTGTAATTAGTGATTAATCGGATTTTGAGTTAGATTAATCACGAGAATTAAGAATTTAGATTTCTGGAGTTTCGAATTTTTAGTGAAATCTGATTTGGAAATATTTAGATCTCTAGTTGGGATTGTCCAGATTTTTAATTGGTGTTTTTCGTGTGAAATCTGGTCGAGAAGTGTTGAGAATTAGAATGTATTTGATAGAGATCTGTTTTTCCTTTAGCGCTGCGTGTTTTGTCGTGAAAAGAAGAGTGAGCGCTGCGTTTGGTGAAAGCTGTTCGAATTTGAGAAGCTGGATCGTGATGGTTCAGATTTCTGTTTGAAGACTCTGTTTGCATTTTCGGGTCAGATTTCACATTTAGAGCAATTCTGGAAGTTTTCGTATTTTTGAGTTTTGTAGGTGAAAGCTGATCGTTTTGGTGAAAGCTGGTAGAAGCTAGTATTCAGTAGTCGCGGGAGATCGAAACGTCGTCGTATTAGCATTTGGTGAAGTCTGTCAGCAGTTGGCATTTTTAGTTGTAAAATCAGCAGACAGCTCTCCCTGCTGGGTTTGTTAGCCACCATGCGCCGAGTGGTTAACTACCACAGTTCATGGGCGAGGCAACAGTAGGTCGAGTTGTTTGATGCATCTGGTATTCGGGTGTAGTGTCAAGGCGAGTGGCTCATTACCACACTTTGAACACACCCCGTGACCACCGTTTGTTGCAGATTCTATGGAGCTATGTTTGAGTTCCTTGGCTCCCTTTTTGGTTGTAGCCTTCAGCGGTTGTTCAGTGTCTCATGCATAGCATCTGCATTTTATCTTATGCTTTTCTTTAGCTGTTTCAGTTGCTCTCCGTACTGGGGTTTGACCCCATGTCCCTCTGGGCTTGGTTGTTTTCCTTGCCTGTTGTGTTGTTCAGGTTTTCCAGGTTATTCAGCTGGTCGTGGTGCTGACCCAGCTAGAGGTGCCCCAGGAGGTGGTTAAAGTATCCCAGTAGCATATAGCATATTTATATGTATCAGTATTGTTAGCCAGGGGATGCCCTGTGCTTTTGGTTGTATCTTGTGATATTCGGTTGTGGTTGTTACCAGGTATCTGATACATGTTATGCTATATTGTTTGTCGTGGACTTGTAGCCTTTGTTTGGTTGGTTTTGTTAAACTGGGATATCTGTTTTGAGTATTGTTGTATTTTTAATTATATTGTTTTAAACCGTCAGGCCAAAAGCAAACATTTTACCCGATTTTTAGTAGCTTCGGCTTGTGGCTGCGTGTTTTATCTCTGTTGTGAGCACGAGACCTGACACATAATGAATTTCGGTTAAGTACCGGAGTGCTTTACACCTGACGGGTATGGATTCCAAATAAGGACGGGGATGTCATATTAGCCTAGTACTATGGTTTTTATAATTTGCCAAAGCGACTTGAATTTGTGAGCCATAGTCGAGAAACGGAGTTCCACAGGAAATAATATTTGAGAATTTTATTTATTGTATGAAACAAATGTAGTTGAGTGTAGTTACTTTTAAATACATGTGAATGCATTATTTAGTACTCGTTATGTTTAAATTTTGTACTTGTTGAGTTTTCAGAGTCACAACGTTTGATTGGCGCAGATGACGTTGAGTTTCAGACTGAGGGGCAAGGCCATGAGCAGATGGCGGTTTATCTTGGAATGAAACCCAGCACTCTTTCGTTTTCCACACAACTATTTTTTATGTTAAAACAATTTTATTACGGAATAGATCGTTTTGATATTCTTTTGGGTTGGTATGACACATTTTGAAAATAAAAGATCTTTGAAAGCCTTAAATACTTCATTGTTCAAATATTTGTTGTTGGTGATTATTTAACTAAAACCCTTTTTTCATTACGTTATTTTGTTTAGCAAAGACGTTAAAGCTCGTTTTTTGGTCGGGTCACTATTCAATGAATAGAGACGTGAATAGTAACCCATTTAAAAAAAAATTCTTGCCTTTATTTTAATAAACATACTTTAGAAAAGCCGGGCGTTTCAGCTGGTATCCAAGCAAGGTGTTAGTTTAGGTTGTGCCTACAGTTGATTGTTGGAAACTCAAGGGACCTCGCCTCGAAGTTTGTAAGTCTTAGTATTTGACTGCTTTAGTCGCTAGCTTGGCATGAGATTATTTGATATTTAGTATTTTGAGATATTGATGTATTTGTACCTTGAGGATATGTATCTTTTATTTTCTTATTTTATCTGAGGCATGATGAAATTAATTATTGAAATTTTTACATATCCCCAGATTTCTCCTAGACGCCATATTGTGAGATCTGAATCGCTAATTATTTATTTGGAAAATTAATCGGGCGTTGGATTAAACTTGAAGAACAGCTAGTTGGTTTGTGCATGAAATATTTCTGATCTGGTTCGTAGAACGGTCAAATCTGGTTGGTTGAGCGCTCAAGAATCGTGTCGTGAGTTATTGGCGTGAAGTTGAATATTTGGAGTTATAGTGGAGCGACGTCGTTCTGGGAGAAACCATATTTGATGGTGAAAATCTGGTAGTACTGAATAGACCGGTCGGTTTGTGGTTTTAGTGTAAAAGGATTAGTTGGAACGACATCGTTTTGGGGTTAGCGAAGAAGATCAGCTGTGAGTTGCGTTAGCGTCAGCTGGGTGAGAGATCTTGTGAGACTCTCTTCCCACAATTATTCTAATCTCATCTTATGGCGACTAATTAAACCAATGAGTTTACTAAGTCGAATCTGGTTTTATGCGTACACTGCTTTTTTTTTAAAAAAAACTTGTTTCTCTCAACTCTGAATATGCAACGCTGAGCTAAGGAACTCAAATTATGTCATAAAGGCTGTTTATTTATAAACAGGGCATACAATGATTTACATACTATAAGTTCACGGCCATAACTCCTGACCAGTGGTATTACAAAACCAGATACAATAAAGACTAGCAATTCTTGTCCAAGAAGCTAAACTAACAGCAGGTTCCTAGTCTTTTCGTTTTTCGCCCTTCTTCTAGGTTCTTGCTACCCCTGTCCCACCAATTCAGCTCTTTCCTCCTGTTGTCATGCACACATACAAAACAAAACAACAGTCGGATAAACTCCGATGAGAAACAATCTCAGTATAATCGATAGGTTCATGCAATAACATAAAGAAGTTCATAACAAAAATATTAAATCAAAATATTAACTCAAAACTGACATGTCCCTTCTCTTCAACTAAGAATTGATTCTATTTCACATCAATGCCATCAAGATTCGTATACGATCTTGACATGGATATCCATCTAACGAAACCACTCTGACATCGAAAATAAGGTCACCTCAGACCTTGGCATTAGAATCAATTCATTTTCTCTTCGTATTATCATATTCATATCGAAATAAAAGATCCACTACCTGTGATGGATCACACAGATAATCTCAAATTTTAAATCAAGAACAATAACTAGCAAGTATGTGGTTTGGCGGGATAACTCAAGAAATATCATCTTCGAGTACTCTAATCCCTGATTCTCAATGTCAAATTATACCTTCGTTTATCTCTGTTTTGAACCACTTCAATTATCACTTCTAAAGCCTCGTCACATAATCGAATTCTGGTGTCTGTAGCAAAATTACAAAGATTTGACTTCACTCTAATTTATAGGAGAAGATCTCTGTTCCCTGCAGAGTTCCCATACAATCTCTATGAATTCCACGTGTCATGTTGAGTAGTTATCGACCAAAATAAGATATGCACACACCGTCTGAAACAGATTCCTGTATTCATACATATCGCTAACCAGATTCCTCAACTCTTGTTTAAATTCCACCAGTTGCTGTTCTAGCTAAGCAGACGTTGCTACAGTAGGTATCTTACGACAGAAACCAATGTTTACTCTCAACAGATACCAGCTTTTCCTTTCGATAAAACCAGAAGCAACAATCAGACATTGAATTTCTCTTCACGCCTCAAAATGACATCGCATCAACTAGTTAAAACGACGCCGCGGCGCGCCAACAACTGATGACAGCTTCTCTCAACTTGACCAACTGCTGAAACGTGAAACAATTCAGATGACGTAAAGAATCGCGTCATCTTTTCTGCCAACAGCTGGTTTCACTAAATCACCCAACGATGACGTATGTGATACGTCACCATCGCTGCCAGTAGCAGCCACAAGAGTTACAATCAACACGCTGCGTTTTAACTTATCAAAACGACGTCGCCTTACCATCAGCGACTGGTCGCACGAATAATTTGAACGACGTCGTAATGAATACGTCATACTCTCTGTTATCAGCTGCTCAACACCTACTTCATTCAAAACTCTGCATTTTAACCTCCATAAAACGACGTCGCTTCTCACTAGCGACTGGTTCTTCTCACCAACAGCTGGTTACCCAGTCGCAAGCAAATCCCTCACACGCAACAGCTGATTTTCCACTGCGACTGGTTTTTCTCTACGACTGGTTTTCTCAACATAACTGTGTACCCCACCTGTATCATCAACAACTGTTCGTCTTCTACCAGCTTTCATCAAAACACCAGGACATCAGATTCCTATCGAAATTCACCAATTCAACTTCGAATTTAAACCCGATTTCATTCTAAAGAATTTCAACTTGAAATGCAACATTTCCAGAAGAAATCCGAATCATCAACCAAACTTCACTAAAAACGAAAATCTGAAAATTCGAAATCATCAAGTCTAATATCATAATCCCGGGCATTACATTTCTCCCCCTCTAACACATGAGTTCGCCCTCAAACTCACAAGCAGTTTTTTGTTTTTACCAACATTGCGGACACATAAGAATATTGAAATAGCAGATACTCAATGAGAACTCACCTCATTGGAATAGATAGGGAAAACGTTGTCTCATGTCATCTTCCACCTCCCCGGTGGCTTCTTCAACTCCATGTCGATTCCATTGAATCTTTAGCAAGGGAATGGTTTTCGTTCGGAGTTGCTTTTCTTTTCGATCCAGTATCTGAATCGGTTGTTCAAAATAACTGAGAGTTTCATCAAGTTCAGCTTCATCAGCAGGAATAACATGAGATGCATCAGGCAGATATTTCCTCAGCATAGATACATGAAAGACATCATGTATACCTGAAAGAGATGGAGGCAATGCAAGTCGATAAGCAAGATCGCCTATATTCTCGAGAATTTCATAAGGACCAATAAATCGTGGAGACCATTTACCTCGTTTTCCAAATCGAATTGTACCCCTGAAAGGAGAAATTTTCAAGAATACTCTGTCCCTTGTTTCAAAACACAACGGTCGACGTCTGACATTCGCATATTTAGCCTGTCTATGTTGCGCTGTTCTCATTTTCTGCTGAATTATTTTCACTTTCTCAGTCATTTCTCTGATTAAATCTGATCCCAACTCAGGTACCTCTGACACATCATCCCAATACAATGGTGAACGACATTTTCTTCCTTACAGTGCCTCAAATGGAGCCATCTCAATACTCTCCTGATAACTGTTGTTATATGAAAATTCCACAAGTGGTAATGAATCTTTCCATGTAATACCAAACTCTAATACCACAGCTCTAAGCATATCCTCATGAGTCTGAATTGTTCGTTTAGTTTGTCCATCGGTTTGAGGATGATAAGCGGTACTTAAATATAATTTCGTACCTAAAGCTTGTTGCAAGCTACTCCAAAAGTGTGAAGTGAATCTCGGATCTCGATCAGATACGATCGACTTTGGCATACCGTGAAGTCTGACCACTTCTCGAACATAGAGATTTGCCATTTGATCATGCCGATAGGTAATTCGAATTACCCAAATAACGTCACATCCTCGGGATGATCTGGGCAATTTCGTCACAAAATCCATAGAAATGTGATCCCATTTCCATTCAGGAACTGACAGACTTTGTAATAAACCAGCAGGTTTCTTTCTCTCAACCTTCACCTGTTGGCAATTCAAACATTTTGAAACAAAATCAATCACATCAGACTTCATTTGCTTCCACCAGTATTGCCCGATAGGTAATTCGAATTACCCAAATAACGTCACATCCTCGGGATGATCTGGGCAATTTCGTCACAAAATCCATAGAAATGTGATCCCATTTCCATTCAGGAACTGACAGACTTTGTAATAAACCAGCAGGTTTCTTTCTCTCAACCTTCACCTGTTGGCAATTCAAACATTTTGAAACAAAATCAATCACATCAGACTTCATTTGCTTCCACCAGTA
This sequence comes from Dorcoceras hygrometricum, assembly GCA_001598015.1. Lineage (NCBI taxonomy): Eukaryota > Viridiplantae > Streptophyta > Magnoliopsida > Lamiales > Gesneriaceae > Dorcoceras > Dorcoceras hygrometricum. The sequence goes on along the minus strand of KV000875.1, from coordinate 143,015 downwards.
TTGCTTTCTCAAATCATTGTACATTTTTCTACCTCCAGGATGTACACTGAATCTACTTCTATGCGCTTCGTTCAATATCTGTTGATTCAACTCTGTTACATCTGGAACAACAAGTCTGTTATTCACATACAAGACATCATCAACGCTTACCCGCTATTCGGATTGATGTCCAGATCTAACCCTTTCAATCGACTTCTGGACATTCGGATCTCTCTTTTGTGCTTCTTTGATTCGAATTAGTAATTCAGGTTCCGCACTGATAGCACAAACTCTCATCGGTCGCCTATATGTCTCAAATAAATATCCAGAAATACAACAATCTTCTATCAAACTAGATACACTCACAGTGGTCAAGGATAAAGAACAAACCTTTCTACTAAGGGCATCTGCTGCTGCATTCGATTTTCCTGGATATTATTTGATTTCGCAATCAAAATCTTTCAATAAATCCAGCCATCTTCTTTGTTTCATATTCAATTCAGATTGAGAAAACAGATATTTCAGACTTTTATGATCCGAAAAGATTTCAAATTTCTCACCGTATAGATAGTGTCGCCATATCTTTAATGCAAATACGATGGATGCCAATTCAAGATCATGAATTGGATATCGGATTTCATGTGGCTTCAATTGTCTCGAAGAATATGCAATAACATGTTCTCGCTGCATCAGAACACAGCCAAATCCTTGGTGCGAAGCATCACAATAAACAACAAAACCACCAATACCCGAAGGAATTGTGAAAACTGGAGCTGTAGTCAACCTCTTTTTCAACTCAAGAAAACTTGCTTCAGACCAAATGAAGGGTGCATTCTTCTGTGTCAGTTGAGTAATAGGTTTTGCAATACTCAAGAAATCCCGAATAAATCGACGATAATAACCTTCCAAGCCCATAAAACTTTGGATTTCTGGCACAAATGTCGGTCTAGGCCAACTAATTACGGCTTCTATCTTGCTCGGATCAACAGAAATACCATCACCTGAAATAATATGGCCAAGAAATACAACTTTCTGCAACCAAAATTAACATTTCGACAACTTGGCATACAATTTCTCATCTCATAGAGTTCTCAACACAATTCTAAGATGATTAGCGTGATCACACAGGTTCTTCGAATAAATCAGAATATCATAAATAAATATGATCACAAAATCATCAAGATACTTCTGAAATACTGTATTCATCAAACTCATAAACACTTTCTGCAACCAAAATTAACATTTCGACAACTTGGCATACAATTTCTCATCTCATAGAGTTCTCAACACAATTCTAAGATGATTAGCGTGATCACACAGGTTCTTCGAATAAATCAGAATATCATAAATAAATATGATCACAAAATCATCAAGATACTTCTGAAATACTGTATTCATCAAACTCATAAACACTGTCGGGGCATTGGTCAATCCAAAAGGCATAACAACGAACTCGTAATGACCATACCTCGTTCGGAATGCAGTTTTTGATATATCCTCATCTCGTACTCTCAATTGATGGTAGCCGAATCTCAAGTCAATTTTCGAATATACTGACGAACCCTACAACTGATCAAACAAATCATCTATCCGGGTTAAAGGATATCGATTCTTTACCATTGCTTTATTTAGTTGCCGGTAGTCAATACATAACCTCATCGACCCGTCTTTCTTTCGTACAAACAATACCAGTGCGCCCCAAGGAGAAACACTGGGTCTAATGTATCCATTGGAAAGAAGATCTTCAAGCTGTTCTTTCAACTCTTTCAATTCAAATGGTGCCATACGATAAGATGCTCTTGATATCGGTTGTGTACCTGGCATCAACCCAATACTGAAATCTACCTCTCGAAATGGAGGCAATCCTGGAATCTCATCAGGAAAGAAATCAGCAAATGCACAAACTACTGGTATATCAACAAGTTTTGGGCTAGTCTTCATCACATCTACTGCATAAATTAGGAATCCTTCGGCTCCCTTTTGCAATAGCGTAGTCATAGAAAGAACAAAAACTAAGGGAATTCTGGCTCGTGATCCCTTACCATAGAATTTCCACTCATCAATTTTCTCAGGTCTGAATCGAATCACTTTCTGAAAACAATCCACTGTTGCCCTGTACTTGGTTAACATGTCTATGCCGATGATACAATCAAAATCAGACAACCAAAGAACAATACAGTCAATCTCAATCTCATGACCCTCAAACTGTACTATACAATTTCTAACATATTTCATCGATAAGATACCCCCTTCCAGAGGTGAAGAAACAGATACTACTTCATCTAAGGGTTCAACAGACAACGCATTTGAGACAACAAAGTGCTCAGATATAAACGTATGTGAAGCACCCGTATCAACTAAGACATAAGCAGGATAATTACAAAGATAGCAATTACCTGCAATAACATCATCAGGGGCTGCTTGTGCTTGATCCTCTGTCAATGCAAACACTCTAGCTTGTTTCTTAGGAGGTTGGCTCACTGTCTGGCTCCATCCTTGTCTACCCTGATGCTGAATCTGTGGTTGGAATGAATGCACAGAAGATGCTTGCCTTTCTGGCAGTGGCATTGATCTTGATGCTCCAGTATTCTGTTAACTTCCAAACCCACGTTGAGGACATATACTCGCAAAGTGTCCAGGTTGATTGCAGAGGTTGCAAAGGCCAAACACTCCTCTACACTGTTCAGTGATATGCCGACCTCCACATTTGGTACAATAATCACCAGATTTCTGTCCAGTCCTCTGTTGTTTAGATTCACTCGAACTAGAGGAGCTACCAGTACCTGAACGCTTGAATTGTTTCCCTTTTCCTTTAAAGAAATTTTTCTTTCCACTACTTCTGTTTCCAGCATCAAATCGAGGGGGCGGTGGAATCTATGGTTTCTCTTGCAATAGTCTCGCGGCTGGTGGCACAAACTGTGCTCCTCATTGTCTCATTAGTCCTGCTTCATCTCCCTTTGCACAATTCAATGCATCAGCAAAGGTATTCGGTCGCCCTACAATCACTAAGGTGAACACATCAGGATTCAAGCCATTTTGAACTGATCAGCTTGAGCTTCATCGATAACAGCAACGTGCGGAGCAAATTTGAGTAAACTTGTGAACTTGGCAACATATGCTTCGATGTTTAGCTGCCCTTGTCGCAAGTTTGCAAACTCTGCTCCTTTGTCCTTCCGATATGAAACTGGAAAGAACCGTTGATAAAAAGCAGTTTTGAATAAGGCCCAAGTAATCACCGTACCCTGATTTTCAAGAGCTTTCTTCATCGCTACCCACCAGCTCTTACTAAGACCATGCAGCTGGTGTATTATCAATTTCACCCGACGATCATCGATATAAACCAACGCTTCAAATAACTGTTCTATATCTTCCAACCAGTTCTCACAATCTATTGCATTTTCTGTTCCTGTCAATGTTGGCGGTTTAAAGGATTGAAATCATTTCAACAGTGTTTCCATTGGAGTTGCAGTTGCATTCAACGCATCAGTCGAAGTACTACCCTGCTCTGTTCGCGGAACAGTTCCTGTCTGTCGGGTAGTTGTTCGTCGAGGAGGCATATCTAGTAATCAAACGGATTTGTTCATAATTCCTCATCATATCGATAACAAATCTCAGTCCCTCCTCTGATTAGCACACATGATTGTGCTGCTTCTCAAGAGATCGAGTTCTGATTCATACTTCGTTTAATACATGCTACTATTCAATTCAGATTTCAGATAGCATGTAATTCCTGAGTCTGTCTGGCATAATCTTACCATTTCATCACACAATCATGCGATATAAATTCCAAACAGTAAGACATATACCATGCAAGCATGAAATCAATTTAATAAATCATTCAAGAAGACTCGTTCTACCCCGCTCATGTAACTCAATCCAAGATCTTAGTGATGCTCTGATACCACCTGATGTGAGACTCTCTTCCAACAATTATTCTAATCTCATCTTATGGCGACTAATTAAACCAATGAGTTTACTAAGTCGAATCTGGTTTTATGCATACACTGGTTTTTTTTTTAAACTTGTTTCTCTCAACTCTGAATATGCAACGGTGAGCTAAGGAACTCAAATTATGTCATAAAGGATGTTTATTTATAAACAGGGAATACATTGTACAATGATTTACACACTATAAGTTCACGGCCATAACTCCTGACCAGTGGTATTACAAAACCAGATACAATAAAGACTAGCAATTCTTGCCCAAGAAGCTAAACTAACAGCAGGTTCCTAGTCTTTTCGTTTGTCGCCCTTCTTCTACGTTCTTGCTACCCCTGTCCCACCATTCAGCTCTTTCCTCCTGTTGTCATGCACACATACAATACAAAACAACAGCCGTATAAACTCCGATGAGAAACAATCTCAGTATAATCGACAGGTTCATGCAATAACATAAAGAAGTTCATAAAAAAAATATTAACTCAAAATAAACTGAACATGTCCCTTCTCTTCAACTAAGAATTGATTCTATTTCACATCAATGCCATCAAGATTCGTATACGATCTTGACATGGATATCCATCTAAAGAAACCACTCTGACTTTGAAAATAAGGTCACCTTGGCATTAGAATCAATTCATTTTCTCTTCGTATTATCATATTCATATCGAAATAAAAGATCCACTACCTGTGATGGATCACACAGATAATCTCAAATTTTAAACCAAGAACAATAACTAGCAAGTATGTGGTTTGGCGGGATAACTCAAGAAATATCATCCTCGAGTACTCTAATCCCTGATTCTCAATGTCAAATTATACCTTCGTTTATCTCTATTTTGAACCACTTCAATTATCACTTCTAAAGCCTCGTCACATAATCGAATTCTGGTGTCTGTAGCAAAATTACAAAGATTTGACTTCACTCTAATTTATAGGAGAAGATATCTGTTCCCTGCAGAGTTCCCATACAATCTCTATGAATTCCACGTGTCATGTTGAGTAGTTATCGACCAAAATAAGATATGCACACACCGTCTGAAACAGATTCCTGTATTCATACATATCGCTAACCATATTCCTCAACTCTTGTTTAAATTCCACCAGTTGCTGTTCTAGCTAAGCAGACGATGCTACAGTAGGTATCTTACGACAGAAACCAACGTTTACTCTCAACAGATACCAACTTTTCCTTTCGATAAAACAGCAGCAACCATCAGACATTGCATTTCTCTTCACGCCTCAAAACGACATCGCATCGACTAATTAAAACGACGCCGCGGCACGCCAACAACTGATGACAGCTTCTCTCAACTTGACCAACTGCTGAAACACGAAACAATTCAGATGATGTAAAGAATCGCGTCATCTTTTCTGGCAACAGTTGGTTTCACTAAATAACCCAACGATGACGTATGGGATACGTCACCATCTCTGCCAGTAGCAGCCACAAGCGTTACAATCAACACGCTGCGTTTTAACTTATCAAAACGACGTCGCCTTACCATCAGCGACTGGTCGCGCGAATAATTTAAACGACGTCGTAATGAATACGTCATACTCTCTGTTATCAGCTGCTCAACACATACTTCATTCAAAACAATGCGTTTTAACCTCCATGAAACGACGTCGCTTCTCACCAGCGACTGGTCCCTCTCACCAACAGCTGGTTACCCAGTCGCAAGCAAATCCCTCACACGCAACAGCTGGTTTTCCGCTACGACTGGTTTTTCGCTATGACTGGTTTTCTCAACATAACTGTGTACCCCACCTGTATCATCAACAACTGGTCGTCTTCTACTAGCTTTCATCAAAACACCAGGACATCAGATTCCTAACGAAATTCACCAATTCAACTTAGAATTTCAACCCGATTTCATTCGAAATAATTTCAACTTGAAATGCAACATTTTCAGAAGAAATCCGAATCATCAACCAAACTTCATTAAAAACGAAAATCTGAAAATTCGAAATCATCAAGTCTAATATCATAATTCCGGGCATTACAGATCTGTTGTAGCGTTGCAAACAGATGTTGGTTAGTATTCAGCAGTGAGTAGCGGGTGACATGTCCAGTTGCGACAGTAGTTCTCTGCGACGTCGTTTGAGTTATTAGAGATCTGTTTAGGCGTAGAGTGAGATCTTGTTAGAGTAGATGCCCAACTAGCCAACTTGTGGCGTGTGGGTTTATTGACTCTTGTGTATAACAATCTTTATATATGATATACGCACTTCTTTATGGCATTCTTTATTTTCATTATGTTATAATGTTAACAATTCTGTTCGATAAAGACCTAGAATGCACCATAGTGTATGTTAGATGTGATAGTGTATATGATGGCTATCATGAAACACATCTAATAGTCACTTTGTATTCTGAATTCGTTCCTAGTCGATTGGGCCGTCAAAATGAGGATAAGGCCGCCCGAGCTTGAGACTAGAATCTGTGATTTGAAGTACCATGTTTCATTGGTAGGGAACATTGTGATGTTCTGAGTATGCAGATGGATAGTGACCTGGTGATCTATCGACCTCGTTCGGTTCGGACATTCCAAGTGGTTACCATTTGTCGAGTGGATAAGTCCGAGGTCTTGGTCGTACTGATTAGTCCTCACTACTCGAAACGTCATTGAGACTCTACATGATAGGTGCCTCACTTTGACCCGTTTACCGACTCCCTTGGGGTCATTAGGTGGCGGGATTGGGTGAGGTCCCGATGCATGCCGACTCACTTGGGGTCATTAGGTGGCGGGATTGGGTGAGGTCCCGATGCATGTAGGAGTCGATGCTTCGTTGTCGAGGATTCACCGCTCGCTTTCATGCGTGGATATCCTATGTTATCTGAGGAGACAATAGTGTGATAAATCTCTGGCCAGAGTACTGCATGTGTTTTAGGTAAATGGGTTTGCCTAGTTACACTCGCGATGTCACTATTTAATCTCCAAGATGTATGCATAGATATCGGATCTCATGCGACTCTCGATTTACCAATGGTCGTTGATCTGATCGGGATATATGTGTTGAAAGGACCGTACTGTATGCTAACCATGACCAACTGGTTCTTGCAGGCACTATCAGTGATACCTAGGGGATCATGGGGCGATGTTGCTAGGCGCTTTACCATGATCCGATGGGTAAGTCCGAAATTGTGATTTCGGAGTCACAATGGTTGTGGCCCACGACTAGCTGTATCCCTGAACCATTGAGGGTCACACAAGTACTAGATTCATGATTCCCGCACGGAAACTGAGCTCAACGTGTTGATATAGGAGGAGGAATTTAGGGAGTGAGACTTCCTAAAAGTCAACAGGGGTCAAATTGCGATTTCCCAAAGTTGAGGGGCTTACCTGTAATTTTTGACTAGGTGGTCTGAAAAATTGTTTCGCATCATAATATTTAGTTTTGGAAACTGAGTTGATAGATCCGATCTGATCGTCGATCGAAATTGTGATGAAGCCACGGTGGTACGGTTGAAACGAATGTTCACATGGACCTGGGCCCGCCCCAGGCCCATTGGACTAGTTGAAGCCCATCATTGGTCTAATTATGCTAGCCCTAGGGCTACACATCAAACAACAAAACCCTAGCCTCCAAAGCATAGCTCTCGGCCGCCCCTCCTCCCTCCTCCACCTCTCGGCCGCGCCTCCTCCGTTGCGCCGCCGTCGCGCCGCCGTGCCGCCGCTCCGTGATCGGACTTGTTTTGATCACTGTTTCGATGAGATTCCGTCCGTGGCAAAATCCGTCAGATCTTTTAGTGCAGACTGACGGAGGACTCTTGTTTCCCATCGTGGACCTGATTAGGAGGATCTACCGCCGCCTACCTTTGAAGTGCCAGTTTCCCTGTGAAACTGGTTGGAGCCAGGCGCCTAGACGCCAGCAAGGTAACAATCGATAAACATCCTATGTATGGTTTATTGATTTGATTTAATGTATTGAACGTATATCGGGGCAAAATTTTAACTTCCGTTGCGCCCCCGGATAATGGGATCCGGATCCTCCATTGTCGCCAACAGTGGTATCAGAGCCTGGCTCGGATCCTTCAATACATATTATTGCCTGAATTGCATAGATCTCGAATTTTTGAAATAAAAACAAAAAAAAGTGTTGCAGGCTACCGGCTGCCGCCGTGTGCGGCGGAGACAACCACCGTGCGCGCGATGGCGCGTGCACAACCGCGCGCCGGCCTGCGCAACATGTTGCACAAAGGCCGGCCACCGTGCGCTGGTGTAGCGCACGGTGATGCGCAGGCCGTGCCATGCATGGGGAGGCCATGCCACGCACGACGCGGCAGCCCGTGGCCTTGTGCGGCACGCTATGTGGTGGGGGCGGCCGTCGCCGTGTGGCCGATGTCCGGCGATGTTCCCGGCAGCGTTGCGATGGCTGATTTCTTCTAGGTTTTGT
>KV000875.1:85042-120661 GCA_001598015.1 Dorcoceras hygrometricum | reverse complement strand
AAGGGTGAGCGTGCTCAAGGCCTATTGGATTTGATCCATACTGATGTGTGTGGCCCGTTTAGTATTGGTACTAAATACGGTCACACATACTTCATCACCTTTACCGATGATTACTCTAGGTACGGGTACTTGTACTTGATGAGTACAAGTCTGAATCCTTTGAAAGGTTCAAGGAATTCAAGGCTGAAGTAGAAAATCAGTTAGGCAAGAGTATTAAGGCACTTCGATCTGATCGAGGTGGTGAATACTTAAGTACTGAGTTTCAAGACTATCTGAAAGAGAATTGGATTCTCTCACAGTGGACCCCTCCGGCCACACCACAGCTCAATGGTGTAGCGGAGCGTCGTAATCGGACCTTGTTGGACATGGTTCGATCTATGATGAGCTTCACTGAGCTTCCGACCTCGTTTTGGGGCTATGCGCTCGAAACGGTGGTAATGTTGTTGAACAATGTCCACACCAAGGCAGTGGATAAGACTCCGTATGAGATATGGATGGGCAAACCGCCCAAGTACTCATTTATGAGGATTTTGGGATGTCCTGCTTACGTGAAGCAGACAGTGGGAGATAAGCTGGATACGAGATCCATCTTATGCTACTTCATTGGGTATCCAAATAATTCCATTGGATACTATTTCTACTATCCCAGCGAGACAAAAGTGTTTGTCTCCAGGAATGCCACCGTTTATGGAAAGGGAATTTCTACTTGATAGAAAGGGAAAAATAGTAGAACTCGAAGAGGTTCGAGAACCAATTGAAATACCAAGTGAATCTCCCGCACCTACTGAGCCAGTACCAGATATGGTCGCACCTAGGAGATCCGAAAGGATTCCTAGAGCTCCAGAGAGATATGGTTTTCTCCTTGAAGATGATCAAGGTGATCAAGTTGTTGGATCTGATCCAAGAACTTTCAAGGAGGCAATTGCTGATGCTGATTCTAATTTATGGCTTGAAGCAATGCAGTCTGAGTTCGACTCAATGCATGCAAACCAAGTCTAGACTCTCGTTAACCCTCCCGAAGGAATTGTTCCTATTGGGTACAAATGGGTGTACAAGAGGAAACTTGGGCCTGATGGTAAGGTAATGACCTACAAGGCGTGACTGGTCGCAAAAGGTTACACTCAAAGGCAAGGTGTTGACTATGAATAAACCTTCTCGCCAGTCGCAATGTTCAAGTCAATTAGAATATTGTTAGCCATAGCCGCATGGTACGACTATGAGATATGGCAAATGGATGTGAAAACTACGTTCCTTAATGGAAACATTAAGGAAGAGATCTATATGACGCAGCCTGAGGGTTTCACATCTGTTGGAAGCGTGCATAAGGTATGCAAGCTTCAGAGATCGATCTACGGTCTCAAACAAGCATCGCGATGTTGGAACCTGAGATTCGATGAAACAATTAAGGAATTTGGTTTCATCAAGAATCCCGAGGAGCCATGTGTCTATAAAAAGGTAGTTAAAAGCGATGTGACGTTCCTAGTACTTTATGTTGATGACATTCTACTCATTGGGAATGATGTAGGAATGTTGCAGTCAACTAAAGTATGGTTGTCTAGCAGATTTTCGATGAAGGACATGGGTGAAGCATCCTATATTCTTGGAATACAGATCTATCGGGATAGATCTAAACGGATGCTCGGACTTACCCAAGCTACCTACATCGATACCATACTTAAGAGGTTCTCTATGGAAGAGTCCAAGAGAGGACACCTACCTATGTGCCACGGGGTCACTCTATCCAAGTCTATGTGTCCAAAGACTGATGAAGAAGATAGAGAGTATGGCACGTGTACCATATGCCTCGGCTGTAGGTAGTATTATGTATGGCATGATCTCGACTAGACCGGACGTCGAATATGCTCTGAGTGTCACGAGCCGCTACCAGGCCAACCCCGGCCAATTGCATTGGAAGGCCGTGAAGGATATTCTTAAGTACTTACGAAGGACTAAGAATATGTTCATGGTCTACGGGGGTGGTGAACTAAAACCGGAAGGCTATACTGATTCTAGCTTCCAGTGTGACGTGGATGATTCGAAATCAACCTCTGGATTTGTATTAATGCTCAATGGTGGTGCTGTATCTTGGAAGAGTTCCAAGCAAGACACCATCGCGGATTCAACCACTGAGGCTGAGTACATTGCAGCATCAGCTGCTGCTAAGGAGGCCGTTTGGATAAGAAATTTCGTCCAAGAGTTGGGCGTCTTCCTAATGGAGTTGGTCTACTCCCGGTGTACTGCGACAACACGGGTGCCATTGCGCAAGCAAAGGAGCCTAGGTCTCACCAAAGATCCAAACACATACTGAGGAAATACCACATAATCCGGGATATTGTGGCTAGAGGTGACATAGAAGTTGAGAGAGTCGCCTCTGCGGACAACGCTGCTGATCCACTTACGAAGCCCTTTCCTGGATCATTGTTTGAAAAACATCGCGAAACAATGGGACTGCGTCTGATGAGTAGTTGGCTTTAGGGCAAGTGGGAGATTGTTAGAGTAGATGCCCAACTAGCCAACTTGTGGTGTGTGGGTTTTATAGACTCTTGTACAAACAATCTTTATATATGATATTCGCATTTTATTATATGGCATTCTTTACTTTCATTATGTGTGTAATGATTTACAATTACGTTGAGTAAAGACCTAGAATGCACTTAAGCGTATGTTAGATGTGATAGTGGGTATGACGGCTATCATGAAACACATCTAATAGTCGCTGTGTATTCTGAACATGTTCCTAGTCGATTGGGCCGTCAAAATGAGGATAAGGCCGCCCGAGTTCGAGACTAGTATCTGCGATGCGAAGTACCATGTTTCATTGGTAGGGAGCATTGTGATGTTCTGAGCATGCAGATAGATAGTGACCTGGTGATCTATCGAACTACCCTCGTTCGGATTTTCCAAGTGGTTACCATTTGTCGAGTGGATAAGTCCAAGGTCTTGGTTGTACTGATTAGTCCTCACGACTCGAAACGTCATTGATACTCTACATGATAGGCGTCTCACTTTGACCCGTTTGCCGACCCACTTGGGGTCATAAGGCGTCGGGATTGGGTGAGACCCAGATGCATGTAGGAGTCGATGCATCGTTGTCGAGTATTCACCGCTCGCAGACATGCGTGGATATCCTATGCTATCTGAGGGGATAATAGTGTATAAATCTCTAGCCAGAGTACTAGAAGTGTTTTAGGTAAATGTGTTTACCTAGTTACACTCGCGATGTCACTATTCGATCTCCAAGATGTATGCATAGCTATCGGATCTATAGCGACTCTCGATTTACCAATGGTCGTTGATCTGATCGGGATATATGGATTGAAAGGACCGTACTGTACTGAACCATTGAGGGTCACACAAGTACTAGATTCGAGATTCCCGCATGGATACTCAGCTCAATGTGTTGAGCACGAGAAGAGGATTTCGGGAAGTGCGACTTCCTAAAAGTCAACAGGGGTCAAACCGGGGGTTTCCCGCTGTTGAGGGGCAAAACGGTCATTTTGCTATTTGGGGTTTGAGATGATCTGAAAGTTGTTTTTCATATCATAACATTCAGTTTTGGAAACTGAGTCGATCGGTCCAATCTGATCGGCGATCGGAGTTACGATGAAGTCGCAGCAATGGATATCGTCATTTGGACCCGGGCCCGATGGGCCGGTCCAAGTCCATTGTTAGTCTATTTAATTAGACATAATAGAATTCATAATAACTCTCAACTCAACACTTGATACTTGTATCAACCTTAACCCTAAAACCAGCCGCGCCTCCTCTCCTCGAACACGCCGCCGCCGCCGCCGATCGTCGCCGTAAAATTGTTTCCGGTCAGTTTGACGAGGAGAATCCGTTCGTGCTGATCTCGTCAGTGCTTCTAGTGCAGCCTGACGAAGGAGTCTCGGATCTGGTCGTGGACCGGATTGGCGTAAACTACCGCAATCTACCGAGAAGAGCCGGATTCTTGTAATACCGGTTGGAGCCAGGCACAAGTGCCAGCAAGGTAATCCGCTGGAACATCCTATGCATGTTGTAGTTTGTTACGTATTTTTCGTATTGATCGCCTCCCGGTTTTCATTCTATTGTTCTTCCGCTGCCTAGCCGGGGGGCGGATCCGGATCCCCAACACCTATGAGCCACGGGGTCACTCTATCTAAGTCTATGTGTCCGAAGACTGATGAGGAGATAGATAGTATGACACGTGTGCCGTATGCCTCGGCAATAGGTAGTATTATGTATGGCATGATCTCAACTATACCGGATGTCGCATATGCTCTGAGTATCACGAGCCGCTACCAGGCCAACCCCGGCCAATTGCATTGGAAGGCCGTGAAAGACATTCTTAAGTACTTACGAAGGACTAAGAGTATGTTCATGGTCTATGGGGGTGGTGATCTGAAATTGGAAGGCTACACTGATTGTAGCTTCCAATTTGACGTGGATGATTCGAAGTCAACCTCTGAATTTGTATTCATGCTCAATGGCGGTGCTGTCTCTTGGAAGAGTTCCAAGCAAGACACCATTGCGGATTCAACCACTAAGGCTGAGTACATCGCAGCATCAGCTGCTGCAAAGGAGGCGGTTTGGATAAGGAATTTCGTCCAAGAGTTGGGGGTCATTCCTGATGGAGTTGGTCCAGTCCCGATGTACGGCGACAACACGGGTGCCGTTGCACAAGCAAATGAGCCTAGGTCTCACCAAAGATCCAAACATATATTGAGGAAATACCACATAATCCGGGATATTGTGGCTAGAGGTGACATAGCAGTTGAGAGAGTCTCCTCTGCGGACAACATTGCTGATCCACTTACGAAGCCCTTGCCAGGACCGTTGTTTGAAAAACATCGCGAAACAATGGGATTGCGTCTGATGAGTAGTTGGCTGTAGGGCAAGTGGGAGATTGTTAGAGTAGATGCCCAACTAGCCAACTTGTGGCGTGTGGGTTTTATTGACTCTTGTGTATAACAATATTTATATATGATATACGCACTTATTTATGGCATTCTTTATTTTCATTATGTTATAATGTTAACAATTGTGTTGGATAAAGACCTAGAATGCACCATAGTGTATGTTAGATGTGATAGTGGATATGATGGCTATCATGAAACACATCTAATAGTCACTGTGTATTCTGAATTCGTTCCTAGTCGATTGGGCCGTCAAAATGAGGATAAGGCCGCCCGAGCTTGAGACTAGCATCTGCGATGTGAAGTACCATGTTTCATTGGTAGGGAACATTGTGATGTTCTTAGCATGCAGATGGATAGTGACCTGGTGATCTATCGAACTACCCTCGTTCGGACTTTCCAAGTGGTTACCATTTGTCGAGTGGATAAGTCCGAGGTCTTGGTCGTACTGATTAGTCCTCACTACTCGAAACGTCATTGAGACTCTACATGATAGGCACCTAACTTTGACCTGTTTACCAACTCCCTTGGGGTCATTAGGTGGCGGGATTGGGTGAGGTCCCGATGCATGTAGGAGTTGATGCTTCGTTGTCGAGGATTCAACGCTCGCTTTCATGCGTGGATATCCTATGTTATCTGAGGAGACAATAGTGTGATAAATCTCTGGCCAAAGTACTGGATGTGTTTTAGGTAAATGGGTTTGCCTAGTTACACTCGTGATGTCACTATTTGATCTCCAAGATGTACGCATAGATATCGGATCTCTAGCGACTCTCGATTTACCAATGGTCGTTGATCTGAAAGATGTATGCATAGTTATCGGATCTTTAGCGACTCTCGATTTACCAATGGTCGTTGATCTGATCGGGATATATGTGTTGAAAGGACCGTACTGTACGCTAACCATGACCAACTGGTTCTTGCAGGCACTATCAGTGATACCTAGGGGATCATGGGGCTATGTTGCTAGACGCTTTACCATGATCCGATTGGGCAAGTCCGAAATTGTGATTTCGGAGCCACAATGGTTGTGGGCCCACGGCTAGCTGTATCCCCGAACCATTGAGGGTCACACAAGTACTGGATTCATGATTCCCGCATGGAAATTGAGGTCAACAGGGGTCAAATTGCGATTTCCAAAAGTTGAGGGGCTAAACTGTAATTTTGGACTAGGTGGTCTGAAAAATTGTTTTCGCATCATAATATTCAGTTTTGGAAACTGAGTCGATCGGTCCAATCTGATCGTCGATCGGAATTGTGATGAAGCCACGGTGCTACGGTTGAAACGAATGTTCACATGGACCTGGGCCCGCCCCAGGCCCATTGGACTAGTTGAAGCCCATCATTGGTATACTTATGCTAGACCTAGGGCTACACATCAAACAACAAAACCCTAGCCTCCAAAGCATAGCTCTCGGCCGCCCCTCGTCCCTCCTCCACCTCTTGGCCGCGCCTCCTCCGTTGCGCCGCCGTCGCGCCGCCGCCCCAGGATCGGACTTGTTTTGATCACCGTTTCGAGGAGATTCCGTCCGTGGCAAAATCCATCAGCTCTTCTAGTGCAGACTGATGGAGGAATCTTGTTTCCGGTCGTGGACCTGATTAGGAGGATCTACCGCCGCCTACCTTTGAAGTGCCGGTTTCCCTGTGAAACTGGTCGGAGCCAGACGCCAGCAAGGTAACAATCGATAAACATCCTATGTATGGTTTATTGATTTGATTTAATGTATTGAACGTATCTCGGGGCAAAATTTTAACTTCCGCTGCGCCCCCGGGAAACGGGATCCGGATCCGCCATTGTCGCCAACAGATCTGTTTCAAGATCTGTTTGCGAGCGGGAATATCAGTTGCAATAGCTTAGGTTGTCGGTGGAGCTGTTTCCAGTTTCTGTCAGCAGTGAGATTTAATAGGGAGCTTGGCCTTGTTCTCTGTTATTGTTCCCGACACTTAGAATATTTTCCCAATTGCCAAATTATGTCGCGATACCCTAACTACTGTTCACCGAACCTTATCTTCTTCGAATGCCAGCGGTAGACAGCTCCGACGAGAGCGATAGTGGTAGCGTTGGACTCCTCTTGCTGAGACGCTTCGTTTGGATATTGTTTTCGAACGTTTGCTTGAAGCTGGTGAGGTGTGCAAAGACATCTCCCTTGTGCAGTCTGTCGGCATAAGCGTCGGATTTCGCTCCTAGCTTTTTGGGGTAAGTTCAGTTCCTGCCTTTAAGCTTGTTAGAGCTTTCTGTGGTGTTAGATGAGGTAAGATAGCGCTGGTTGAGTTGTAGCTCCCGACTGCTGCTTTTCTGTGCTTCGGTATTTGAGTAGTTGCTTGTGTTGCCGTTGAGCAGGTGGTGGATCTGCGTCATTGTGGCAATCTTCTTGCTGTAATTGTTGCACAAAGAATTGAGGTACGGATGTGAGCTTGTTTACAACTTAGGATTTGAGCATGGATTATGTGCCTGCTGTGTATGCTCTGTGCTGTTATTACTTGTGCCTGTGTTATAAAATCAGCTGTTGCATTTGCATACACGCATATTGCTGTCAAGCCCTGTTTGCTAGCTATGGCTGTTCTGTTGAATTGTGAGTGTGTTGCCGTTGAGCAGGTGGTGGATCTGCGTCATTGTGGCAATCTTCTTGCTGTAATTGTTGCACAAAGAATTGAGGTACGGATGTGAGCTTGTTTACAACTTAGGATTTGAGCATGGATTATGTGCCTGCTGTGTATGCTCTGTGCTGTTATTACTTGTGCCTGTGTTATAAAATCAGCTGTTGCATTTGCATACACGCATATTGCTGTCAAGCCCTGTTTTGCTAGCTATGGCTGTTCTGTTGAATTGTGAGTACCAGGATGCTATGTTCAAGGACGAGCGGGTAGTTCCCGTATACCTTGGAGGCTGAGCGGGTAACTCCCGTACCTCATTATCCCTACTGGGTTTGTTAGCTTCTATGAGCGGAGTGGGTAGCTCCCACATCTCATGAGGGAGCAACAACAGGTTGAGCTGGTTGTTAGCATCTGGTATGGTGTACTGGAGATGAGTGGGTAGCTCCCATGTGCTCAGTATACTCGTGGCGACGAACTGATTGTTCCTTTGATCAGATATTGCTGTTGAGCTGTTGTTACGATCTTTTGTCTCCCTGCTTTCGGTTGTAGCCTTGATCCCCTGCATAGCATTTGCATATTTATCTGTTGCTTTTCCTTATGCTGTTTATGCTGCTCTCCGTACTGGGGTTTGACCCCGAAGTCCCTCTGGGGCTTGTGTATTGTTGCCTGTATGTGTTTTCAGGTTTCTCTACTGGTCGTGGCTTTGACCCAGCTGGTGGTGCCCCAGGAGGTGGATAGAGTGTCCCAGTTAGAGTATAGCATATATGTACTAGTACTGTTAGCCGGGGAATGCCCTGTGCTTGTGGGATTGTGTTATCCGTTGTAGTACTGGTATTTGTGTTTGTATAAATGTTGTACTGTTGTATCGTGTATTTGTAAACTGGGATATTTTAACTATGATTGTATTTTAAATTATATGTTTTAAACCTTCAGGACAAAAGCGAAAGTTTATGCCACTTTTTGTATGCTTCCGCTATGTTTGCGTGGTTAACTCTGAGTAGAGCACGAGGCCTGACATATCGTTTGCTTGTGTAATGTGCCTTCGATATTCCAGTTTTTACCTGCTGAGCCCTAGGCTCACTAGTTTTCATTGAGTGCAGGTAATGAGCAGTAGGGAGTTGGATGGTGATGAGATGAACAAAAAGTTGTGTTTATCGTGGACACTAGATTCCGTTGTTCCTTAAGATTCAGACTTTGTTGTACAGACTCTGTATGGTGTACTCGAGATGAGTGGGTAGCTCCCATGTTCTCAGTATACTCGTGGCGACGAACTGATTGTTCCTTTGATCAGATCTTGCTGTTGAGCTGTTGTTGCGATCTTTTGGCTCCCTGCTTTTGGTTGTAGCCTTGATCCCTTGCATAGCATTTTCATATTTATCTGTTGCTTTTCCTTATGCTGTTTATGCTGCTCTCCGTACTGGGGTTTGACCCCGAAGTCCCTCTGGGGCTTGTGTATTGTTGCCTGTATGTGTTTTCAGGTTGTCTTTCTTCTTTTCCACAAAGGTCCACTCCAATCTGGGTTTCTCTATCCACTGAGGTGCACCTGCAGTTATAGCCACAACAATGTTCACTTTCATTATCTTCATGGGCCCGTCAGTTATTACGAACTACATGTCATCGTCTTGTGCTGCTAGGTGTGCCTGCATCCGGATCTTCCAGACGTCGTATTCCTCCTTGGAAAACATAGGAATCATTTTGTGAGAAATAGACATATTTAACAGATATAAATGAACAAATTGTTCAAACACTGAGAATCCGAGCTCTGATACCACTTGTTAGGATCGAAAAACAAGCTTGGGAGTTCATAGGGGGGGTGAATGAACTCCTTTGCTGATTAAGTTCGAAAGTATGTTTTTAAAATATTTGACTTCTCAATGCAAACCTCTAAGCCGAGTTACCAGGTTGGATGGTTCTCAATGATTGCTTTTGTATGATTTTATGCGCAAAGAACACGATTCAATCAGTGAACAGTTAGATAAAGGCATAAATGTAAAGATAAGGGATCAAGAGATTTGTTTCTAAAAGTTCGGCGTTCAATATCATACTTCTCCCCTTCTTCCTCAATGGGAAGGATTTCCACTAGAAGATTTGATTTATTCAACTCTTTGTAAAAACCCGATCTAACAGCTAACAGCTGCAAACTCCTAGAACTCAACCAAGAGCCCAGACATGCGATCTGGTTTGAAATAAAATGGACACAGAACTAAGCTGGTTGTGCAAATAAGCACTCAACACTCTCTGTTTATGATTTACAATGAAGACTCAACACTATAGAGTGTGTGTACAGATGTTTGTGTGACACAAGAATCAAATAAACAATCTATGTGCGTGTGTCACTAGCTGGGACCCTGACGGTCCATATTATTTGCATCTAAAACAGGACTGGGACACACTATTATCACTATCCTCATTGTGGATGGAAAAATGTTCAGAAGGACTAGAACCACGACTTGGACTTGAGTGGGAAGGACTCTCTTGAGGCTGGTTCTCTTCCTCAGGGGCCGGTTGCTCCAAGGCCTATTGTCCCTATGTAGAACCCAGTCTCCTTCTCTGCCTATGTTTCCTCCACATTCTCAACAGTCCGAGCAATTTCCTCAACCTACCCTTCCGCGATTGGTTCGGGAATTTGATGCTTTGGGTCTTGATCTATTCCCTTATCTGGTGTTGAGTTGGTGAGCTGCTCAAGCTGAGCATTATTTTCTTGCAAGGTTAAGCCAGGAGCGATTTCCAAAGATACAACTCGGTCTGTAGATCTCTCATTGTATGTGACGGGCAGATCGGCTTTTTCTTGAAACAAATTAATACTCTTCTTGGTCTTTTCCAATTCAGCCTCCCACACGAATTGCCATGATATCTTGGTTGGCTGACGTCTTATACTTGTGAAAAGTTTTCCAGTGCTCAACGACAGCTTCACGCATGTGTAGCTCAAACATCTTGAACCAGATGAGCTCCCTTCTCTGGAGCAGCTCACTAACCTTTTCCGTCTCGGCCCATGAGAACAATTTATTTCATTTTTCGCAAACTCTTCCACAAACTTCATAAGACGGAATTTTTCTCAACCGGTAACCAGTGAGGAACCTGTGCCACTGATCGAAGACTCGGAGTTGGCACTATGCTCTGTCTCTTACATTTTAAATAACTAGCAGGTAGTGCTCCTCGACTGGATTCGGTCGATCAAGATGGTGGAGGATGCCCTTTCCTTTATCAGCTTGGTCAATCTTTGGAAGAAAGTGGGTGAACAATTTGATTTCCCGTATCTCCACTGGAGCATAAACACTCTTGCCAGTGTGATGGATCTGTGTAAACAGATCCAGATCTGAGTTTTGAATTACACAAAACTTGTTATTGTGTTTCTAATGTTTCTACTAAGTGTGCAGATGTTAGCTAGAAATACAACAAGAGAGATCTGGACAGACGAGTGTTTATCAGAACAGTTCACAGCTGGATTAGCAACGTATTCATAAGTCGTGACGCCATACAAGTTTATTGAAGATTTCATAAGTCGTGACGTCATCCAAGTGTAATGAAGATTTCAGCTCTCGTGACGTCATTGAGAGTTTCGCAGAAGATAAGAGAATTGAAGATTTCAGATTCCGTGACGTCATCGAGAGCTGGACAGCAGTGAGATGTATCAGATCTGATACAGTAACTCAATCAGATCTGATACTGTAGCAGACCAACTGCTGAAAATAGTAAAACGCGATTTCGGAGGCCTAAACGAAGGAATTTGAGCGAAAAACAGCTTAGGTCACGAGAGAAGCTGGTGAGTCTTGCTCGTTGGATCATTTCGGAGGAAATAGCACTGGTCTCATGCGAAAATTTGAAGTTTGGATCAGCTGTGAATAAGGAATCTGGATCAAGTGCGAAAAGAGATCTGATGCGAAGAGAAATCTGATGTGAAGAGAGATCTGATGTGAAGAGAGATCTGATGTGCGAAGAGAGATCTGATGCGAAGAGATATCTGATGTGAAGAGATATCTGATGTGCGAAGAGAGATCTGATGTGAAGAGAAGTCTGTTCATATATGAAGAGAAAGGCGAAGCAGTTGACAACAGATATGAAGATTAACTGGAGCATAGAAGTCAACTGCTGAGCCTATTCAGATGTGAACATATAAGACTTATTCAGAAGACGACAAAAGCCTAAAAAGTAAGGGACACAAGGACAACTCTGTCGGTACTTTACAGAACACCTTTAAAACGGAAGAAACTTGTGTCCAACGGATTAATTTGCACATAGGCTATTTATACAAGCAGAGGACTGATGAAGACGATGATGTTGATTTGATGATGCAACAATTTCAATTGACAGGAAGAAACACAGAAAGGTGAAGCAGTCGACCACCATGGAGAAGGAGCTAATTGCAAGTGTCGACTGCTGAACCTTATCAGCTTTGACGAAGCACTTCCTTGCTGTGTGAGATTCAATTTTCGAGAGTTGAGCGTTCACTATTAATCTCACACACACAAAGATTCACTCACACATATATGAGAGATGTGTGTAACAGTATAGTGAGTGAATGAAAACCTCAAACCAATTATATCGGATTCCGTCCAAGCACGAAGACGTTAAACTCTATGTATGTAGCCTTTCTCACTGAGGCATAAAATAAGTGATTGAGTGAACACAGCTGAGAGCTGGTGTAGATTCTAGGAGTTCAGATTTGGGCAGTGGGTAAGTCCATAATCTGATTGGGTCTGCGGATCAAAGTCTTATAGTGGAACCTTCCTGAAGAAGGAAGAAGAGGAGACGTAGGATGTTATATCCGAACTTCCAAAAACAAACAGCTGGTCTATTTATTTACAGCATTCCGCATTTACTATTAGCACGCATTGCATATTGTTTAAAATGTGTTTTAACGAGTTTTAAAATTAGAGTTCAGTTCTGGATACTTCCGCTTGGTATTTTAATGCCAGACCAGATCTGTTCTCGGTGCTCAAACGTTCAAGAACATTGACCTATTGCAACTAAGTTTTTTAAATATGCATTGTTTTTATGTTAATCGATCCTAACAAGTGGTATCAGAGCTGGTTGTTCTTGAACAAGCATTTTTTTTTAAAACTCATGTGCTATCATATATTTTAAAGCTTTTAAAAGTTTTTGAAAAGCTTATTTTATGAAGAAAAGGTGAGAAATGGTTTTTGAATTTCATGTTCTCTTTTGTCGAGCTGACATAGAATGCGCGAGTTCTGTGTGGATGCCAAGATATTATTTTGGTTGGGCTGTTTTCAGACATGGGACAAAATAAAATAAGAGAAATGAAAGAGAATCTGGTAGTTCAGTTATCGGTTCTTATCCAAATCTGAATAAATTAAGTGATTCAGTAGCACGTGTTCTGTTTTGAAACAAAATTTATTTAAAGTGCTCTTATGATTTTTTTTCAAAATACATGTTTATGCGGAAAATATCAGCTGGTGCTTTGTTTTTAAATGAATTGAGCTTACATTATAAAATATAGGGAAAGTGATAATTTTGGAATTGCAGAGCATTGTTCCAAAAGAACGTGCAGTAATATGTCTTCTGACGAGCTGACACAGATCTTGCGAGATTTGTGTGTATGCCAAGACCTTTAATTCTGTTATGGGATAGTTTTAAGGTGAAATGGAAGAAATTCTGTGAATTCCATTGATATTCATCTTTTAATCTTTTGTAATTTGAGTAATATTTGAAGCACCATTAAATTTTGACCTTGTCTCTGTGTTTTGTCAAATCTGATAGTTTTTGCAATCGTATCAATGCTACAAAATGTTTTTAAGTTTTAAAACTCATATTATGAAGTGAAAGGTGTGAAATGTATTTTGAATTTCAGATTTCATCTTCTATCGAGCTGACACAGATTTCGTGAAATCAGCGTGTATGACATTTTCTCTATTTCTGGTTGTGCTGATAAATAGCACATGGGACAGCGATTGAGAAACATGGAAGAATTACTATTAATTAAATTTACATTTATCTCCAAATCTGAATAAATGAAAATTTTCAGTAGCATTTGATCAGTTCTTTTTAAAATCATATCATTTGTGTATACGGTTGTTCCCAAATCTGTTTTTATTTTCCAAAATCTGAAAACCCTGCTGCTACAGATCTTACTGTATTAGTATAAGGAGAGCTTTGTTTTAAATATTTCAGGAAGACCAGATTTCGAACCCTTTTTGATTCCCACAAAAAGGGAGAGAATTTGTTAGATCATGCATTTGTTATTCCAAGTTTTGTGTAAATAAAAAAGGGAGAGAATGATGGATCTGTGTAACAGATCCAGATCTGAGTTTTGTATTACACAAAACTGGTTATTTTGTTTCTAATGTTTCTACTAAGTGTGCAGATGTTAGCTAGAAATACAACAAGAGAGATCTGGACAGACGAGTGTTTATCAGAACAGTTCATAGCTGGATTAGCAACGTATTCAGAATTCGTGACGTCATACAAGTTTATTGAAGATTTCATAAGTCGTGACGTCATCCAAGTGTAATGAAGATTTCAGCTCTCGTGACGTCATTGAGAGTTTCGCAGAAGATAAGAGAATTGAAGATTTCAGATTCCGTGACGTCATCGAGAGCTGGATATCAGTGAGATGTATCAAATCTGATATAGTAACTCAATCAGATCTGATACTGTAGCAGAACAAGAGCTGAAAATAGTAAAACGCGATTTCGGAGGCCTAAACGAAGGAATTTGGGCGAAAAACAGCTTAGGTCACGAGAGAAGCTGGTGAGTCTTGCTCGTTGGATCGTTTTGGAGGAAATGGCACTGGTCTCATGCGAAAATGTGAAGTATGTATCAGCTGTGAAGAAGGAATCTGGATCAAGTGCGAAGAGAGATCTGATGCGAAGAGAAAACTTATGTGAAGAGAGATCTGATGTGAAGAGAGATCTTATGTGCAAAGAGAGATCTGATGTGAAGAGAGATCTGATGTACGGAGAGAAACCTGATCTGAATAAGTCTGTTCAGCTATTAAGAGAAAGGTGAAGCAGTTGACAACAGATATGAAGATTAACTGGAGCATAAAAGTCAAATGCTGAGCCTATTCAGATGTGAACATATAAGACTTATTCAGAAGACGACAAAAGCCTGCAAAGTAAGGGACACAAGGACAACTCTGTCGGTACTTTACAAAACACCTTTAAAAGGGAAGAAACTTGTGTCCAACGGATTAATTTGCACATAGGCTATTTATACAAGCAGAGGACTGATGAAGACGATGATGTTGATTTGATGATGCAACAATTTCAATTGACAGGAAGAAACACAGAAAGGTGAAGCAGTCGACCACCATGGAGAAGGAGCTAATTGCAAGTGTCGACTGCTGAACCTTATCAGCTTTGACGAAGCACTTCCTTGCTGTGTGAGATTCAATTTTCGAGAGTTGAGCGTTCACTGTTAATCTCACACACACAAAGATTCACTCACACAAATATGAGATATGTGTAGCAGTATAGTGAGTGAATCAAAACATCAAACCAATTATATCGGATTCCGTCCAAGCACGAAGACGTTAAACTCTGTGTATGTAGCCTCACTGAGGCATAAAATAAGTGATTGAGTGAACACAGCTGAGAGCTGGTGTAGATTCTAGGAGTTCAGATTTGGGCAGTGGGTAAGTCCATAATCTGATTGGGTCTGCGGATCAAAGTTTTCTAGTGGAACCTTCCTGAAGAAGGAAGAAGGGGAGACGTAGGATGTTATATCCGAACTTCCAGAAACAAACAGCTGGTGTATTTATTTACAGCATTCCGCATTTACTGTTAGCACGCATTGAATATTGTTTAAAATCTGTTTTAACGTGTTTTAAAATTAGAGTTCAGTTCTGGATACTTCCGCTTGGTATTTTAATGCCAGCCCAGATCTGTTCTCGGTGCTCAAACGTTCAAGAACATTGAGCTATTGCAACTCAGTTTTTTAAATATGCATTGTTTTTGTATTAATCGATCCTAACAAGTGGTATCAGAGCTGGTTGTTCTTGAACAAGAATTTTTTTTAAAACTCATGTGCTATCATATATTTTAAAGCTTTTAAAAGTTTTTGAAAAGCTTATTTTATGAAGAAAAGGTGAGAAATGATTTTTGAATTTCATGTTCTCTTTTGTTGAGCTGACATAGAATGCGCGAGTTTTGTGTGGATGCCAAGATCTTATTTTGGTTGGGTTGTTTTCAGACATGGGACAAAATAAGAGAAATGAAAGTGAATCTGGTAGTTCAGTTATCGGTTCTTATCCAAATCTGAATAAGCTAAGTGATTCAGTAGCACGTGTTCTGTTTTGAAACAAAATTTATTTAAAGTTTCTGATGATTTTTTTTCAAAATACCTGTTTATGCGGAAAATATCAGCTGGTACTTTGTTTTTAAATGAATTGAGCTTACATTATAAAAGATAGGGAGAGTGATAATTTTGGAATTGCAGAGCATTGTTCCAAAAGAACGTGCAGTAATATGTCTTCTGACGAGCTGACACAGATCTTGCGAGATTTGTGTGTATGCCGAGACCTTTAATTCTGTTATGAGACAGTTTTAAGGGGAAATGGAAGAAATTCTGTGAATTCCATTGTTATTCATCTTTTAATCTTTTGTAATTTGAGCAATATTTGAAGAACCATTAAGTTTTGACCTTGTCTCTGTGTTTTGTCAAATCTGATAGTTTTTGCAATCGTATCAATGCTACAAAATAGTTTTAAGTTTTAAAACTCATATTATGAAGTGAAAGGTGTGAAATGTATTTTTAATTTCAGATTTCATCTTATATCGAGCTGACACAGATTTCGTGAAATCAGCGTGTATGCCATTTTCTCTATTTCTGGTTGTTGCTGATAAATAGCACATGGGACAGCGATTGAGAAACATGGAAGAAGTACTGTTAATTAAATTTACATTTATCTCCAAATCTGAATAAATGAAAATTTTCAGTAGCATTTGATCAGTTCTTTTTAAAATCATATCATTTGTGCATACGGTTGTTCCCAAATCTGTTTTTGTTTTCCAAAATCTGAAAACCTCTGTTGCTACAGATCTTACTGTATTAGTATAGGGAGAGCTTTGTTTTAAATATTTCAGGAAGACCAGATTTCGAACCCTTTTTGATTCCCACAAAAAGGGAGAGAATTTGTTAGATCATGCATTTGTTATCCAAGTTTTGTGTAAATCAAAAAGGGAGAGAATGATGGATCTGTGTAACAGATCCAGATCTTAGTTTTGAATTACGCAAAACTTGTTATTGTGTTTCTAATGTTTCTACTAAGTGTGAAGATGTTAGCTAGAAATACAACAAGATATATCTGGACATACGAGTGTTTATCAGAATAGTTCATAGATTGATTAGCAACGTATTCATAAGTCGTGACGTCATACAAGTTTATTGAAGATTTCATAAGTCGTGACGTCATCCAAGTGTAATGAAGATTTCATCTCTCGTGACGTCATTGAGAGTTTCGCAGAAGATAAGAGAATTGAAGATTTCATATTCCGTGACATCATCGAGAGCTGGACAGCAGTGAGATGTATCAGATCTGATACAGTAACTCAATCAGATCTGATACTGTAGCAGACCAACTGCTGAAAATAGTAAAACGCGATTTCGGAGGCCTAAACGAAGGAATTTGGGCGAAAAACAGCTTAGGTCACGAGAGAAGCTGGTGAGTCTTGCTCGTTTGATCATTTCGGAGGAAATAGCCTTGGTCTCATGCGAAAATGTGAAGTCTGGATCAGCTGTGAAGAAGGAATCTGGATCAAGTGCGAAGAGAGATCTGATGCGAAGAGAAAACTGATGTGAAGAGAGATCTGATGTGAAGAGAGATCTTATGTGCGAAGAGAGATCTGATGTGAAGAGAGATCTGATGTGCGGAGAGAAATCTGATCTGAAGAGAAGTCTGTTCAGCTATGAAGAGAAAGGTGAAGCAGTTGACATCAGATATTAAGATTAACTGGAGCATAAAAGTCAAATGCTGAGCCAATTCAGATGTGAACATATAAGACTTATTCAGAAGACGACAAAAGCCTGCAAAGTAAGGGACACAAGGACAACTCTGTCGGTACTTTACAGAACACCTTTCAACGGGAAGAAACTTGTGCCAAACTGTTTGTCCCTGTTTTTCAAAGGAACTTAGCAGCCGATTGGAAAAGATAAGCGATTAAAAATTTTGCGCTGCTAATACGGAGCTGCAATAGCTCAAGGTTCTTGAACATCTAAAATAGACAAGAGCACCGGAGACAGATCTGGTATGACTTAAAAATCATGCGGAAAATACCAGAACTGAATCCTATATTTTAAAACAACTCAAACAGATTTATGTACAACATAAATCTGTTCGAGACTTGTGCAAGTGCTTGTGTGCTGAACTGTATGCGATGCTAAGTATAAAATGCAAGTGCTGAACTGTAAACGTGTGTTATGCGTGCTAAAATAATGCGAGTGCTGAAAGCTTAAAGAAATGGACCGATACACAGCAGATTTGTTTCTGGAAGTTCGGATCTCAATGTCCTACATCTCCCCTTCTTCCACCTCGGAAGGATCCACTAGAAGATTTGATCTTACAACTCGTGTACAGACCCGATCCCACAACCAGCAGCTGTGAGAACTCCTAGACTTCAACAATGCACACCAGCCGCAACTGTGTGACTAACTACATACACATGAGTTTTAACGTCATCGTGCTTGGACGGGACTGTTTGAAACTTTTTGAGATTCATTCACTAATACAATGTGAATGAATCTCTGTGTGTGAGATTTTGATACAATGAAACGCTCAACTCTCTGTTTCTCACACACTAGGAAAATTGCTTCTACACAAGCTGATTAAAACTCAGCAATCGACTCTCGTGAAAGCTCATCTCTAATGGCGATCGATTGCTTCGTCTTTCTGTTGATTTTCCCTCTGCTGGTGCACTGTGCAATTAATGTGTTATCTGAGACAGCCTCACAGCGACACCAACGTCTATCTCGTCTATCTTTTTCACTCTCATCTGTTTGTCTTTTCTGATCAACGTCAACCTTCTTCCTTCAAACTCCTCGCTTAAATAGCTCCTTCAAGAGATATAGCCGTTAGATAGATTCGAAATCTGTTCTGCGCTTGTTAAGGCTAATTCGTCGTCTTCTTTCCATTTCCGTGCAACGCTCCTCTGTAATTTGTACTCTTTCCCAGAATAGTACAAATCTTGTTCCCTAATATAAGGCAATTGCACGACTCTATTTCAGCCATTGATTCTTTCCATATTGAGCGTTGATTGCTTGAAACGGCTGAATATTCTCCAACAGATTGTTCAACAGCTGTTCGCTCAGCTTTTGTTTATTCTTTGTCACAACACTTCGTGCAACAGCTGTTTCTTTGTCGACTGGATACTTGGCGCTACTGCTGAAGCAAATAATGCGACTGGATATCTTGCGACTGGATACGCAAAGCTTGCGACTGGATGCATAGAGCTTGCGACTGGATTTCCCAACGACTGGTTATCAAACGATGTCGTATCAACTTATTGAAACGACATCGTTTGCTATGCATCCTCGACTGATTGATTATAATTCACTGCTGCTGCGTCTGGATGTACAAGCTACCTGCTGGTTCTTGCGACTGTTGGTTATCAACGCAAAGAGCATCTGCTGAATCTTTGTCTTTGCGCTTCTGCTGAATCCATTCCACTGTAGCCATCTGCTGAACTCTAAACATATGCTGATTCTTTAGCACGACGTCGCTTTCTTCACTGTTACGTTTGCTGTTGTCAGCTTCTTGTTCAACATTGCTCATCAGCTGTCAATAGCTTCTTGAATAGCGACTGTCAACAGATTCGTCAACAGTAATTAGAATCGCGACTGCTAACAGATTCGTCAACAGTAATGTGAATGGCGACTGCTAACAGATTCGTTAACAGTAATAAGAATGGCGACTGCTAACAGATTCGTTAACAGTAATAAGAATGGCGATTGCCGACAGCTTCATGAATAGTAACTGACAACAGCTTCGTCAACAGTAACTTGCGACTCTCTACTCATCTGCTGATAGCTTTTGCTTAACTGCTGATCACTGTAGCTCACTGCTGATTGTGATGACGTCATCCTTGCTGCTCACAGCTATCTCCATTATATGTGATGACGTCATCACTGCTGTTACCAGCTCTTGTTAGCGCTCCAGTTGGTTCAAGCTCTCTAAGCAATAATCACATCTGCTAGTCTGAATTGTCCTCCGCCAGATTACGAACAACTGATTCAACTTTGGACGTCTCCATTGCTAATCCAGCTGCCGTCTAAATGTATGCACCAAACCAACTGCTGAACTTTAACTTGAACCATCGGCTGGACAGATTCTTCGACTGTTCATCATCTTCTTCGATGCGTCCAATCAAACAAAATTTCTCTCTGCCGATTACTCAAACAACTTCATCGCTTTGATTCTTCAACAGAAAACATCACCTGTTAAATCTGTATACTTCAAATAGAATCGTTAGAATAACAGTAAGAGGTTTTGTGTAATTCAAAATATAATCAGGATCTATCAAAACAGATCCATCAATCTCTCCCTTTTTGATTTACACAAAACCTTAAATAATCAATGCATGTTCTAACAATTCTCTCCCTTTTTGTGGGAATCAAAAAGAGGGCGAACTGCTGGTCTTCCCGATAATTAAAACAGAGCTCTCCCTACAGCAGGAGTTTTAATTTTGAAAAACAAAACCAGCTTTGGGAAGCACCGTATGCAAGAGCTATATGATTTTGAAAACGAAACTGATGCATAACTCAAATTAGTCAACGACAGTGACGCCACTCTCCCTGTATTTTATAACATGAGCTCAAATCATTAAAAACAAAATTTTGGCACCAGCTGAAATCCGCATAACAACACATTTTAAAACTCATCAGAGCATACAAAAAAAATTTCAAATGAACAAGTGCTACTGAGTTGCTTAAATATATAAAGAGCCAGTACTGATAAAAGCACAGATTTTCATTCTTCTATTTCGTCCCAAGTGCTTGTCACTGAGCCTCGATCCAAGTGATCTTACAGCACAACGAAAATAGAAGTTTGGCAACCGCACGGGACTCGCGCATCCCATGACAGTTCAACAAGCGAGAAACCGGTTCTAAATTAAAACAACATCTGGCCTTCATAAAATAAGCTTCTCAAAACAGTTAAAAACATTTAAAACATAGCACATGTGTTTTAAAATTAGTGCTCGTTCAAAAACAACCTCCTCTGATACCAATTGTTGGTCCCTGTTTTTCAAAGGAACTTAGAATCCGATTGGAAAAGATAAGCGATTAAAAATTTTGCGCTTCTAATACGGAGCTGCAATAGCTCAAGGTTCTTGAACATCTAAAATAGACAAGAGCACCGGAGACAGATCTGTTATGATTTAAAAATCATGCGGAAAATAACAGAACTGAATCCTATATTTTAAAACAACTCAAACAGATTTATGTACAACATAAATCTGTTCGAGACTTTTGCAAGTGCTTGTGTGCTGAACTGTATGCGATGCTAAGTATAAAATGCAAGTGCTGAACTGTAAACGTGTGTTATGCGTGCTAAAATAATGCGAGTGCGAAAGCTTAAAATAAATGGAGCGATACACAGCCGATTTGTTTCTGGAAGTTCGGAACTCAATGTCCTACATCTCCCCTTCTTCCACCTCGGAAGGATCCACTAGAAGATTTGATCTTACAACTCGTGTACAGACCCGATCCCACAACCAGCAGCTGTGAGAACTCCTAGACTTCAACAATGCACACCAGCCGCAACTGTGTGACTAACTACATACACATGAGTTTTAACGTCATCGCGCTTGGACGGGACTGTTTGAAACATTTTGAGATTCATTCACTAATACAATGTGAATGAATCTCTGTGTGTGAGATTTGATACAATGAAACGCTCAACTCTCTGTTTCTCACACACTAGGGAAATTGCTTCTACACAAGCTGATTAAAACTCAGCAATCGACTCTCGTGAAAGCTCCTCTCTAATGGCGGTCGATTGCTTCTTCTTTCTGTTCATTTTCCCTCTGCTGGTGCACTGTGCAATTAATGTGTTTTCTGACACAGCCTCACAACGACACCAGCGTCTATCTCGTCTATCGTTTTCACTCTCGTCTGTTTGTCTCGTCTGATCAACGTCAACCTTCTTCCTTCAAAACTACTCGCTTAAATAGCTCCTTCAAGAGATATAGCCGTTAGATAGATTCCAAATCTGTTCTGCGCTTGTTAAGGCTAATTCGTCGTCTTCTTTCCATTTCCGTGCAACGCTCCTCTGTAAATTGTACTATTTTCCAGAATAGTACAAATCTTGTTCCCTGATATAAGGAAATTGCACGACTCTATTTCAGCAATTGATTCTTTCCATCTGAATATTCTCCAACAGATTGTTCAACCGCTGTTCGCTCAGCTGTTGTTTATTCTTTGTCACAACACTTCGCGCAACAGATGTTTCTTTGTCGACTGGATACTTTGCGCTACTGCTGAAGCTTCAAATACTGCGACTGGATATCTTGTGACTGGATACACAAAGCTTGCGACTTGATACGCAAAGCTTGCGACTGGATTCATAGAGCTTGCGACTGGATTTCCCAACGACTGGTTATCAAACGATGTCGTATCAACTTATTCAAACGACATCGTTTGCTATGCATCCTCGACTGATTGATTATACTTCACTGCTGCTGCGTCTGGATGTACAAGCTACCTGCTGGTTCTTGCGACTGCTGTTATCAACGCAAAGAGCATCTGCTGAATCTTTTTCTTTGCGCTTCTGCTGAATCCATTCCACTGTATCCATCTGCTGAACTCTAAACATCTGCTGATTCTTTAGCACGACGTCGCTTTCTTCACTGTTACGTTTTTTGTTGTCAGTTTCTTGTTCAACATTGCTCATCAGCTGTCAATAGCTTCTTGAATAGCGATTGTCAACAGATTCGTCAACAGTAATTAGAATCGCGACTGCTAACAGATTCGTCAACAGTAATGTGAATGGCGACTGCTAACAGATTCGTTAACAGTAATAAGAATGGCGACTGCTAACAGATTCTTTAACAGTAATAAGAATTGCGACTGCTAACAGATTCGTTAACAGTAATAATAATGGCGAATGCCGACAGCTTCGTGAATAGTAACTGACAACAGCTTCGTCAACAGTAACTTGCGACTCTCTACTCATCTGCTGATAGTTTTTGCTGAACTGCTGATCACTGTAGCTCACTGCTGATTGTGATGACGTCATCCTTGCTGCTCACAGCTATCTCCATTATATGTGCTGACGTCATCACTGCTGTTACCAGCTCTTGTTAGCGCTCCAGCTGGTTCAAGCTCTCTTAGCAATAATCACATCTGCTGGTTTGAATTGGCCTCCGCCAGATTACGAACAACTGATTCAACTTTGGACGTTTCCATTGCTAATCCAGCTGCTGTCTAAATGTATGCACCAAACCAACTTCTGAACTTTAACTTGAACCATCGGCTGGACATATTCTTCGACTGTTCATCATCTTCTTCGATGCGTCCAATCAAACAAAATTCCACTCTGCCGATTACTCAAACAACTTCATCGCTTTGATTCTTCAACAGAAAACATCACCTGTTAAATCTGTATACTTCAAATAGAATCGTTAGAATTACAGTAAGAGGTTTTGTGTAATTCAAAATATAATCAGGATCTGTCAAAACAGATCCATCACAAACGGATTAATTTGCACATAGGCTATTTTTACAAGCAGAGGATTGATGAAGACGATGATGTTGATTTGATGATGCAACAATTTCAATTGACAGGAAAAAACACAGAAAGGTGAAGCAGTTGACCACCATAGAGAAGGAGCTAATTGCAAGTGTCGACTGCTGACCCTTATCCACTTTGATGAAGCACTCCTTGCTGTGTGAGATTCAATTTTCGAGAGTTGAGCGTTCACTGTTAATTTCCCACACACTAATATTCACTCACACATATATGAGAGATGTGCGAAACAGTATAGTGAGTGAATCAAAACCTCAAACAAATTTATCAGATTCCGTCCAAGCACGAAGGAGTTAAACTCTGTGTATGTAGCCTTTCTCACTGAGGCAGAAAGGAGTGATTGATTGAACACAGAGAGCTGGTGTAAATTCTATGAGTTCAGATTTGGGCAGTGGGTAAGTCCCAAATCTGATTGGGTCTGCGGATCAAAGTCTTCTAGTGGAACCTTCCTGAATAAGGAAGAAGGGGAGACGTAGGATTTTATATCCGAACTTTCAGAAACAAACAGCTGGTCT
Source organism: Dorcoceras hygrometricum (assembly GCA_001598015.1). Classification (NCBI taxonomy): domain Eukaryota; kingdom Viridiplantae; phylum Streptophyta; class Magnoliopsida; order Lamiales; family Gesneriaceae; genus Dorcoceras; species Dorcoceras hygrometricum. Next base: position 96,953 of record KV000875.1, on the reverse strand, counting down.
ATTTATTTACAGCATTCCGCATTTACTGTTAGCACGCATTGCATATTGTTTAAAATATGTTTTTACGAGTTTTAAATTAGAGTTCAGTTCTGGATACTTCCGCTTGGTATTTTAATGCCACTTCAGATCTGTTCTCGGTGCTCAAACGTTCAAGAACATTGAGCTATTGCATCTCAGATTTTTAAATATGCATTGTTTTTGTATTAATCGATCCTAACACAGTGTAGGTCATAGATTGTTGAGTTGGTTGAGCAGAGGCAAGCCGTGACTCCATAGATTCTTCCTGGTGTCCAGCCCTTGTCTCGAATTCTGCAGTGGACTCCACATGCTCTCCCTGAGCAACCGTGGAAACAGTACAATCCTTTCCCACCTTTTCTGAGGTGGCTCCACATTAGCTTCTGGAACACCAGGGGTAGAACCCTCGTCATCCCCAGTGGTAATTTCAGGAAAAGGACCAGGTTGGGACTCATCTTGATGATGAGCAGTAGAATTCACCTTCTTTGTTCTCTTGGTTTGGTGTTTTTTCATGATTAGAATCGGCGGAACAAATATAGTGGCCTCCGAGTAAGATGAATCTACAACCAATTTGCGCTTAGCGCCACCTTTCTTCAGTTTATCCAGCGGGCACGAATCCTTGTCTGAGCTGGTCCCGGACTTGGACTTCGTAGGAGCAGCTTGCTCCTAGCCTCCACTGGCTGGTGCACAGCCACCTTCTGCTTCTTCACCATTTGAACAACCTTTTCCTTCTTCTTCTGCTTCTTCTCAACCTGTGTTTCCACTTCCTTATCCACGGGCTTGGTTATCTATGACTGCCCACTCTGGGTACCACTGGTTGTATCCTCTGTCTGCTTGCTAGACTCACCAGCTGGAACCACATTCAGATTCTTCTTTATATAACTGTGAACCGATTTGTTGGTTAATACTTTTTGTGGATGGAGCTTGACGGACTCCCTGAGGTCGGCCTTGACTAAACGCTCCAACAATACACTCAACTGCACTGTGAAACCTTGTGACTGACGATTATGGTTGTTCACCATGTCAACCAACACCTGAAACAGAACCTGTGCCTAGTTTACTTTCAAACCGGCAGTGATGACTACCATCAGATCAAACTTTTTACTGGTAACCATGTCAAAGGAGCCAGCTTTGGCACACAGTGCCTTGACAACAATGTCGTGCAACAGGCAATTCTCCATTTCATCTCCTTCTTTTTGTTGGGTGCCCTGAACGGCACATCACAACAAGAAAACCTCCTACGCATATCCACCACTGTCTGGGTCGGGATATTGATAAAACTAGCCATTCCCTCAGTTGTAAGGCCAAAAGCTTCAGCGAAAACATCCTTCGTTAACGCCAGTTTCCTATTGGCGACGAAACTTATAATTGTTCCCGCTACCACCTTAGCATTTGCGAATAACTCAAGCACCACGCCTTCATACACTGAGCCGGATGCTTCCAGAAACCCCTTAAGCCCTGTGTCCACCAAGGTATTGAACATTCATATCATGCCAGAGTTGTAACGACCGGACTTTTCTTAACCAAAAATAAATGATTTGGGGTTAAAATTGAAGAATTACTAAAAATTTGAACTTGATAATTCGAAACAATTCTTGAATTGAATTGCAAAAGAACTAGGATCTCGTACGTTACTATTGATTAAAATCACACTTAGCTCTTTTCTTTCTTTTTCTGGGAATTATGGCTAGACACATGTACATAAGGTCATGTCGTTTGATCAAACTATGTATCCGAGTCAGAGAGCTGGGTACAAGACCCATCTATCACATATAAAGGGTATACAATTCGTCAACCATATCTTAGTCCCTTCCGTATTTGAAAGGGGCACACTGGTTCGTCAGCCAGCGTCCTCACCCTCTCCATGTGACCATCTGTTATCTAAGCCATAATCTTTTAAAACAATTCTGTAAAACATTTCTTTCTGTATGATCTTCCTTTTCTTTCATAAATCTATTTTTCATTTCTGTCAAGTACGGTTTACTGGTTTTACATTCTCTGATGATGTTCTGGAACACCTTGAGAATTCCCCGTGATTCTTGCGAATATGAAAACTGAATTAAAGTACTCGAATCTTTTCGAATGAATCAAATTACTCTTTCTAATTGAAGCTAAAAAGAATAAGGAATTTAAATCTGGATTTTGTATCTGTTGAATCAGATTTGAACAATTAAAATACGAAATCTGAATCGTACGTAAGCATCTCAATGAAGAAGAAAATAATCAGATTTGGTTTGTTTGTCAACTCAGATTAGAAAAGTCAACACAATTAAACGGAATCGTTCAGATGTCAATGGTAAACCGTAGTTAACTCAGATGTGAAATGGTCAACATAATAAGATTTGACCAAATTCAGATTTGGAACAAGAATTCAGATCTGAACTTAATGTGACTTAGAAACTGAACATTGAAGCCAAATCAGCTTACAATAGAAATTCAGCTTTGGTAAAAGAACCAGATTTCAGACTTAACCATTTAGAACGAACATGAACAACGAAGGTTTCCTTTGTCTGAAGAAATCAAACGATCTCAAGAAATTTCTGGAAAACAATCAAATAAGCTACTTGTAAGCTACTTCGAACAAATTCTTAGAAAACTCAAGAAACAACTGGACGAACATCATCAAACATTTTTCTAATATCTTTCTGAATGAAACTAACAGTAAACACATACTTTCTTCATAAAAACATAGAATGACTTTTCTGTTGTTTGAATAATCACCATAGCAAATTCTTAAACCTTCAAAGACGCATACAAACATGCAAACAGAACAGAATATATGCTTTCATGAGTGTAGCAAGAAACAGAGTTTACTTTCCTGTATACTGCGACACAATTGCAGAAGAAATCTGGCCTGAATCATGTACAATCCGATCGTCTTCTGAAAAAGCTTTAAAACTTTTGCTCGATTTCTAACAGAGAGCACAAGCTTCATTGAAATGTTTTGTTTTGTAAATATTGATGCATGATGTGGCTAACATCCTATATATGTGATTTCAAATGCCTAAGAAAGAAACACGTTTTATCAATATGCTAAAATCTTTTAAAAGTGCGACTCTCATATTAAACGAAATCTGATGATATAAACCGAACTATTTTATTTAAAAAAAAGGATTACATCGGTTTGTATTGAATCAACCGGACAGCTCCTGCATTTGCGTCTCAAATCTGAAAACCAACTCGACAAAGATGAGAGTTGATTATCGCATACTCCATTCTAAAAACTCAACCCGAAGGGCAGTTGAATAAAATAGCATTTAAATTTAATCTCTCAAGTCTATAACTTTCTAATTGTGGGGCGTTACAAGAGTGCTCCATGCGAGCACGGATGCGAAGTCAAACCTGGAAAGAATTTACGAAGAAGGAATCAGCCATTTCTAGGAGTAAAGGGTGAGGAATTTATAAAATGCGAGAGATTGCAAGAAAATGCTGGAATTTGCTTGCAAATTTTTTAGAATGCGCAAAAGTTTGAAAGCGTACTGTAAAAATTAAAGTGAAACTGTTTATGTACGAACGAGAAGAGAGAAGGGTTTTAAGTGGACACGTGTCATCATCACATTAAGAAGTCATTTGAAATTCCAGAAAGATGACCGTCCGATTTAAAATGAATGTTAAAAATAAAACGAATATCTACCGCTCAATTTTATTTACCAGCACAGAAACAAGTAAGCCAAACACCGTGATAAAATCTCGCTATACATTCCCCAAACTGGACCAGATCAGCACGATGCTGACCAGCTTGAGAGCAAACAGCGGGCCTTTGAGTTATCTGTTTGAATTATATTGTTCCCGCTGACATATGCATGCATAACATAATCAAGACATATCCAAGAAACCCAAAATGTTTCTAAAATAAGAAAACTTAGCGTCCGGCAGAGGCTTGGTGAAAATATCAGCTACTTGCTGATCTGTTGGCACATGCTCCACCCGAACGTATTTCTTTAGCACATGGTCTCTAATGAAATGATGGCGTATGTCGATATTCTTGGTTCTGGAATGCATCACGGGGTTCTGAGTGATCACGATCGCACTCGTGTTGTCGCATAAAATGGGTGCTTCTTGTGCATCGACGCCATAGTCCCGGAGCTGTTATTGAATCCATAACATTTGAGCGCAACAGCTTCCAATTGCGAGGTACTCTGCATCCTGTGGATGTGGCTATCGATGTCTGTTTCTTTCTAAACCAAGATATTAGTCTATCACCCAAAAATTGACAATGCCACTTATGCTACACCGATCAATATTACAACCTGCATAATCTGCATCACTGTAACCAATCAAATTGAAACTTGAGTCTTTGGGATACCAAAGACCCACGTTCTGCGTGCCCTTTAAATATTTTAGAATACGCTTAACGGCAATGTAGTGTGATTGTTTTGGATCAGCTTAGAACCTTGCACACATACAAACCGAGAACATAATGTCCGGTCTTCTTGCGGTTAGGTACAATAGAGATCCAATCATCCCATGATACATTGTTACCTCAACGGCAATTCCAGCTTCATCTTTGTCCAGTTTGATTGAAGCACTCATTGGAGTAGCTGTTGTTGAGCATTTTTCCATACCGAACTTCTTAAGAAGCTCCTTGGTATACTTCACTTGATTGATGAATATTCCATCCTCAAGCTGTTTTACTTGTAAGACTAGGAAAAATGTCAGCTCTCCCATCATGCTCATCTCTAATTTCATGCATAAACTTGGAAAATTTGTCGCAAATATTGGAATTAGTTGAGCCGAAGATAATGTCATCAACATAAACATATATTTTTACTAACAAGACATGATCATTCTTAACAACATTAAATAATATCTTGTCGACAGAGCCGATAACCAAATAATGATCAATAAGAAATTTGTACAAATTATCATACCCAGCTCTGGGAGCTTGTTTCAGACCATACAAAGCTTTATCAAGCTTATACACGTATTCCGATCTGGTATGATCTACGAAGCCAGGAGGTTGTGTAACATACAGTTCCTCATTCAAGATCCCATTTAAGAATGCAATTTTGACATCCATTTGATAAACTTTAAAATTCTTAAATGAGGCATATGCAAGAAAATTTCGAATGGCCTCAAGTCTAGCTACATGTGCAAAGGATTCTTCGAAATCTATGCCTTCTCTTGCCTATAGCCTTGTGCTACAAGCCTAGCCTTGTTTCGAACTATGTTACCATTTCCATGTGGCTTATTTCTAAATACCTGTCAGGCCTCGTGCTCACAACAGATAAACACATGCGGAAGCTATCAAAAAGTGGGTAAAATTTTCGCTTTTAGGCCCGACGATTTTAAACATATAATTTAAAATACAACAATACTTAAAAATAAGTTCTCAAATCATAAACATTCAACAACAAAGCATACATAAGTCCAACAGGTATCATATTCCCCTACGGGTACAACAACAAAGCTCAGGGCATCCCCCTGGCTAACTGATACATATATATATATATATGCTATATGATACTGGGACACACTATCCACCTCCTGGGGCACCACCAGCTGGGTTGAAACCACGACCAGCTGTAGAACCTGGGTTTCCTGAAAACAACGCAACAAAGAAACAAACCAAGCCCCGGAGGGACATGGGGTCAAACCCCAGTACGGAGAGCAATAAAACAACAGAAATAACAACAAGGAATAAAATGCAGGTGCTATGCATGAGACGCCAAGGAACAATGGAAAGCTCGACCCACAAGGGAGCTGAGGAACTCAAACATAGCTCCAAGAATCATCGACAACGTACAATGGCCACGGGGTGTGTTCACAGTGTGGTAGTGAGCCACTCGCCATGATACTACACCCACTTACCGGATGCATCAAACAACTCAACCTACTGTTGCCTCCCCCATGAACTGTGGTAGTTAACCACTCGGCTCATGGTGGCTTCGATCCCAGCAGGGATATGAGAGTGTGGTATTGCCGCTTGCACTCACATCCTGGTAAGAAAACAATAACAATGCAACAATGGTACAAGACTACCAAAACTGGAAAGGAATACCATGCGTGTATGCAACATGCGGGAATGCAAGCATATAAACATATGCAACGCAGCAAATACACAAATAGCATACATAATTCTCAACATAACACAACCAGTAGGCACGACAATTACACATACCAGCGACTACAATTCATCCAAGCCATAACTTCGCTGTAAATCAAGCTCAAATCCGTACCTTATACTGAGCAACAACTAACCCTGCGAGAAATCCCGAAGACTCTGGTAAAAGCCTGTTAAACACACGGCACACACAACGTAAATCTAACAGGTTGCTAATCAAGCTCACGGCTGCGAGTCTCACTTCGACCAGCTGCCCAATATACCTCAACAATTCATAGAAAGCTTAAAAACTAAAGCTAGGAACAAGGTCTCACCGAAAACCAGAACGTAGTTCTACCAAATCGACGCAACACTCGAACGGCAGCAACTTCGCGTTCCTCAACTAGCCAAATTCAGCTTCTAAAACTGGTATGAATTGGAAGAGCTTCTCAAGAGGAGTCCAACGCTATCTCCCACGAGCCAAAACAACCATCGGAACGACGGGAAATCGCCGTAAAAGCTCACGGCTGAACAGTGTTCTAGGGTTCGAAAGATAAGGAACGAAAGGCTGGAAAATGTTTGCTAAGTATGGAATTGATACCACAATTCGAAGACCAAGTCTTCCTATAAATAGCACTAGCAACGACTGGAATCACTTCAAATAATTATCCACCGACAAAACCAGTCGACGCAAACAATTTCCCAAACCAGCAGACGCAAGAACCAATAGCTGATCTCACCAACAATCGCTAAAATAACTAACAGCTGGTTCTTCAAAATGGCGTCGCACCAACTTACTCAAACTACGTCGCATACTACCAGCAGCTGGGTATCCAGTCGCAAAACAAAACAACGCAACGCTTCTCTCTGCTGGATCCAGTCGCAACTACAAAACGCAGCGTTGCAACTAATTCGAACGACGTCGCTCCACTGACGTCATCCAGTCGCTAGCTCTCGTGAAAATCCACGCAAACAATTTCCCAAACCAGCAGACGCAAGAACCAATAGCTGATCTCACCAACAATCGCTAAAATAACTAACAGCTGGTTCTTCAAAATGGCGTCGCACCAACTTACTCAAACTACGTCGCATACTACCAGCAGCTGGGTATCCAGTCGCAAAACAAAACAACGCAACGCTTCTCTCTGCTGGATCCAGTCGCAACTACAAAACGCAGCGTTGCAACTAATTCGAACGACGTCGCTCCACTGACGTCATCCAGTCGCTAGCTCTCGTGAAATACCAGCAGCAAGCAATAGCGTCGAAACTCCCTCGCAGCTGGACTCCCAGTCGCAACAACGAAACGACGACGCATCCTCTTCGAGCTACAGGAAAGTTGACCCGCGTTGACCTCTACATCTGCTGATCAACCAGCAGGAACTCAAACGCGATCTACCAGCTGGTACCAGACGCAACATCCAAACGACGGCATTTCAAGAATCTCGAGCTAAAACACGCTTCGACTGGTTTTGCCACCGACCAGCCGCTAGCTCTCAACACCAGCTGACACGTCAACCAGCAGGTACCTCAAATATGCGAAAATACAAAATCTCCAGAATTGCTCAACACACGAAATGGAACCCGAAAATGAAACTCAAACACTCAAATAGAGATCTTCAACCAGCAGAACTTCTATTTATTAATTCATTCCAACGATGATTCTCAATTACAATTCCAGGTCTCACAATACCCATTTAGTACCTATAATGTTTTGATCATCATGTCTGGGAACTAGATTCCACACTTTACTTCGTTCAAATTGACTAAGTTCGTATTGCATAGCTTCTATCCAGCTCGGATCAACTAAGGCATCTTCTACCTTCTTAGTGTTAGAGTAGATGCCCAACTAGCCAACTTGTGGCGTGTGGGTTTATAGACTCTTGTATATGACAATCTTTATATATGATATTCGCATTTCTTTATATGGCATTCTTTACTTTCATTGTGTGTATAATGATTTACAATTGTGTTGAGTAAAGACCTAGAATGCACTAAAGTGTATGTTAGATGTGATTGTGGGTATGACGGCTATCATGACACACATCTAATAGTCACTGTGTATTCTGAACATGTTCCTAGTCGATTGGGCCGTCAAAATGAGGATAAGGCCGCCCGAGTTCGAGACTAGTATCTGCGATGCGAAGTACCATGTTTCATTGGTAGGGAACATTGTGATGTTCTGAGCATGCAGATAGATAGTGACCCGGTGATCTATCGAACTACCCTCCTTCGGATTTTCCAAGTGGATACCATTTGTCGAGTGGATAAGTCCGAGGTCTTGGTTGTATTGATTAGTCCTCACGACTCGAAACGTCATTGAGACTCTACATGATAGGCGTCTCACTTTGACCCATTTGCCGACTCACTTGGGGTCATAAGACGTCGGGATTGGGTGAGACCCCGATGCATGTAGGAGTCGATGCATCGTTGTCGAGGATTCACCGCTCGCAGACATGCGTGGATATCCTATGCTATCTGAGGGGATAATAGTGTATAAATCTCTGGCCAGAGTACTAGAAGTGTTTTAGGTAAATGTGTTTACCTAGTTACACTCGCAATGTCACTATTCGATCGCCAAGATGTATGCATAGCTATCGGATCTATAGCGATTCTCGATTTACCAATGGTCGTTGATCTGATCGGGATATATGGATTGAAAGTACCGTACTGTACGCTAACCACGACCAACTGGTTCTTGCAGGCACTATCAGTGATACCTAGGGGATCATGGGGCGATGTTGCTAGACGCTCTTACCATGATCCGTTGGGCAAGTCCGGAATTGTGATTCCGGAGCCACAATGGTTGTGGGCCCACGGCTAGCTGTATCCCTGAACCATTGAGGGTCACACAAGTACTGGATTCGAGATTCCCGCCCGGATACTCAGCTCAATGTGTTGAGCATACGAAGAGAATTTTGGGAGTGCGACTTCCTAAAATGTCAACAGAGTTCAAATCTTGATTTGCCGATGTTGAGGGGCAAAACGGTCATTTTACACTGGGGTTCTGAAAAATGGTTTTTCAGATCATAGTATTCAGTTTTGGAAACTGAATCGATCGGTCCGATCTGATCGGCGATTGGAGTTACGATGAAGTCACGGTGATATGGGTGAACGTAATGTTCATGCTTTTGGACCCGGGCCCGTTGGGCCGGTCCAAGACTATCACCAAGTCTATTTAATTAGACTTAACTTCAATCATAACAGACTAGACAACAATTAACCCTACACCTATGAGCTTAGTGCGCCGCCCCCCCCCTCTCTTCTTCAACCCCACGCCGCGCCGCCGCCGCCGCTCGCCGCCGCCGGAAAATTGTTTCCGGCCAAATTTGACGAGGAGAATCCATCCGTGCAGATCTCGTCAGGCCTTATAGTGCAGGCTGACGAAGGAATCTCATCTCCGATCGTGGACCTGATTGACGATATCTACCGGCGCCTACCGTGAAGTGCCGTTTTCTTTAAGAAACCGGTCGGAGCCAGGCACGAGTTGCCAGCAAGGTAGCGATTCTAAACACCCTATGAATGTCATAGAATTGTTTTTGTTAATCGTATTGATCGTCTCCCGGCACATGTTTTTGTTCTTCCGCTGCCTCGCCGGATGGCGTGATCCGGATCCCAACACTTAGGTTCAATATGCAAAATTAATGCAGAATTAAAATATTTTGCTTATCATCTGGCCTCGTGTCCTAACGGGTGCAGTAGGGTTACCAATGACCAGCTCGGGTGGATGATTTTTATTCCATCAGGAACCTGGTCTATATGAGGTAGACGGTTCGTGCTGTTCCCCCTGCGTTCGTGCTGGATCTACTGGAATACCACTTGTTGTAAGTTCATTAGTTATATTGTGCTCATCAACATGCACATGTTCTCCTCCTTCTTGATCACAATCTGGACCAGCATGCACAACATCTCGAATATCTACGTTAGTAATTGGCATATCCAGAGCGTGCTGGTAATTATTTTACATATTTTTTGCGCCTCGTCGTCACTCAATTCATCGACATTAGTAGATTCTAGAAGAGTACACAAATCATTTAGCTTTGAAGCTGATGTTGATCTAAAGCTGGTTTCATCAAACACCACATGAGCTGATTCTTCCTCAGTTGGTGTTCTGTTGCTGAAGACTCGATAGGCTCTGCTTACAGCTGAGTATCCCAAAATAATGCCAGCACCAGATTTGATATAAAAAGCTCTGAAGTATGTTTTAACATTAATGTGGACAAAAAATCTGCATCCAAACACCCTGAAATAAGAGATATCAGGTTTTTGCCATTTCAGATATCATATGGAGTAACCCCATGTTGCTTATTTATCATTTATCTGTTCTGGGTATAGCGAGCGATGTTTACTACTTCAGCACAAAATTTATTTGAAATACATGAATCAACAATCATAGTTGTGGCAGCTTCCTTTAAAGTTCGATTTCTACGCTCTGTTAACCCGTTTTGCTGAGGTGTTCTAGCTGCACTCAACTCATGTTGTATTCCAATGTCATCCAGATAGGAGGAAATTTTAAAGTTCAAAAAATTTGTTCCTCTGTCACATCTTTGTTGGAGAATGGTCCCGGATCCGCACCCCGGCAGGCAGCGGAAGAACAAAAATTTGACCGGGATGCGATCAATACGAGTAATCAAACAAACATACGCGGATCCGCCCCCCGGTCAGGCAGCGGAAGAACAAAAATTTTACCGGGAGGCGATCAATACGAGTAATCAAATCAAACATACGTATCAACATACATAGGGTGTTTAGCAGGTCACCTGTCTGGCACTTGTGCCTGGCTCCAACCGGTGTTTCAAGAACCCGGCGCTTCTCGGTTGATTGCGGTAGATTCGTCAATCCGGTCCACGACCAGACTCGAGGCTCCTTCGTCAGACTGCACTAGAAGTCCTGACGAGATCAGCACGATCGGATTCTCCACGTCGAACTGGCCGGAACGAAATTCCGGCAACGAACGGCGGCGGGCGGCGGCGGCGCACGGCGGGCGGCGGCGGCGGCGCTTGGAGAGTGAGGAGGGAGGCGGCTATGCTTTAGTGTAGGGTTAGGTTAATTGTGTTGTGAGTTGTTTTGTCTCTTAATTAAGTCTAGACATATATAGACTTAAAGTTGGACTTGGGCCGGTCCAACGGGCCCGGGTCCAAATGATGATATAAATCGCTGCGACTTCATTGTAACTCCGATCGCCGATCAGATCGGACCGATCGACTCAGTTTCCAAAACTGAATGTTATGATGTGAAAAACAATTTTTCAGATCATCTAACCCTAAATAGCAAAATGACCGTTTTGCCCCTCAACAGAGTCAAATCCCGGTTTGACTCCTGTTGACCTTTAGGAAGTCATACTTCCCGAAATCCTCTTCTCGTGCTCAACACATTGAGCTGAGTATCCGTGTGGGAGTTTCGAATCCAGTACTTGTGTGACCCTCAATGGTTCAGGGATACAGCTAGCCGTGGGCCCACAACCATTGTGGCTCCGGAATCACAATTCCGGACCTACCCAACGGATCATGGTAAAGCGTCTAGCAACATCGCCCCATGATCCCCTAGGTATCACTGATAGTGCCTGCAAGAACCAGTCGGTCGTGGTTAGCGTACTGTACGGTCCTTTCAATCCATATATCCCGATCAGATCAACGACCATTGGTAAATCGAGAGTCGCTAGAGATCCGATAGCTATGCATACATCTTGAAGATCGAATAGTGACATCGCGAGTGTAACTAGGCAAACACATTTATCTAAAACACTTGTAGTACTCTGGCCAGAGATTTATACACTATTATCCCCTCAGATAGCATAGGATATCCACGCATGTCTGCGAGCGGTGAATCCTCGACAACGATGCATCGACTCCTACA
>KV000875.1:55312-78865 GCA_001598015.1 Dorcoceras hygrometricum | reverse complement strand
TGTCTGATGGCGGCGGCCGCCGCCGTGCGCCCGCCGTCCGGTGATTCCTCGTGGCGATGCGACGGATGTTCTGTCTTCTAGGTTTTGTTTCGGGCCTGTCCCGGGCAACCCATGAAGTTTTCGGGCCAATATTTGATATTGGGCCAATTTTGGTCGGACCAAAAATCGATTTTGAAATTTTTGAGATTTTGGGCCTAAAATTGTTTTAAGCCCAATATGATGCAACTAAAATTAACAAAATATGATTTTATTTATAAAATATGATTTTATAATTAAAATATGATTTTGTTGGAAATTATCAAATTTGATTTGATTATTTAATTTTTGTCAATTAATTGGATTGATTGCATGTTTGGGATGATCGAGAGCCGTGCCCAATGTGTTAGGTGTATGCTCTAGGTTTTGCGATTTTGGTTGTATATATTGTTGATATCATTTATAAAGTGGGCCTGGTTTATGGCCCGTTCCCACCCCTTTAAATTGTATCCCAATGTGTCATGGACATTTAAATGTAAATATTAGATTTGGTGGGAGGTCTTTTTGAAGATGGTGGACATGATGATCAAATATATTGAAGACCGAAACTGTAAAACCGGAAGCAATTGTAATAGGATTGCATTGCATACTGCATTTCACCTAGGACTGGACCCAGGTCCGTGATTGGCAACCATGGACCGCATAGCTCTCGCGATCGATCATCCCAATTTTATATATATGCGATATATGTGTTAGTTGAATCCGCATGTTAAATTGTGATTTAATATTTATGAGACCAAATTTTCAAAATTAAAATCCCTCGTTTTAAATACGATTTAAAACTGATATCAAGATTAAAAGTTTATTCGATAAACTAAGGAAATTTAAATTTGTTTAAATTCTCCGACCTTTCATCAACAATGAGTGTACGTCGATGCTACCCGTATACATGGCCCGTCTCATATTATTGAGGGGGTTATGTATGCCGGAAAGCTGTACACGTCATTGACACTCGCTGTGAGTTGGTTGGAACTCCCTTTAACGTTGGCTCATATTATTGGGGACGTTAAGGGGACCGTCCTTCACGACTCAACATTGAGAGGGTCATCTTGACACGTGATAGTAATCGGCGTCATATTGTTGGACCCTTACTGGACGTGAGGTAAATACATGGAGGTTGCACCGGTTGCAATTGGGCTCTACATTTTAAGGGTCATGGTTGGCTGATATTATTCGGGACCATGATCGCTTGATTGGACTCTGTGTACCCACTAAGGAAACTTGCTTTCTCGATTTCATTAGAGGGTGGTGAAATCGTTAAAATAGTGGGAGGGTAATTCATAAAACTTAATGACCTTGTTTTATGTCTTAGCGTTTTTCATATATAATTAGTAATGCATGTCTGTTTTCCTTTTCAGTATAAACTGCTTATAATATGTCTTCGATCAAAAATCCACTCGCTTCTATACTGGATAAAAACAAGTTCACTGGTCTGAACTACCAAGACTGGCTTCGAAACCTCAATATTGTATTGGCTTCGGCGAAACTTCTCTACACGTTAGAGAAGAGCCCTCCGAAGGAAGCCCCTGCCGACGTCAGCCCTGAGGAGCTGACTACGCTTAACAAATGGTGGGATGACGAGCTAAGACTCGATGCTATATGATGGCATCGATGTCCAACGACGTTTCGAGAAGACGGTGTATGCTGCTGACATACATCTTCATCTCAAAGAGCTGTATGGGGAGAACTCTCGACATGAGAGGTTCACCACTGTCAAGGAGCTTATGACGAGCCGCATGCGAGATGGGACTTCGGTCCGCGAGCATGGGGTTCGTATGATTGGGCTCATTGAAAAGTTGGTGGGACTTGATATCACACTTCCACATGAGCTGTCTGTGGATTTGCTTCTCCTCTCACTCCCCGCTGCATTCGACCCCTTTGTGGTCAACTTTAACATGAACAAGCTGGAAGCCACCCTTGAAGAGGTGGTGAACATGCTTGTAGTGTTCGAGGGGACCATAAAGAAGGATAAGCCCGTCCTCCTTATGGGCTCTTCTTCCTCTGCGAAGAAGGGGCCCAAACGCAAGGGTAAGAAGCGTTCTGCCCCTGCAAAGGAGGAAAAGCCCACCAAGAAGCCCAAGGCAAAGGCTTCAAAGCCAAACAAGACTGAGGATGTTTGCCACCACTGCCACAAGCCTGGCACTGGAGGAGGAACTGCAAGGAGTACCTCGAGCAGTTGCGAACTGCAAAAGGTGTGTTCTATATCGAAATAAATATGTCTCTTAATTCGAATTCTTGGGTACTTGATACCGGATGTGGATATCATATCTGCAATGATTTGCAGGTGATGACAAGAAGCCGACATCTTAGAGAGGGTGAGACCCACTTGAGGCTTGGAAACGGAGCAAGAGTTGCTGCTGTAGCGATAGGAGATGTTATTTATTTCTATCATCAAATTTTAAGTTGTTATTGAAAGACGTTTTATTTGTTCCTGAATTGATAAAGAACATTATTTCTGTTTCTATGCTTGATAGTGATGGATATTCTTGTCATTTTGCTAATTCGATTTGCAATATATACAAGAATGAATGTTTGATTGGAATTGGGGAACGCGAAAATGATCTATACACCTTAAAATTAAAACAAGTTCCAACTCACGATGTGGAAATACATACAACGACAATTAAAAGGAAAAACGATAGCTTGAACCCAGCACAACTTTAGCACGCTAGGCTAGGTCATTATTCCCTAAGTAGGATGAACAAGTTGGTTAAGAGTGACATGTTTGATTTGTCAGACATTAACTCCCTACCGACTTGTGAATATTGTCTCAAGGGAAAGATGACTAAACAACCTTTCAAGGGCAAGCCTGAACGTGCTCAAGGCCTATTGGATTTGATCCATACTGATGTGTGTGGCCCGCTTAGCATTGGTACTAAGTACGGTCACACATACTTCACCACCTTTACCGATGATCACTCTAGGTATGGGTACTTGTACTTAATGAAGCACAAGTCTGAATCCTTTGAAAGGTTCAAAAAATTCAAGGCTGAAGTAGAAAATCAGTTAGGGAAAAGTATTAAAGCACTTCGATCCGATCGAGGTGGTGAATACTTGAGTGCTGAATTTCAAGACTATCTTAAAGAGAATGGGATTCTCTCACAGTGGACCCCTCCGGCCACGCCACAGTTCAATGGTGTAGCGGAGCGTCGTAATCAAACCTTGATGGACATGGTTCGATCTATGATGAGCTTCACTGAACTTACTACCTCGTTTTGGGGCTATGCACTCGAAACGGAGGTGATGTTGTTGAACAATGTCCACACCAAGGCAGTGGATAAGACTCCATATGAGATATGGATGGGCAAGCCGCCCAAATACTCATACATGAGGATTTGGGGATGTCCTGCTTACGTGAAGCAGACAGTGGGAGATAAGCTGGATAATAGATCCATCTTATGTTACTTCATTGGGTATCCAAAGAATTCCATTGGATACTACTTCTACTATCCCAACGAAACAAAAGTGTTTCTAGAAATGCCACCGTTATGGAAAGGGAATTTCTACTTGATATAAAAGGCAAGATAGTAGAACTCGAAGAGGTTCGAGAATCATCTGAAGTACCAAGTGAGTCTCCCGCACCTCCAGAGCCAGTACCAGAAATGGTCGCACCTAGGAGATCTGAAAGGATTCCTAGGGTTCCTGAAAGATATGGTTTCCTCCTTGAAGATGATCAAAATGATCAAGTTATTGGATATGATCCAAGAACTTTCAAGGAGGCGATTTCCGATGCTGATTCTAGTTTGTGGCTTGAAGAAATGCAGTCTGAGATTGACTCGATGCATGCGAACCAAGTTTGGACTCTTGTTAATCCTCCCGAAGGAATTGTTCCTATTCGGTGCAAATGGATATACAAGAGAAAACTCGGGCCTAATGGTAAGGTACTGACCTACAAGGCACGACTGGTCGCGAAAGGTTACACTCAAAGGCAAGATGTTGACTATGATGAAACCTTTTCACCAGTCGCAATGTTCAAGTCAATTAGAATCTTACTTGCCATAGCCGCATGGTACGACTATGAGATATGGCAAATGGATGTGAAAACTGCGTTCCTTAATGGAAACATTAAGGAAGAGATCTATATGACGCAGCCTGAGGGTTTCACATATGTAGGAAGTGAGCATAAAGTATGCAAACTTCAGAGATCGATATACGGTCTCAAACAAGCATCGAGGAGTTGGAACCTGAGATTCGATGAAACAATTAAGGAATTTGGTTTCATCAAGAATCCCGAGGAGCCATGTGTGTATAAGAAGGTAGTTAAAAGTGCTGTGACGTTCCTTGTACTTTATGTTGATGACATTCTACTCATTGGGAATGACGTAGGAATGTTGCAGTCAACTAAAGTCTGGTTGTCTAGTAGATTCTCGATGAAGGACATGGGTGAAACACCTATATTCTTGGAATACAGATCTATCGGGATAGATAAAAAAGGATGCTCGGACTCACCCAAGCTACCTACATCGATACCATACTTAAGCGGTTCTCTATGGAAGAGTCCAAGAGAGGACACCTACCTATGTGCCACGGGGTCACTCTATCTAAGTCTATGTGTCCAAATACTGATGAGGAGATAGAGAGTATGACACGTGTGCCATATGCCTCGGCAATAGGTAGTATTATGTATGGCATGATCTCAACTAGACCGGATGTCGCATACGCTCTGAGTGTCACGAGCCGCTACCAGGCCAACCTCGGGCAAATGCATTGGAAGGCTGTGAAAGATATTCTTAAGTACTTACGAAGGACTAAGAATATGTTCATGGTCTATGGGGGTGGTGAACTGAAATTGGAAGGCTACACTGATTCTAGCTTCCAATGTGACGTGGATGACTCGAAGTCAACCTCTGGTTTTGTATTCATGCTCAATGGTGGTGCTGTCTCTTGGAAGAGTTCCAAGCAAGACACCATCGCGGATTCAACCATTGAGGCTGAGTACATCACAGCATCAGCTTCTGCAAAAGAGGCAGTTTGGATAAGGAATTTTGTCCAAGAGTTGGGCGTAATCCCAGATGGAGTTGGTCAAGTCCCGGTGTATTGCGACAATACGGGTGCCGTTGCGCAAGCAAAAGAGCCTAGGTCTCACCAAAGATCCAAACATATACTGAGGAAATATCACATAATCCGGGATATTGTGGCTAGGGGTGACATAGCAGTTGAGAGAGTCGCCTCTGCAGACAACATTGCTGATCCACTTACGAAGCCCTTGCCAGGACCGTTGTTTGAAAAACATCGCGAAACAATGGGACTGCGTCTGATGAGTAGTTGGCTTTAGGGCAAGTGGGAGATTGTTAGATTAGATGCCCAACTAGCCAACTTGTGGCGTGTGGGTTCTATTGACTCTTGTATATAACGATCTTTATTTATGAAACACGCATTTATTATATGGCATTATTTATTTTCATTATGTTATAATGTTAACAATTGTGTTGGATAAAGACCTAGAATGCACCATAGTGTATGTTAGATGTAATAGTGGATATGATGGCTATCATGAAACACATCTAATAGTCACTGTGTATTCTGAACTCGTTCCTAGTCGATTGGGCAGTCAAAATGAGGATAAGGCACCCGAGCTTGATACTAGCATCTGCGATGTGAAGTACCATTTTTCATTGGTAGGGAACATTGTGATGTTCTGAGCATGCAGATGGATAGTGACCTGGTGATCTATCGAACTACCCTCGTTCGGACTTTCCAAGTGGTTACCATTTGTCGAGTGGATAAGTCCGAGGTCTTGGTTGTACTGATTAGTCCTCACTACTCAAAATATCATTGAGACTCTACATGATAGGCGCCTCACTTTGACCCGTTTATCGACTCACTTGGGGTCATTAGGTGGCGGGATAGGGTGAGGTCTCGATGCATGTAGGAGTCGATGCTTCGTTGTCGAGGATTCACCGCTCGCTTTCATGCGTGGATATCATATGCTATCTGAGGAGATAATAGTGTATAAATCTCTGGCCAGAGTACTGGATGTGTTTAGGTAAATGGGTTTGCCTAGTAACACTCGCGATGTCACTATTTGATCTCCAAGATGTATGCATAGTTATCGGATCTCTAGCGACTCTCGATTTACCAATGGTCGTTGATCTAATCGGGATATAAATGTTGAAAGGACCGTACTGTACGCTAACCATGACCAACTGGTTCTTGCAGGCACTATCAGTGATACCTAGGGGATCATGGGGCGATGTTGCTAGGCGCTTTACCATGATCCGATGGGCAAGTACGAAATTATGATTTCGGAGTCACAATGGTTGTGAGCCCACGGCTAGCTGTATCCCTGAACCATTGAGGGTCACACAAGTACTGGATTCACGATTCCTGCATGGAAACTGAGCTCAATGTGTTGAACATAGGAGGAGGAATTTAGGGAGTGCGACTTCCTAAAATTCAACAGGGGTCAAATTGCGATTTCCCAAAAGTTGAGGGGCTAAACTGCAATTTTGGAATAGGTGGTCTGAAAAATTGCTTTTACATCATAATACTCAGTTTTGGAAACTGTGTAGATCGGTCCGATCAGATCGTCGATCGGAGTTATGATCAAGCAACGGTGATAGGGATGAACCGAATGTTCATATGTTGGACTGGGCCCGCCCCAGGTCCAATGGGCCGGTTCAAGCCCATCACACCTATACATATGCATGGGCTAGGGCTATTATGACAAGACTTGAACTCTCATAACTTAACCCTAGCTCTCCAAGTTGGCCGCCGCCCCCTTCTCCCTCACAACCTCACGGCCGCCGCCCCTCCGCCGCCGCGCCGCCGCCGTTGATCGCGTGATCGGACTTGTTCCGATCACCCTTTCGAGGAGATTCCGTTTGTGAAAAATTCGTCAGGCCTTCTAGTCCAGGCTGACGAAGGAATCGTGTTACCGGTCGTGGACCAGATTAGGAGATCTACCGCCGCCAACCTTTGAAGTGCCAGAATTCCCTGTGAATCTGGTCGGAGCCAGGCGCCTAGACGCCAGCAAGGTAACATTCGTTAAACATCCTATGTATGTTTATTGAATAGATTTGATGTATTGAACGAATCCCGGTGCAAAATTTTTAAACTTCCACTGCGCCCCGGGAAACGGGATCCGGATCCAACACTGCGCCAACAGCTAGGTATAAAATTTTAAATCCGGTCAGCCCACAACAACCATTGATTTACAGATTTTGGAAATGCTTTCAGATGCTCACCGTGTTACTTTGGTGGAATTAAAGGAGCAGATGAGAGTACATAAACTGGAGTGGACATGCCCGGTTAACTCAAGGTTGTTTGAAGGAGCGGAAAGAGATCGTGGAGCAGTTATCGCCAGATCCAACACTAACATCATATCTACTTGCTGGATCAGGCGTGTAACGACCCTCATTTTCTTGACGGAATAATCATAAGTTTTGGGGTTCAATTGAATGAAATCAAAAGTTATAAACATCGGAGAATGGATCGCTACTAACTAACTGGGTTGAAATGAGAACAATAAAATTATTCACATTCGAAATGAGAAATAAGGAATAACTCATGCAAGGGTGCGGAAATGATGGAAACTGATATATCGTATCTGCTAATACATCTCGTAGTGTGATAACGTCTGGTACAGATTACTACAACATAACTAATTAGAAATCTGTTTTGATACAAATTCACAGACAAAATATTCGGTACAATACAAAAGTGTCTCAAAAGAAACTAGGAAATCTGGAACAGAAGGAATTAAAGAAATCTGCTGTCCACGATAAACACATCTCTTCCATTCTGTTCATCTCCCTCCAGCTTCCTACTGCGAATTACCTGCACTCAATGAAAACTAGTGAGCCAAAGGCCCAGCAGGTAAAAATCTGGAATAACGAAAGCAAATCATACAATCGTCCATGAACTATTACATACTGGAGTCTGAACTTGAATCACGCTTATGAATAAACAAGCGTAAACATAAGTATGAAATCTGAAGCAAATATGAAAGCATAAAACATGAATCAATTCTAGAAACATTTTCTTTAAACATCCTTAAGAGCTGCGATTAAAATCACACTTGTGCTGTTCATTCATTTTCTGGAAAATTATTACAACACTTTAAACATTTGGTCCATTTCGTTTGATCAAACTCCTGTTAACAGTCATAGCTTATAATTGAAGGGGTATATAGATCCGTCAATCTATAATCCTGATCCTTCCTTGGTTTTTGAAGGGGTATACAGTCCGTCGACCGTAATCCTAATCCTTCCTGGGGACCCTTTAGTTGTCATAACTTAAAACATTTTCTGAAACATGTTCTGCTCTTTCTTTCTCTCGTAAAACTATTTTCTTTCATATGTTCGAGTTACTGGTTTATCATTTGTTTAACGATGTTCTGAAACAATAAAGGATTTCCTTATAATTCTTGCGAAGACGAAAACTGAATAAGAATACTACTTGAATCTGTCAGTTAAATCGAATACAATCTTTGAAATGATTCGGAATTGAATAAGGAATCAAATTCTGAAATTTCGTTATCTGCTGATGAAAACGAAGAATGAACAGTAACCAGCTGAAGTGACAGTACCAGTCGCAATACTAATACCAGCTGGATGAACAGTACCGGTCGCAACGAATAGGAATCAGTCGCAAGACAAGAATCCAGTCGCGAGGTCTTTTAAACAAAGTTAAAGTGAAACGATGTCGTTAACACATAAACCAGTCGCTACAACCAGTCGCTACAACCAGTCGTTACAACCAGTCGCTACAACCAGTCGTTACAACCAGTCGTTACAACCAGTCGTTACAACCAGTCGCTACTGGTTTTATGGACCAACGCAACTGCTGAATATCAAAATAAAATGCATCTGCTGATTTTCAACAAAGAAATGAAACTGCTGATTTCATACTTAGAATATTTTCGACAAGGCAATATCAGCAGTGATATAAGAACCAGCTCTTGTTCTTAACATACAGATAACCATGAACTACGAAGGTTACCTTCCTCTAAAGACTTCGACATATCTTATGAAACTTCCGGAAAAGGTCGAGTAAGCTACTTGTAAGCTACTTCGATGAATGGATCACTGAAACCTCAGGAATTCATTAGAAGAACATCATCCAAACATTTTTCTAAATCATCTTTGAATCAAAATACAGTAACTCAACTTCTTTCAAAAACAGAGCATGAACTTCTGGTGTCCTTTGAAGAACAGCCGAATCCATCTTCCTTTTTCGTTAAAACCACACATAATCATAAAAACCGAATTGAATATATGCTTTCTATTGAGTGAGCAAGAAACAGAGTTTACTTGCCTGGTATCTTTAACACAAGAACAGCAGAAAATCCAGTATACTTCTTGCGCACCGCCTGTTTCCTTTAAAACACTTTGAAAGTATTTTGCTCGGCTTCTTGAGAGCGAGCACCACTTAATATGATTTGATTTGAAAGTAATGATGCATGAAGCAGCTTAAGATCCTATTTATATGATTTACAATGACTAAGGAAAGAAAACACGTTATATCAATATGCCAACTTCTGAATGAAGCGTGCTCTATTTTTTAAAAATAAAAGATGCAAATGGAAACCGATAATTTTAGTTAAATAAAGGATCCACTTGGTTTGCAGAAGTCACTAAACATTTACTGTACTTGCATTCTAACATGGGCATATCAATCCATAACAAAATAAAGATTGATTATTGCATAGACAGAAATATGCAAGAATCGAATTAATAGCAATGTAATCCCTCAACTCATATCTTTCAAATTATGGACTTCTAAAAGATCTGGTCGTTACATTCTACCCCCCTTAAAAGAATTTCGTCCCCGAAATTCACTTACTTGAAGAAATCTGGGTAACTTTCCTGCATATCAGATTCTACTTCCCATGTTGCTTCCCTTTCTGAGTGACTCGTCCACTGAATCTTGATTATTGGGATAGTCCTGTTTCTTAACTTACGATTTTCCTTTGCTAAAATCTTTTCTGAAGTTTCTTCGTAAGTCAATTCCGGTTCCAATTGCACTGGCTCATGCCTGAGAACATGCGATGGTTTCGCAATGTACCTTCTAAGTGCTGATACATGGAACACGTTGTGGACAGAAGATATTTGTGGAGGTAGTGCTAAACGATATGCTAACGTTCCAACTCGCTCTAAGATTTGAAATGGTCCAACATATCTAGGACTTAACTTTCCTTTCTTTCCAAATCTTAAAACACCTTTCATTGGTGAAATCTTGAGGAACACATGATCTCCCACCGCAAAGTTCACTTCTCTGCGATGAATGTCTGCATAACTTTTCTGCCTACTTTGAGCAGCCTTCATTCTTTCACATATTCTCTTAATTGCTTCTGAAGTTTGCTCTATAATATCAGGTCCCATTTCGTTTCTTTCACCCACATCATCCCAAAGAATTTGTGATCGACATTTCCTTCCATACAGAGCTTCGTATGGTGCCATTTCTATCGACGCTTGATAACTGTTGTTGTAGGTGAATTCAATCAAAGGTAATTTAGATTCCCAGCTTTCTGAAAAATCCAGAACACTAGCCCTTAACAAATCTTCCAGTATTTGAATTACTCTTTCTGATTGCCCATCGGTTTGAGGATGGAACGCTGTACTGAAAGTTAAATTCGTTCCTAAGGCTTGGTGTAAACTTTTCCAGAATCTCGAAGTGAATCTGGGATCTCTATCTGATACAATAGAACTTGGAATTCCGTGAAGTCTGACTATTTCCTTGATATACAACTCTGCATACTTATTTAAATCATCAGTTGTCTTTACAGGAAGAAAATGAGCAGACTTAGTTAATCTGTCAACTATTACCCAAATTGCATTACAGCCTGAAACTGTTCTGGGTAATCCTACCACGAAATCCATTGCTATATTATCCCATTTCCAAACGGGTATAGGAAGTGGTTTTAACATTCCTGCTGGTCTCTGGTGTTCTTCTTTAACTTGTTGGCAGGTGTTGATTGGATCGTGAGAACTGATAACTTAGCAGCACTTTCCTTTCGAATTATCTCAAGTTCAAATCGGTTGATCTCTAACGTCAGGGGAATCTGAACTGAGATTTGCGCTAACCCCACGCTTCTTCTACTTAACGCATCTGCTACTACGTTAGCTTTTCCCGGGTGATAGCTAATTATGCAATCGTAATCTTTAACCAATTCAAGGCATCTTCTCTGTCGCATGTTTAATTCCTTCTGAGTAAAGAAATGCTTAAGGCTTTTATGGTCTGTAAAAATTTCGCACTTCTCACCGTAAAGATAGTGTCTCCAAATCTTTAAAGCGAAAACTACTGCTGCTAATTCCAGGTCATGCGTAGGATAATTCTTCTCGTGAATCTTAAATTGCCTAGAAGCGTAAGCAATTACTTTTCTTTCTTGCATTAAGACAGCTCCCAACCCTGTCTTCGATGCATCAGTGTAAATCACAAAATTCCCTTTCTCTGTTGGTAACGTTAGAACATGGGCTTCAACTAATGCATATTTTAACTTCTCAAAACTGGATTGGCATTTGGGAGTCCAATCATACTTCACATTCTTTTTAGTTAAGGTCGTTAATGGAATAGCAATCTTCGAAAATCCTTCTATGAATCTTCTATAATATCCTGCAAGTCCTAGGAAACTTCGAATTTCCGTGACATTCTTAGGTACAGGCCAATCTCGAACAGATTCTACCTTTTAAGGATCTACTTCTATTCCATTCTTTGAAATAATGTGACCCAAGAATACTACTTTATCAATCCAGAACTCACACTTACTAAACTTTGCAAATAACTGCTTATTTCGTAAAATTTGCAAGATTTCTCTAAGGTGTTCTTCATGTTCTTCCCTGCTCTTCGAGTAAATCAAAATATCATCTATGAACACAATGACAAATCTATCTAAATAAGGTTGGAATACTCGATTCATTAAGTCCATAAATACGGATGGCGCATTCGTTACCCCAAAAGGCATAACTAGAAATTCATAATGGCCATATCTTGTTCTAAAAGAAGTTTTATAAACATCTGTTTCTTTTACACGCAACTGGTGATACCCTGATCTCAGGTCTATCTTCGAAAATACAGTCGCTCCTCTTAATTGATCAAATAAATCGTCATCCGATAGCTATGCATACATCTTGGAGATCGAATAGTGACATCGCGAGTGTTACTAGGTAAACCCATTTACCTAAAACACTTCTAGTACTCTTATAACGAACCTCATTTTCTTGACGGAATAATCATAAGTTTTGGGGTTCAATTGAATGAAATCAAAAGTTATAAACATCGGAGAATGGATCGCTACTAACTAACTGGGTTGAAATGAGAACAATAAAATTATTCACATTCGAAGATGAGAAATAAGGAATAACTCATGCAAGGGTGCGGAAATGATGGAAACTGATATATCGTATCTGCTAATACATCTCGTAGTGTGATAACGTCTGGTACAGATTACTACAACATAACTAATTAGAAATCTGTTTTGATACAAATTCACAGACAAAATATTCGGTACAATACAAAAGTGTCTCAAAAGAAACTAGGAAATCTGGAACAGAAGGAATTAAAGAAATCTGCTGTCCACGATAAACACATCTCTTCCATTCTGTTCATCTCCCTCCAGCTTCCTACTGCGAATTACCTGCACTCAATGAAAACTAGTGAGCCAAAGGCCCAGCAGGTAAAAATCTAGAATAACGAAAGAAAATCATACAATCGTCCATGAACTATTACGTACTGGAGTCTGAACTTGAATCACGCCTATGAATAAACAAGCGTAAACATAAGTATGAAATCTGAAGCAAATATGAAAGCATAAAACATGAATCAATTCTAGAAACATTTTCTTTAAACATCCTTAAGAGCTGCGATTAAAATTCACACTTGTGCTCTTCATTCATTTTCTGGAAAATTATGACAACACTTTAAACATTTGGTCCATTTCGTTTGATCAAACTCTTGTTAACAGTCATAGCTTATAATTGAAGGGGTATATAGATCCGTCAATCTATAATCCTGATCCTTCCTTGGTTTTTGAAGGGGTATACAGTCCGTCGACCGTAATCCTAATCCTTCCTGGGGACCCTTTAGTTGTCATAACTTAAAACATTTTCTGAAACATGTTCTGCTCTTTCATTGTTCTGCTCTGTTTTCTTTCTTTTGTTCGAGTTACTGGTTTTTGTTTATCTAATGATGTTCTGGAACGGTAAAGAATTTCCTTATAAAGCTTGCGAAGATGAAAACTGAATAACTTAGCTAGTTGAATCTGTCGGATAAGTCGAAAGATTCATTTGAACTGATTCGAAATTGAAGAAAGAATCAAATTCTGGAATTTCGTTATCTGTTAAAGAAAACGAAAAATGAACAGTAACCAGCTGAAGTGAACAGTACCAGTCGCAAGACTAATACCAGCTGGATGAACAGTACCGGTCGCAACGAATAGGAATCAGTCGCAAGACAAGAATCCAGTCGCGAGGTCTTTTAAACAAAGGTAAAGTGAAACGATGTCGTTAACACATAAACCAGTCGCTACAACCAGTCTCTACAACCAGTCGCTACAACCAGTCGTTACCAGTCGCTACTGGTTTTATGGACCAACGCAACTGCTGAATATCAAAATAAAATGCATCTGCTGATTTTCAACAAAGAAATTTTACTGCTGATTTCATACTTAGAATATTTTCGACAAGGCAATATCAGCAGTGATATAAGAACCAGCTCTTGTTCTTAACATACAGATAACCATGAACTACGAAGGTTACCTTCCTCTAAAGATTTCGACATATCTTATGAAACTTCCGGAAAAGATCGAGTAAGCTACTTGTAAACTACTTCGATGAATGGATCACTGAAACCTCAGGAATTCATTAGAAGAACATCATCCAAACATTTTTCTAAATCATCTTTGAATCAAAATACAGTAACTCAACTTCTTTCAAAAACAGAGCATGAACTTCTGGTGTCCTTTGAAGAACAGACGAAGCCATCTTCCTTTTTCGTTAAAACCACACATAATCATAAAAACATAATTGAATATATGCTTTCTATTGAGTGAGCAAGAAACAGAGTTTACTTGCCTGGTATCTTTAACACAAGAACAGCAAAAAATCCAGTATACTTCTTGCGCACCGCCTGTTTCCTTTAAAACACTTTGAAAGTATTTTGTTCGGCTTCTTGAGAGCGAGCATCGCTTAATATGATTTGATTCGAAAGTAATGATGCATGAAGCAGCATAAGATCCTATTTATATGATTTACAATGACTAAGGAAAGAAAACACGTTCAACTTCTGAATGAAGCGTGCTCTGTTTTTAAAAATAAAAGATGCAAATGGAAACCGATAATTTTAGTTAAATAAAGGATCCACTTGGTTTGTAGAAGTCACTAAACATTTACTGTACTTGCATTCTAACATGGGCATATCAATCCATAACAAAATAAAGATTGATTATTGCATAGACAGAAATATGCAAGAATCGAATTAATAGCAATGTAATCCCTCAATCTCATATCTTTCAAATTGTGGACTTCTAAAAGATCTGGTCGTTACAAGGAGACTGCTAAAAGTTGATGGAGTTTGTAAGGTTGTCGAGTATGCAGATCGGTGGATACGTATGTACAGAAAAGTTGGTCCTTGTGAGAAGCAGAAGTCATCTGTGGCTAATTTTGCCCCGATTTGTTTCTTATTTGAGCCAGTCCAAGTAGTGCGCTCTTTGCCTATCATTAAGACTTGGGGTTGGGCTCGAGTGTGTACAGATATCATACAGTTTCATCTCTTTGGACACTTGGAACCAGTTGGGACTCGCAATTTTTGTACAGATTTAGTAGCTGTTGGACCAGTGGTCGACAGAACTGGGATTCCAAGAAGAACTGTGAATAATGGTTGCCACCGTATACAGATTGTAGATTCTATCAGTTTACCTCCTCCAGATACAGTTGTAGAAGAACCCGTTGTAGATACAGAGACAGATCCAACAGTAGCTCTAGGTATTCCTCAACGTTCTCCGGATGCAGATTTAGTTTCTCCGTGTTCGTATTCAGATTCTCCGATGCATTTCACTACCGCTGATATTCCTATAGGTGATTAACCCACTGTTGTCCTTCCTCCAGATCTTACAAACAAGTTTGCACAGCTTCGCACTTCAGTTGATCAGATTTCACTTGAGCATGTGCAAACCAGAGTTCATATTGAGAGGCTCAAGGCGGAATTCTTTGCAAAGATCTCAATCCTTGACACTACAATTCTTACCAGAGCTGATAATCAAGACAGAGCTGCTCGTGTTCAAACCGATATCTTCCGTAAGGAGATGAAAGCTCATAAAGCGGCACTGTCTGAAGAACTAGATGCTTTTCGTAAGGAGTTCCAAGACCAGAAAGCTGCTCTTTCAAATGACTTGATGGAATTCCGTGTGCAAGCACAGGAAAATTACAATACCCTCACCACTCATCTATCTGAACTTGTTGATTATATTAATAGGGGTGGTGATGCCAAAAAGGGGGAAATAAAGAGTAGCAGCCAAGGCCACCACCTCCTGACCATCAAACCAGACCTGGTGGAGGAGGAGGCAGAAGTGAGCCTGCGAAGAATAGAGGTAGTGGTTCGCAAAGTGGTTCTAGACAGAGAGGATTCAGATATTGGATTGGTTGATACTGAATTAGAGGAGTTTGAACAATTTTTGTTATTTTCAGTTCTTTGTACAAAACTCTTGTACTTAGCATAATTTTGAGCATATATACATAGCGCGACTTCGAGCTATATCTTTCGTATCTTTAAGTCGTAGGCTGCTAAGTTTTGTCATCACCAAAAAGGGGGAGATTGTTAAGATAAATTTATGAGTTTTGGTGATAACGAAAACAAGAATAAGACTGAAATAAAGTCTAAAATCTTGATGTTAAGTATCTTCAGAAGAGGAGGAAGTTTTTCAGATCTGGACCGTTAGTATTTGAGAAAAGAATTTATCAGATTTGATCTACTGGGAAAATTCATATCAGAGTTTTTCAGATTTGAGTATTAGGGTTATTCAGATTTTGGGTCAAGTATTCCAGTTATCGGGTTAAGGATTTCAGATCAGAGGGTATCATATTTGATTCAGTGGCTGCGGTAACATATCCAGTATTATTTGTTCAGAAGGTATATTTCAGATCCGAGCTTATCAGATGAGAACGGACTAAGTTTTGAGCATAATCCCGTCAGAGTATTTTCAGTTACTATTTGTCAGATTACGGGAATGGAATTCAGATCAGAACAGTTATTTCCAAGGATTCAGATTTGGTAGATTTACGATTCTACAAAAAGGGAGAATATATTCTTAAAGGATATAAGATTTCAGATCTCACAGAACTGCTGGTTAAAGAAATCAAAAAGGAGGAAAGTTCAGATATAAGTATGACTTTTATAAGATGATTTCAGATCTGATAGAGAATATTGTTTGAAAGGGAAAAAGAGCAGATCTCAGATTTCAATGTTGAAACAGTTGCAAGATTCTAATATTTTCAGACATTATCATATGACTATTTGAGAGAAATCAACGGTGACGATTTAAGCAGATAAATCCTGTTAGACAATTTGAATTGAAGAGACAAGATCAGAGCTATTTTGAGTATAGTTGCACAGTATGCAGATTTGGTACAACCAATGTTTACCTACTTTGGTATATAAGTCAACTCAGCTCTGACAAGCGCAGACAACCTTTTGCATAGCATTAATGGAGCATTTAATGCGGCGATACGATGAAGATATGCAAGTAAAGGTTGCGTCTACTGGCTAATTAATGACCGTTGAAGATAAGAGTATAAATAGCTGGAGAATTCAAATGAAGAAGCTCTCGGCTATCTCGGGCAATTTCTTACGCTCACTGGGAATTTTCAAACGCTCAAAAATTCTCTAAGTCCCAGTATATAATATTGAAGAACATTTTCATTCAGCTCTTAGAAAAACTTCAAGATATCTTTTGGTTTATTTTTGTAAACACATTTTTCATTGTAAAATAACCAGAAGATTTACATACTCTGTTAGCGTTGTGTTCATTGTAAAACCAGTACAGAGTACGAACGTGCTCTTGAAGCAGTTCGAAAATTACATTGATTGTAACCCATCAGTGTTATCTGCGTGTTGTAGAAGTTGCTAGGAGTTAACTTGGAGCGAGGCTCAGTGACCGGGTGCTTGCAGAGGCTGTATTCACCAAATTCTTCTAGTGGAACCTTCCTGAAAAGGAAGAAGGGGAGACGTAAGATTTTAGGATCCGAACTTTCAGAAACAAATTCTGAACCTTGCACTTTACTTATTGCATTGTCTTTATTTTACAACTGTTCACTGTTTAATCGACTTATTTCCGCACAATTTTTGTTAGTCGAGAAAACAGCTTTAGACTGAGAGCCTCAGATCTGGTCACTCAGATCTGAGTTAAGCGAAGGCTCGTAAACTGTTTTAAGGTTTCGAAAAATAAAAAATCGATAGGAGTTCATTCCAAACCCCCCCCCCCGCTTCTGAACTCCTAAACCTATTTTAAATGTGTTTTCGATTCCATTGATCCTATCACATGCATAGATTTCTTTTAAATATTTTTGGAGAATAAAATGTTTTATGAATTTTTCTTAAATCGATAAAATTACCTTGAATACAAATATTTTCAAATTATGTGCGTGTATTATTTAGTATTCGTTATTCCTAAATTTTGTACTTGTTGAGTCATTAGACTCACTATTCTTGATTTCTGCAGATGAGGCTGAGACTGGGATCGAGGGACATGACTCTTGAGTGGATTGCAGTCGGGGCGCATACCCAACGACCTTTTCATTTTCGCATGAGTTTTGAGTGTTATATATTTTTTGTTGAGATATACTATTGTTTTGGATTTATTATCGAGAGAGAGAGTTTGATATTTTCATGGTTAAAACTCATTATTTCTTTTTGTATTCACTTTACTTATTTTATTTTTCCATGTGATGCATGAGTTAGAACTTGATGGTATATACATTTATATACATATATATATCCTTAGAATATTTTTCCAGTTTATAATATTACATAGATAGCATAGTAGAGGGGATCGTACCAGAATTTAATACTATGAATAGAAGTAAAAATACTAAGGCATACAATTTAGGTAGAAAAATTTTTGGTGTTACAGTATAAACAAAAGTCTTCTAGTGGAGTCTTCCATCTTGGAACAAGGGGAGACTTAGAAGAAGTGGCTTCGAACTTTCATAAACAAATCTGATGAGTATCTGTTTACTGCTTTCCTACATTCATGTTTTAAATAGATTTAAGTTTCAGTTTACAGGGAGGATGTTGGATCTGCGTAGCAGATCAAATCTAGATTTTGATGAACACAAAATTTGTTCTTTAATTCTAACGATTTGATCGAGTGTGCAGGTCTAAGCTGAAGCAATCAGACGTGGCTGTATGATCAAATCAGATCAGACAAGAGCTGTGAGCTGAAGAAGTGTTGTAGCAGATCAGATCGAACAAGAGCTGCTAGCTGAAGAAATAAGCTAAGCTGAATCAGATCGGATAATAGCTGCGAGTTAAAGAAGTTTTGTAGCAGATCAGATCGGACAAGAGCTGAGTTCAGCGAAGAAGAAAATCAGCTTAGAGCAATTCAGCTGAGAGTAAGCATATCAGATTAGAGCGTCGTAGAATAGATCAGAGCAAGTCTACCAGCTTAGAGCGTTGCAGTTCAGAGAAAGCCGACCAGCTTAGAGCGTAGTAGTTCAGCTCAGAGCAAGCAGAATCAGAACAGTGTCGAAGCAGCTCAGAGCTGAATGAACTGGAAGCATCGTCAAAATCAGCTTAGAGCTGAACTAACTGGAGTAGCTCAGACCAGATCGTAGCAGAACAGCTCAAACAGCTCAGAGCTGTATGAAGAAGTCGAACAACTCAGAGCAAAGATAGCTTAGACCTCACGAACAGCTTTCAGTTTAAAAAAGATAAGTTTTCAGAACAGAACGTGAGGAGTTCAGTTTTAATATCAGATAATGAGATCAGCTCAACACAGACAGATTCGATCAGATTAGATCTTTAGATTGACAATTCATCTATAAAACACTGTCTAGAGATTATCAGAAGAGCCAAGAGACAACTTGGATGAACATTTATGAGGATCGGAACCAGTTATAGCAAAATGGATAGAGATATTTTTTATGAGACAGTCGAGGTTTCCATGTCTGTGTAAAAAGCAACTGGGTTCTGCAGACAGAAGTCGACCCTTAGGATAATCATTTACTGGAGCGTACCTTCATCCTTGATGATAGAGGAGTGTGTCTACTAGCTCAATTAATGATCGTTGGCGAAGAAGGGGATAAATAGATGGCGAGCTAATTTTTTAAAACGTTACCATCCTACAGACCGATGAACTTTAACACAGATGACCGATGTTTTACACAGGGCTTACCATCTTCGAACCAGTTTACACGAAGTGACTCATACGGCTTGTTGTTATCAACTTTCTATGTCACATTTACAGTCGTAAAAACACTCTGTACTGTTAAGACTTCATTGTATATCAAAAACAGAGTGTGTAAGAGCTTGCCAAGCTTAGGCAGCTCATAGAAGTATTTCGTCTATACTTTACAGATAGTGAATCTGTAATAGTTTGGTGATTATTATGAGTTCACTCAGTTTAGGCTGGAGTGATTGTGTAATGTCTGGACTTTTTTCTAACTTAAATTAATAAGTTTTGGGGTTCGAATTGAAAGAATCTTAAAGTTTTTATGCGGATCAAAATAAACAACATACAAATTTCTGGATCGAATTGCGAAAAGATAGAACTTTCATTATTAGAACTGGAAAACAGATCTGTACATATAACTATACGGAAATTCATACAACGTTCAAAGGTGCAATTCTATTCAGATTACATCAAAACAAGGAGTCAATAATCTGTTATGTTTCAAAATGGTACTATATTACTGTACAACAAAACAAAAGAGACTGAAAACTGAACGGAAACTATTGTTTACAATAAACAAAACTGAATACAGAACTGAAAATGATGTCCACGATAAACACCTTCGATCTGTTCCAGTTCACACCATCCAGCTCCCTACTGTTCATTACCTGCACTCAAGAAAACTAGTGAGACTAGGGGCTCAGCAAGTAAATCTGGAATAATAAAGGCAAGCAATGCAAGCATATCAATAACTTTATCTGTACTGTAGTTCAAATCTGAACAAAACGTGTACTGAATACGATAATCTGGAAATCTGTAAACTGAGGAAGCTTGAAAAGCTAACCAATATAAACTGTTAGTCTGGAGAATCTGAAAGCATAACTGCACATGATTGAAAATATTTACTTGCTTTTAAAAGGAAAGATCGTAAATATTTTCTCAGAGTCGTGAATAAAATCACCATGTGCTCTGTTCTTTATCATTTGATCGAAATATGGCTTAGACACATGTACAAAGGTCAATGTCGTTTGATCAAACCGTCATCTAGTATCAGGAATAGGGAAATAAATCCCATCTATCTCTATGAAGGGTATGCAATTCGTCAACCACAACATGGTCCCTTCCGAGTTGAAAGGGGCACACTGGTTCGTCAGCCAGCGTCCTCTCCCTTTCCTATATGACCATCTGTTTTCTATGCCAAAATCTCTTAACATTCTATAAAACTTTTCTTTCCTTTCTGTACTATCTTTTCTTTCTTTTCTGAAACTTGCTTTTCTTTTATTTCTTGATCTGAAACGGATCTCTGTCAAGTATGGTTCGCTGTTTAAAACCCTTTTTGATGTTCAGGAACTATTGGAAATTCAGGGGATTTCAATCGAAGAAGAAAACTGAATCAGCTCTGAGTATGAACAATACGCAAGCGTACCAACTTCCGGTAAAAATAAGATCTGGGTTGTTTGGTCAACCTGAGATTTGGGAAATTCAACATGACTTAAATGAACAGTTCAGATTTCGATGGTCAAAAGAAGTCAACTCAGACTTGGAATACGAATTCAGATCTCAACATAAAACAGTTTCGAAAAAGAATCAGATTTCGAACTTAGCTTGAAATGTCGAAACTAGAAGGTTTCCTTAATCTGAAGAAATCGAAAATATCTAAGGAAAACTCCAGAAACAAGAATGACGAAGCTACTTGTAAGCTACTGAGGCAAAATACCAAAACTGCTTGTAAGCTACTGGTAAGAATCACGTAAGCTGCTTGTGAGCTGTTTAGAAGAATATCCCAGAAAACTTAGGAAGAAATAGGAACGAACATCATCAAACATTTTCTAACAGCTTTTCTGAATCCTGCAAACACATACTTTCTTTTCAAAACATCTTACTTATTTCTACGTTTCGAAGAATATCAAAACTTAGTTCTCAAACCTTTAAAAACTCATAAACATGCAGCAAAAACAATATGCTTTCAAGAGTGTAGCAAGAAACAGAGTTTACTTGCCTTAATCTGCGACAACAATTACAGTAAGCGGTTTCATCTTGGATCAACAAACAATTCGATCACTTCCTGTGAAAAGATTGGAAAACTTTGTTCGGTTTTCTTGCAGAGAGCACCGTTTGTGAAAATGAAATATTTGATAATGAAATACGTATGAAGTGTTTCGGCAGCTTTTATATGAAATCTGAAATCAACTAAGTGAACACGTTTTCTTTCAAAAGTGCTAAAATGCTTAAAAAGTGCTACTCAAACTTTAAAAGCAACTAAAGATGCAACCCCAATCATTTTAAAAGAGGAAATAATTCGGCTTGTCTGGACCGGCTGGACAGCTCTTGTAACCGTGCCTCAAATCTGACAAATCAACTATACGAAAGCTGATTAACAATAGAATTTCAAATAGATCTCTCAATTCTTTAAACTTTCTAATTGTGGATTTAAATGTTTCTGGGTGTTACAGATTGGGTTGTTACATTTGTAATAATCAAAGTCTACTAGTGGAATCCTTCTGACAAGGAAGAAGAGGAGACGTAGGAGTTTCAGCTCCGAACTTCCAAAAAAACTCTCGTCCCTTATTTTTTACTGCTTTAAGTTTCTTAGCTGTTCACTATTGAATAGAATTACTTCCGCACAAATAATTTTTGTTACTCGAGACAACAGATTACGCTGAGATTCTTTGAGCTGGTAACTCAGCTCTTAGATAAGCCAAAAGCTTGCAAAATAATTTTTAAAAAGAGTTTTTTGCAAAATCGAGATGAGTTCATTCACCCCCCATCTGAACTCCTGAGCTGATATCTCAAATCTTTTCTATCCTAAGAAGCGATATTAGAGCGGTTATCTCAGTTTCTGAATATTTAATATGTCTATCTCTCAAAACAAAATTCATATGTTTTCCAAGGAAGAGTGCGATGTCTAGAAGATAAGGATGCAAGCTCACCGGGCAACAACACGAAGTTGACATGTGTTTCATCATAATGTGAGGATTGAGAAATTCGAATAGTGATTAATCAGTTTTGGCTAGGATTAGTCACGAGATTTTAGGGAATTCGAATTTCAGATTTTGAGGAATTGTAGTGAAGTTGGTTTGTGAAGTTCTGACTTCGAGAATTGAAGTTCAGCAGTTGCTTTTGCTAGCGGGGAATGATCCCAACAGCGTTTTTATACGAAGGTTTGAGGGCACTTCAGCTGTTAGTATTTCAGTAGTAGCGTGACCATTTGTGAGCTATTACGTGAGGAAATCAGCACTGAGTTGCATGAGCATTCAGTCGTTGCGTCATGGTAGGAACAGTAGCATGCTGACGTGGATTTCAGACGTTGGTATTTCAGTAGTTAGCGTTAACGCGCGCGCGAGCAGCTGTCAAGTATTGGTCAACAGTTGAGTTGACTACTGATGTTCTAGTGCTAATCAGCCGTTGCATTTGCGAGGGACCAGCTGTTGGTTTTAGTGACCAGCTGTTGTTAGTAAGGCGACGTCTTTTTATCTTTGTTAGCGGGAACCTTGATACGTCGTCGTTTTGATCTTATTTTAGATTCAGCTGTTGGTCGTTCCGCGAGAGAATTGTCCCCAGCTGTTGGAGTGCTGCGACGTTGTTTTGATTAGTTGGTACGGTGTCGTTTTAGTGTCCCGTTGTGTAGTGCAACTTCTGTTTGTATCAACTGATTCGATTGAGGGGAAACATTGATTCAGTTGTAAGATTTCTACTGTAGCATTACCCGACGACTGATTTAAGGGAACA
Source organism: Dorcoceras hygrometricum (assembly GCA_001598015.1). Lineage (NCBI taxonomy): Eukaryota > Viridiplantae > Streptophyta > Magnoliopsida > Lamiales > Gesneriaceae > Dorcoceras > Dorcoceras hygrometricum. Next base: position 55,776 of record KV000875.1, on the reverse strand, counting down.
GCAGCTGTTGCATGGGGGTTTATAAGGAAAAATGTTGAGCAACACTTAAATTATTTTCCACCCGATATTTCTTATCTCCATCTTCGAAACCCTTGATATGTTAGAGTAGATGCCCAACTAGCCAACTTGTGGCGTGTGGGTTTTATAGACTCTTGTACAAACAGTCTTTATATATGATATTCGCATTTTCTTATATGGCATTCTTTACTTTCATTATGTGTGTAATGATTTACAATTGCATTGAGTAAAGACCTAGAATGCACTAAAGCGTATGTTAGATGTGATAGTGGGTATGACGGCTATCATGAAACACATCTAATAGTCGCTGTGTATTCTAAACGTGTTCCTAGTCGATTGGGCCGTCAAAATGAGGATAAGACCGCCCGAGTTCGAGACTAGTATCTGAGATGCGAAGTACCATGTTTCATTGGTAGGGAACATTGTGATGTTCTGAGCATGCAGAT
>KV000875.1:0-18339 GCA_001598015.1 Dorcoceras hygrometricum | reverse complement strand
CCCTGAACCATTGAGGGTCACACAAGTACTGGATTCGAGATTCCCGCACGGATACTCAGCTCAATGTGTTGAGCATACGAAGAGGATTTTGGGGAGTGCGACTTCCTAAAAGTCAACAGGGGTCAAACCGGGGTTTCCCGCTTTTGAGGGGCAAAACGGTCTTTTTGCACTGGGGTTCTGAAAAATGGTTTTTCAGATTATAGTATTCAGTTTTGGAAACTAAATCGATCGGTTCGATCTGATCGGCGATCGGAGTTACGATGAAGTCTCGGTGGTGGAGATGAACTGAATGTTCATCCGTTGGACCCGGGCCCGTTGGGCCGGTCCAAGTCCAACACTAAAGTCTATTTAATTAGACTAGACCTCATTAACTAAACACTAGACTCTCATTAACCCTAAACCTAGATATTAGCGCCGCCCCTCCTCTCCTCATTAAACCCGCCGCCGCCTCTTCTTCGCCGGAAAATTGTTTCCGGCCAATTCGACGAGGAGAATCCGTCCGTGCAGATCTCGTCACGCCTTCTAGTGCAGGGTGACGAAGGAGTCTCGTATCCGGTCATGGACCGGATTGGCGTTATCTACCGCAGTCTACCGTGAAGTGCCGTTTTCTTTACGAAACCGATCGGAGCCAGGCACAAGTGCCAGCAAGGTAGTGTTTTGAACACCCTATGAATGACATTAATTGTTAATTGTTTTATCGTATTGATCGTCTCCCGGCATCTATTTTCTGTTCTTCCGCTGCCTCGCCGGGGGGCGTGATCCGGATCCCAACAAGATGCCCTTGGTCCTTGGAGATGTACAACGAAGCAAGCATCTCACTAGCATTCCTGCTCAAAGCATCGGCCACTACGTTCGACTTCCCAGGCTGGTACTTAATCTCACAATCAAAGTCCTTTAGCAGCTCCATCCACCGACGTTGTCTCATGTTCAAGTCAGGCTACGAAAACAGATACTGCAAACTCTTGTGGTCGGAGTACACCAGAAACTGCTCGCCATACAGGTAGTGACGCCAGATCTTCAGCGCAAAGACCACCGCTGCTAACTCCAAATCATGGACTGGGTAACGAGTCTCGTGCGGTTTTAGCTGCTGCGAGGCATTCGCAATGACTCGACCATTCTGCATCAACACACAACCCAATCCATTAAGCGAAGCGTCAGAACAAACGACAAAACCACCTGAACCGAACGGCAGAGCCAACACAGGCGCAGTAGTCAACTTTTCCTTGAGCAGTTGAAAATCATTCTCGCACTGCTCAGTCCAAACAAAGCTCTTGTCCTTCTGCGTTAATTGAGTCATCGACTTTGCTATACTTGAGATCCCTCAATGAAACGACGATAATAGCCAGCCAGACCCAAGAAACTGCGAATCTCAGAAACATTCCTGGGATGCTCCCAGTTCAGAACTGCATCAACCTTGCTAGGATCCACCGAAATCCCCTCGGCTGAAATCACATGTCCCAAGAATACGACGCGATCCAACCAGAACTCACACTTGGAAAACTTTGCATACAGTTGCTGGTCTCTCAGCGTCTGAAGGACAATCCGCAAATGCTCCTTGTGCTCCAAAGGAGTCTTCGAATAGACTAAGATGTCGTCGATGAACACGATCACAAACTGATCAATAAACTCGCGGAATACTCGGTTCATCAAATCCATAAAGACTGCAGGCACGTTGGTCAAACCAAACGGCATCACCAAAAACTCAAAATGTACGTACCTCGTACGAAACGCAGTCTTCGCGACATCCTGATCTCTCACTCTCAGCTGATGGTACCCGGAACGAAGATCAATCTTTGAATACACCGCAGAACCTTGCAACTGATCAAACAGATCATCGATTCTCGGCAACGGGTACTTGTTCTTGACTGTGGCTTTATTCAACTGGCGAAAATCAATGCACATCCGCATTGAGCCATCCTTCTTCTTCACAAACAATATGGGCGCTCCCCACGGTGACATACTAGGTCGGATAAAACCTTTCTCCAGCAAATCATCTAACTGCACCTTGAGTTCTCTCAACTCCGCAGGCGCCAGACGATAAGGGGCGCCAGACGATAAGGAGCACGCGAAATCGGAGCTGTGCCAGGCACCAGCTCTATGCTAAAGTCTATTTCCCGCCTCGGAGGAAAACCAGGAATCTCCTCCGGAAACACATCCGGGAAATGTCGCACCATGGGAACATCACTAAGCTGCACACGGGAAGAATAAGACGCATCCAACGCATAAATCATAAAGCCAGCATTCCCCAAAGACAACAAGCTAAACATCTCCATCGCTGAGACCAGCGGGATCTTCGATCTAGAATCCTTGCCATAGAAGTCCCACTTCTCGTCAGACATAAGCCTAAAATGCACAATCCCATGGAAGCAGTCCACAGAGGCCCTATAGTTGGACAGCACATACATCCCAACTATGCAATCGAAATCCCAAAGCATCAAACGGATCAAGTTCGTTAACAGGACATGCTCACCAAACCGCAACACGCCATCCAACAAAAATTCCTGGGAGAAAAGACTCACACCCCCAGGGGTAGAAATAGAAACGGCATCGCGCAAAGGAATGGTACACAGACCATGCTCAATAACAAACGAATCAGAAATAAACGAATGCGATGCACCGGTGTCAAACAACACACGAGCAGGAAAGTCAAAGACAAAACATGTACCTCCAATCACTCGGCTCGGTGTCTCCTCGGCCTGCTCCCTCGTGATGGAGTTAACCTGAGCATGCTGGGGTCCTGAGAAGAAAGGCTGAGACGACTGCCCAAAGCGCGAAGGGTCAGGCTGCTGAAACGGCCTAAACTGAGTCTCACCCAATCGGGGCTGCTGAAACTGCTGAGAATGGCCCCTAGACTGACCTCCATGACCCTGAGGCTGGGCCGCGGTCTGCTGTGATCCTGCTGACGGACACACTCTCGCAAAATGCCCGTACTGACCACAAAGGTTGCAGGAACCCTGCACACCAACACACTGCGTGGAAGGATGATTTCCACCGCAAAAGCCGCAAAACTCAGCCCGAGAACCATTGCTACTCGAGCTACCCGAACCAGAAGAGCCAGAACCTGACTTCTTCTTAAACTACTGACCTCGGGGTCGAAACCTCTGACGACCAGACTGCTGAGCCACCTGTGGCTGCTGCTGCTGCTGCTGGGGCTGATAGGCTGACTGGGAGGACTGAGAAGACTGCGCTCCCTGAATAGCAGGACGACCACCCTGCGGTGCCGGTTGCCGACGAACACGACGGCTACGCAAACCTTCCTCAATGTCAATGGCACTGTCCACCGCCTCAGCGTAAGTCTTGGGCTTACTAGTCAAAACCATCTGATACAACTCTTCATTCAAGCCCTCAAGAAATCGAGTCCGCTTGGCCGTCTCCCGGCCAGAAACATGGGGAACGTACGCCAACAGAGAATAGAACTTCCTATCATACTTCTGATCAGTCATGGAACCCTGCTCCAGATGGTCGAACTCCCGCTCCCGGGCGTTCACATAAGATTCAGGCACATACTCCTGCCGGAAGGTCTCGCAAAAACTGTTCCAAGAGATCCCAACACCGGTCTCCTCCAAAGTACTAGAAGCGTCTCGCCACCAGCGCTCTGCGGCCTTCCTAAGCAGTAGAATCACTAAACTCAAACGGAGCTCATCATCATACTGACACCGATCGAAAATAAAGATGACGTTCCGGAGCCACGAGTCCGCATCCTCACTGGACTCATCACCATTGAAGACTGGAGGGTTCATCCTCTGAAACCGAGCGATCACCACGTCTATCCGCTCCACCGGGGGAGGCAAGTCATCAACTCCCTCCTCCTCATCACTAACACGAGAATTACTGCGAGCACTACGCCTATCCTCGTTCTGTCCTGCTGATTCCTCAAACTGCCCCCCTACCTCTACCACGACGTCTAGGCGGCATCTACGAAAACACTCAACAAGATCAAGCAAAACAGAACAGATACGGCATAGATAGCATATAACACAGAAATATGCAGCACGTAGTCACATAACCAATCACACGTAACACATAACACTGTGCCTAGACTCGAGTGTAATCAGAGAAATCGAGCTTAACCCAGCTTAAGCTCTGATACCAAAAATGTCAGGCCTCGTGCTCTAAACAGAGTAAAACATACAAACACATGCGGATGCTTATCAAAAAGCGGGTAAAATTTTCGCTTTGCGTTTAGGCCTGACGGTTTAAAACATATAATTTAAAATACAAGAATACTCAAAATACGAACTCAGTTTAAAATCCAACCACAACAGAAACGGTATAGCATAACAACATCCAACGACAACATGTATCAGACTCCAACTACGGGATACAATAATGAAGCGCAGGGCATCCTCCTGGCTAACTGAAACACACACACACACACACACACATATATATATATATATATATGTTATACGCAACCACCTCCTGGGGCACCACCAGCTGGGTTAAAGCCACGACCAGCTGTAAAACCTGGGTTTCCTGAAAACAACACAAACAAGGAAACAAACCAAGCCCCAGAGGGACATGGGGTCAAACCCCAGTACGGAGAGCAACTAATATAGCAAAAGAATGCATAAGATAAAATGCAGATGCAATGCATGAGACACCGGATAACAACAGAAGGCTCAACCAACAAGGGAGCTAAGGAACTCAAGCACAGCTCCAAGAATCCGCAACAACAGTGGCCACGGGGTGTGTTCACAGTGTGGTAATGAGCCACTCGCCATGATACAACACCCAAATACCAGATGCATCAAACAACTCAACCTGCCGTTGCCTCGCCCATGAACTGTGGTAGTTAACCACTCGGCGCATGGTGGCTAACGATCCCAGCAGGGAGATGAGAGTGCGGTATCGCCGCTCGCCCTCTCATCCTGGTAAGAATCAACAACAGCAATACAAGATACAAGGCTGCAAAATACGATACACAAGGGATCTGAAATATGTGTGAACAAATGCGTGTATGCAACTCACATGAAACGGCTAGCATAAACATCAATGCTCAGCAAGAAATACACAGATAGGTTCACCGAAACATCCCAACAGCCACGCATAATATCTCACGCCAATTCCAAGCTAACCTTATACTTTTGTGCAACAATTACTACAAAACAGATTCCTAGAAGGAACGTAGCAAATCACGGCTTGCACAAAGTCTGCCAAATACACGATGCATAGATATCAGGGGAAAATACAACAAATCTCACGGCCAACCACTAAAGGTTCACGGCTGGAATTAACATACAAACTCAACCTTCCTTTCTACCCAAACAATCTAACAGGAAGCTTAAAACAAGGCCTAGAACAAGATTCCAACAACTGAATTCGAAAGCTACCTGCGACCTCACACGCACGGCCGAAATACAGCAGCTTCGAGCTTTCGATCCAGCCAACTATAGCTTCCAAAATGGGTACGAAATGAAAGAGCTTTCCAAGAGGAGTCCAACGCTACCTCGAACGTGAAAAATGGTGGCTGGAATCAACGAGAATCGCCGGATAAAATCTACGGTGAATAGTACCCGAGGGTTTGAGATAAACAGAGAACGAAGATCGGGAAATTTGCTAAGTATGGGATCTGGTAAAAATAAAACGAAGCCAACGCTTCCTATTTAAAGGCGTGAGAAGTCTGTTTACAAGACTCACCGATAGAAACAGATCTTTCAACCAACGCGCGCTAAACACAACCAAGACCCCAAAACGACGTCGCAAGAAACCACGGAGAAAGCTGGTCAAAAAGCGCTGAAAGCTGGAAACATGCTACAGGAGAGTTGACCAACTTTGACATCTGTTTTCAATAATCCAACCAGACTTCATCGCTGCGAACAGATCTCTCACTAGTGCTACTCCCAAAAACGACGACGTAGCAACTTATTAAAATGGCGCGTTTAGGAACCAACGCATAAACCCGCAATACACAAAACAGATCTCTCCGCTCACGAGCAGATCTCATGCCAGTGCTATACCAGATCTCTCCCACAAGTGCTAATCAAAACGACACCGTTCTTACTTATCCAAACGACAGCCTTTCAAGCCTTAACAAAATACGCTAGAACCAGATCTCTACACATTAGCGCAAAACAGATCTCTCATAAAACGACGGCGTAAGGACCTCGCGCCAACAAAACACGCTGCGAAGGAAAATAACACCAGTGACCAGACTTCTTCAACAGCAAGGCTTACGTCATCAACGCAACGCATACCAGCGAAGCTTACGTCATCAAATCTACTACCAGATTTCACCAAAAACAGATTTCTCCCCAAAAACTCAAAAAATGCGAAAACTTCCAGAATTGCTCCAAATATGAAATCTGACCCGAAAATGCAACCCAAGCATTCCAATTGAAATCTGAATTACCAGAAATCTCTAAAATCCGATTAATTCAACAAATTAATCGTAATTACATTTCAGGTCTCACATACTGTGGGTTGGGGTATTCTGCTCTTGAAAAGCCAAGAGAGAGCTGGCTAAGGAAAAGAATAGAACAGATTAGGGTAATCCCAAATCTGGTGGTAGAAAGCCAAGATAGCCCTCATATGCTTTTACAAAGGACAGGCCCAAGTATCATAAACCCAGATATCAAGACAAATATATTGTACATCAGACGCATTTCAAATCACATCGCACACAGAGATCATACACATCTGGATGCACACACTTGTAGATATGTTAGAATTATCCAAGTGTGGGTCCCAAAAAGTCTAATCAAACCTGAACTCAAGTAAGACCAAAGGGTACCAAATGTTGTTTTTTGGTGATTGCAGGTACAACATATCTCAGGACTGAAGCAATATACATGGTAACTGGACAGTGGGTATGTGAGGCACATGACTAGTAACCCAAAGTTGTTATCAGATCTGAAGACATGCAGTGGACCTAAGATCACCTTCGGTGACAATTCAAATGGTAACACTGTGGGTAAGGGTAAGCTTACCCATGGTAACTTTATCGTCAACAATGTTCTTTTAGTTGAAAATTTATGTTATAATTTAATTAGTATCAGTCAACTGTGTGATAGTAATTACTCTGTGAATTTTCAAAAGCACAGTTCAGAATCCGGAAGGTCTGACCGTGTTTGTAGGATACAGATATGGGAATACCTACGAAATTTATTGGTCAGATCAGCCGCATTCTGAGCAAACCTGCCTAGTAGCTGACTCTTCTAAGAGCTGGTTATGGCATCAGCGGATGCATCATCTGAACTTCAAAACACTTGCAAATTTGAGTACGCGTGAGTTAGTTATTGGCTTGCCCAAAATAAAATTTTCAAAATATAAGATTTGTTCTGTTTGTCAGCTGAGAAATCATATTAAATCTACTTTTAAAAAGAGAGGCAGTAAAAAAACCTCCCGAAACTTAGAAATTTTACATATGGATCTATTTGGTCCTGTACCCGTGACCATCTTACGGGAAATGAAATACATCCTTGTAGTTGTTGACGATTTTTCAAAAATAACTTGGGTGGTGTTTTTAAAATCAAAAGATCAAACTGTCGAACAACTAATAAAACGTTTAAAAGGTTTGCAAAATGACAAATCATGCAGTGTCAACAAGATCAGAAGTGATTTTAAATTATAGACTATCCTCTTATCTGGATGACAATGGAGTCAAGCATAAGATTTCAACAGCTAGAACACCTCAATAGAACGGGTTAGCTGAGCGTAGAAATCAAACTTTAAAAGAAGCTGCTACAACTATGATTTCTGATTCATGAATTTTAAAAAAAATTTGGGCCGAAGCAGTTAACACAGCTTGCTATATTCAAAACAGATCGATGATTAATAAGCATCATGTTGTAACCCCATATGAGATCTGGAACGGCAAGAAACCTGATATTTATTAGTTCATGGTGTTTGGATGCAGATGATTCATTCACAACAATAAAAATCATCTAAAAAGCTTTCGATGTTAAATCTGATGCAGGAATCTTTCTAGGATATTCAGCTGTGAGCAGAGCGTATCGGTCTTCAACAACAGAATGCTAACTGTAGAAGAATTGGCTCACTTGGTGTTCGATGAGACCAGCTTTCTATCTACTTCATCTGCAAACTTGAACGATTTGTGCTCCCATCTGGAATCAACCAACCTAGATGAATCAAGTGATGATGAGGCACAGACCAGAATCCAAGCTGATGATCAGCATGCACTGGACACTCCAATTACTAATGCTGATATTCAAAATTTGCGCAAGCTGATGTCCCAGGTAACATCGAGGTCATGGATTTGACTAATGTGCAGGACAGCAAGCAACAGGTGTGCCAGCTATTGATGCCGTTTTACACGACGCGCAATCTGATATCACGCGAGTAGATGGAGATCGCGTGCGAGCTGATGGAGATTGCACGCAAGCTGAGGACTCAAACAGATCATGCGTTATTACCCAAGCTGAACCAGTCCAGAACGCAGGCATCAACACTCAGCGTGAAGCAAATCCCCTAGGACCTAGTTACCGATGGAATAAGAATCATCCAACCGAGCTGGTCATCAGTATCCCTTCTGCACCTCTTAGGACACGAGACCAGATGTTAAACGAATATTTGAACTCTGCATTCATCTCACATTTAGAACCTAAGAAATTATATGACGCCTTAGCTGACCCAAGCTGGATAGAAGCTATGAGGAAGAATTTAGTCAGTCCAAACATAGTAAAGTATGGCATCTAGTTTCCAGACCTACCAATAAGAACATAATAGACACTAAATGGATCTTCAGGAACAAATTAGATGAAAAGGGATTTGTACCAGTAGTCAGATTAGAGGCTATTCGCATAGTTCTTGCATGTAATGCTTTTAAAAACTTTAAAGTCTATAAAATGGATGTTAAAAGTGCATTCTTAAACGGCATCCTAAACGAGGAAGTGTATGTTGCACAACCTCTTGACTTCGTAGATCATACCAGATCAGATTATGTATATAAACTGGATAAAGCTCTGTAAAGTATGAAACAAGCACCAAGAGCTTGGTATGATAGTTTTGTCTAAATTTTTTATTGATCATGATTTTGTTATTGGCTCAGTAGATAAGACTTTTATTTAAATTTGTAAAAATAATCATGTCTTATTAGTCCAAATTTATGTTGATGATATTATTTTTGGATCAATTAATCCTAAACTATGTGAGAAATTCCCTAAGCTGATGCAGGATAAGTTCAAGATGAGCATGATGAGCGAGCTGACATTTTTCCTTTGATTACAAGTAAAGCAGCTTGAAGATGTAATATTCAACAATCAAGCAAAATACACAAAGGAACTTCTGAAGAAGTTCAGAATGGACGAATGCTATTTAGCAGCTACCCGGATGAGTGTTTCAATCAAGCTCGACAAAGATGAAACTGGTACTAAGAGGTAAACTTGTATCAAGGGATGATTGGATAACTTCTGTATCTAACAACGAGCAGACTGGACATTATGTTCGTGGTCTGTATGTGTATGTGTGCACGTTTTCAAGCTGATCCAAAACAGTCTCACTTTATTGTTGTTAAACGTATTCTAAAATATCTCAATGGCACTCAGGACGTGGGTCTTTGGTATCACAAAGACTCAAGATTCAGTTTAATTGGTTACTCATAGCAGATTACGCAGGATGAAAGATCGATCGACGTAGCACGAGTGGAACTTGTCAGTTTTTTGGTGACAGATTAATTTCATGATTTAGCAAGAAGCAGACATCCATCGTGATGTCCACAGCTGAGACAGAGTATCTAGTAGCTGGGAGCTGTTGTGCTCAGATCTTATGGATTCAACAACAGCTTAGGGACTATGGTGTTGATACAACTAAAGCCCCCATCTTCTGCGATAACACAAGTGCAATTGCCATCACTCAAAATCCTGTACTGCACTCCAGGACCAAGCATATTGACATACGACATCATTTCATAAGAGAACACGTGCTGAAAATGACGTTCGGGTGGAGCATGTTCTAACAGATCAGTAAGTAGCTGATATTTTAAATCTCTACCGGACACAAAGTTTTCTTTTTTTAGAAATATTTTAGGTCTCTTGGATATGTTTTAATTCAGTTATGTGTGCATTAATTAGGGGGAACAAAAAAATTCAAACATATAAGAACAAAAATCTACTGAATGTCTCCGAGCTGATCGGGTCCGTGCTGATCTCATACAGCTTAGGGACAAATACAGTTTGTCAAGGTGTTTGAACTAATGTTTCTGTGCTGATATAGTAAAATTGAATGGTTGAGATCATTTCATCTTTTCAAATTCTTTTTAAATTTGATATTCTCAAGTTTTTAAATCTTAGAATGACATGTGTCACTATATTTCTCTCTCTCATCATTCGAACACATTCAAACTGTCGTCCCTTCCAAAATATTTTATTTTCGAAAACTGAAAAATCCTGTGTTGTGTTAAGGGGGAGTTTTGTTTTAATTATTAAGGGGGAGACAAGATTTTGATCCCTTTTTTATTCTCACAAAGTGTTAAGAGCTTTCCAAGTTTAGGCAGCTTAGAGAAGTATTTCCTCTGTACTTTACCGATAGTGAACCTATAATAGTTTGGTAATTGCTAGGAGTTCACTCAGTTGCAGCTGGAGTGATACAGACACTGTAATAATCAAAGTCTTCTAGTGGAATCCTTCCTGTACAAGGAAGAATGAGAGACGTAGGAGTTTCAGCTCCGAACTTCCAAAAACAAACTCTCATCCCTTATCTTTTACTACTTTGAGTTTCTTATCTGTTCACTGTTGAATCGAGTTACTTCCTCATAAATAATTTTTGTTACTCGAGACAACAGATTATGCTGAGATTCTCCGAACTGGTAACTCAGCTCTGACAAGTCGAAAGCTTGCAAAAGAATTTTCAAAAAGAGTTTTTCGCAAAATCGAGACGAGTTCACCCCTACTCTTAACTCCTGAGCTGATATCTCAACTCTTTCGATCCTAACAAAGGATGTCGTGTATTTTCCATTTGGTATTTCAGATCAGACCCGATATGCTCTCGGTGCTCAAAACGTTTGAAGAACCCAGAGCTATTGTAGCTCGTATCGTGTTTCAGATCTTGCACGGCTTTACCTTGTGCAAATTGCTTTAAATTGATTTTAGAACGCATGATTTAAACCTTTTTCGTTCGAAAGATTATAATTGTAATAAATAACTAGATAATATATATATATATATAGTTTTACTGTCATATATATTATTGATGCACTCTAGGAATATCACTAATACGACATCCTATTAAAATTAAAGATTATCTTTTGATTGCTCCTTGTAACACCCGGTTATATCATAAACAATGATGAGATGTAATATATATATATATAGTTTTTCTATGGGCTTCCATTGGGTTGGGTGCTTTCAATTGCTCGCGAACTATTTATTATAACAAGTATCTTTTATTCGACTTCAGCCAACCCCACTCGCAGAACCTTGTTAGAAATCCACAAGCATTTTTCTATCATTTTTATATAACGTTTATTTATTTCTTCTCTTTCTTTTCTTTTCCAAATAGGGTTACTAGTAATTATTATTATTTATGTGGCTCGGACAAAGGTGAATTATTGAACCATTTATCCTATAATTCGGACGAGTTTTGACAATTTGGAAGGAGTGATTGGAATACATGTCCGAAAGATCTCGATGATGAAGTCATCAAACCATAGATTTATGATTGATATTAGTAGCTTGCGATGATTGAGCATGAAACCCAAAAATACTTAGGCCTTGGACACGTTTTATAAAAATATTTTTTATAAAATTGTTTTTTTTAAAAAAATTTTGCAAAACGTTTTGGAAGTTCTTTTAAAGGTAAGTATGTGTTTGGACAACTATTTTATAAATAATATTTTTAAATTAAAAAATATTAGATAATTATTTTAGAAATGATTTATAATTAAGAAATAGTATTAAAATAGCATTTGAATGATTAATATAACAAAAAAATTTAATTGATCATTCACATAAAATTTACCTATATTTTGTATTCTAAAAACATTATAAAACATTTTTGACTTGTTCTTCAAAAAGTGTGCTTCAACACTAGTTTTTTAAAAATATTTTTCAAACATTTTATAAAATATTGTCCAAACACATACTTTAAGTTTTTTTAACTTTAAAATCACTAAAAACGTTTTTATAAAACGTGTCCAAACGGAGCCATAGTATCATATTATTTTCTTTTATGAACAATATTTGTTTTTATGTCAATAAATTATGAGTTGGCCTAATTGTTCCAAATACCAAAGCAATTATTTTTGAAATAAACTTTTAGTTGAATGATGAGGTAGAAGAAAATAAGCTATGAATAGACAACCCATGGACAGTGCTTATCTATATATGTGTTTAGGTACACTGAAAGTATCAACTTGTAAACCCACTTCGTCCATATCCAAAGACCATTAATAGCATTACCACATGCAATTTGCATTCAACCATAATTGATCCTAAAGATCGTAGCTCCACCATCCACTAGTTTCCCTAGTCAATTCTTAATTTTTTTTTTATTTCCATTTTTACTTTATTTTTAATTCATGGGGCCAAAAGCAAAATGTAGTTGCTAGATGGTGATAATGCGTGTATAGATTGTAGGGTCAACTTCATGTTTCTCCCCATTCAAATTTCAGTGTGTGAATTTGTGGATGGGTTACTTGTTTTTACTTAGAAACCTCAAATGATTGGGAGTTGTTTTAATTTTATTTTGAACTTACATCTTTAGAATTTAAAGAAAGTTTATACCAGAACTCCTCTGAGTTTATTATCGTGGCATCTTACTGTTTTTAATTTAGATATTTTATATGGAAATTATTTTTTAAGATATCACATGAGTAAATATGTTGATGTTTAGTGATTAAAATTGAAAAAAAAAAATATTTTCCACTACCGAAACCAGTTCTGAGGCTCCCTCAATATATGAAGAAGCTATGTTTATACCATAGAAGGTGCATCGCACATGGCAAATGAAAATCCTACAGTTATAGCTTTCCAAAAGCGTTACCAATATCAATTCTTCCTAAATTTACTGCATTCTCACAAGAGTCAGAAAAGCTAATTAAATTTTACCCAAAAGAAATATATTATAATTGGAAAAAAAAAACAAGATTAGGGGATATTATCTTGTCAATTTGTTTGATATATCTAAAAATTCAAGATTAATCTACATATCTTTATCTTTCAATAATCCCGAGTCTTGTGGTTGAATTGTTTGAAAATCTGTACGTATATGTCCGTCCCCTCATTTTAACTAAACGAGAAACAACATTATATATAATCAAGAAAATTATATACACATATATGTATATATTTGTGTGTGTAAGAAACATAAATGGTGTCATGATTAAATGAATTGCTTGTTACCAAATAATTTTAATTCACTCAAATGGATAAAAAAACACCGGAATTAATATTTTTAATCTTTGGTTTCTTTTCATGCGCCGACACATTTCACCTCCCAATACGGTATTCCAACCACTATACTGTTCGTTTATTATTTTGTTCAGCCAAGAAAACAGAAGAAAAAACAGAACATATAAAAAAAACAGTATACATTTCAAATCTCTCCCCATCATTTTCCTTCCCCGGTTGCCACCTTCTTCTTTATTATTGTTATTGTGTAAGAAAGGAGGAGACCTGGAACTGAAATTTACATGAATATTCTGAGGTAGAAGTCAAAATGGAAAATAATTTATTTGATGATTTTAAGGATCTTTTATTTTTAATTGCTTCTTTTGCTGTGTGTTCTTGTTGTTTATTTGCTTTGTATGTGTGTTTTTTTATGTTTTCTTGTTCTTATTGGACTAAAGATCAAATCTTTTATGGTTTCGGGATTTTTTGATACATGGTTTCCTTTTTTCTTGGAGGGTTGTTCTTGATGTTGTAGTGTGGGTTCTCTTCTTGGTTATTTGTGTTGCTTATTTAGTTTTGGGTGTATAATAAGATTTTTTATTTAGTTTTGCACTATGAATCTTCTTGTCTTTGAAAACTCTGTGGAATGGTTTTCACCTGTTGAATAATGGAATATTATGGTGTACTGATGTTTGTATGAACCATTTACACTAATAGAGATGGATGGTTTTCTGGTTTTCTTGCATTTGTCTTTTTAGTGATACAGTTAATCCTAGATTCCTTGAACTCGAGCTTAATTATTTCCATTGTGTTGGGTTCTGTGAGTCCTTTTCTTCTCTTCAATGAGTTCATGTGATTATATGCTGTGCTATTTGTGTTTGTTTTAGTGGTGATGCATATGTTTTGATGTAAAATAGATATCTCTCTCTTTTTTTTCCATGGGTTTTTGTCTCTTGGAGTTTTCCTTGTGCATTGATAGGCGGGACACTTTTTTTTTCCCCATCCAGGTGAGAATACCATGGTTTCCGTTGAATCCATCTTCTGATATATTGCTGAATCTGACGTTTGATTGACAAAAGAGAAGAAATAGTTGGATATTTGAAGATAACTTGGTGCGATGATGATGCTTGAGGACATGGGGTTTTGTGGCGATATTGATTTCTTCTCCTCTGGTCCGATGAAGGAAGTAGATGAGTGTGATCCTCAGTCTGAGGCAGCGGAGCAGGGTGTGGAGGACGACTATACAGATGAGGAGATGGACGTGGATGAACTTGAGAGGAGGATGTGGAGAGACAAAATGAGACTTAGAAGGCTGAAAGAGATGAGCAGGGGGAGAGAAGGCGTAGATGCTGCGAAGCAACGGCAATCGCAAGAACAGGCGAGGAGGAAGAAGATGTCGAGGGCGCAGGATGGGATCTTGAAGTATATGTTGAAGATGATGGAGGTGTGCAAAGCTCAAGGTTTTGTTTACGGAATAATACCTGAGAAAGGCAAGCCGGTGAGCGGGGCATCTGATAATCTTAGGGAGTGGTGGAAGGATAAAGTGAGATTTGATCGTAACGGACCAGCTGCTATAGCAAAATACCAAGCAGATAATTCCATTCCAGGAAAGAACGATAACTCTAGTATCATCAGGCCAACTCCACATACGTTGCAGGAGCTCCAAGACACGACCCTTGGCTCGCTTTTGTCTGCTCTGATGCAGCACTGTGATCCTCCTCAGAGACGCTTTCCGTTAGAAAGAGGCGTCCCACCTCCATGGTGGCCGAGTGGGAAGGAAGATTGGTGGCATCAGCTTGGTTTACGGATGGATCAAGGCCCTCCACCATACAAGAAGCCTCATGATCTGAAGAAGGCGTGGAAGGTGGGCGTTTTAACGTCGGTCATAAAGCACATGTCACCTGATATTTCCAAGATTCGGAAGCTGGTTAGGCAGTCTAAATGTCTGCAGGATAAGATGACAGCCAAAGAAAGTGCTACTTGGCTGGCCATCATCAATCAGGAAGAAGCCTTGGCTCGAGAGCTTTACCCTGATCGTTGTCCACCCCAGTCATCTTCTGGTGGAAGTGGAATGTTCACTTTGAACGACGATTGCGAGTATGATGTTGAGGGAGCCACAGATGACTTTGAACTGCAAGAGCAAAAGCCGAATCCTATTGATCTGCTCAATATCGGAATGGATAGATACCAAAGTAGGCTACCAGTTCAGAGCAACTTGGACTTCTCCAAGAAGAGAAAGCCCGGCAATGAACTGAATGTTTTGATGGATCACAAGATATACACGTGTGATTCTCTTTCATGTACTCACAACGAACTTTGTCACGGTTTTCAGGACAGAACTTCGAGGGACAATCATCAACGCACTTGCCCTTACAAACAGTCATCTGAGTTTGGTGTTTCAAACTTCAGCATAAATGAAATCAAGCCAGTCATCTTCCCACAATCTTTTGTCCGGCCAAAATCAGCCGCTCTACCTGTAAATCCTACTCCACCTTCCTTTGATTTATCAGGCCTTGGTGTTCCAGAAGATGGGCAACGGACAATCAACGCTCTCATGTCGTTCTACGACAATAATCTTACCAAGAACATAAGTACGGAAAAAGCTACTGCCACTACTATGAATGAGCATTCTGTTCAGCAAACTATTGTTCAATGTCAACAAGATGGCTACCTTCACAGTCGAGGAATGGCAATTGATGGCACTATTTTCGAAAATTCCAATGTACCAACTAATCCTTCCGTGTTTCGTAGAGTGGATAGGTTCGACAGAAACAAGGTTATCCAACCTTTCAACTCCAATATGAATGAAAATTTCCAAATAATGTTTAGTTCTCCGTTCAATATACCGTCCGTGAATTACACCGAAGGTTTCTCCGGATCAGCTAGGGATAACATGCCAAAACAGGGTGCTACAATGTGGTACTAAAAGATTGCAAAGCATGCATCACATATTTTGTTTCTAGTTTGTCATAGTTCTTTGTTCACCATGAAGTCGTACAAGTTGAGGGGCTTAGGCATATTTGCAATCAATACATGTAGGTAATGGTCCCCTCAAAACGTTTCAGATAAGACTTCATAGATGTTACATAAAATAAGCTTAGCTTAAATTTCATTTTTCTTTTATTTTTGAGATTTTATTGTACTGGCACAAGCTTAAGGGTTGATGTGTTTATCATGGTGTCCAGTTGACAACTTCTTTATTTTTATTTTTATTTTTTTTGGGATCCAGTTCATTTTCATACTGGCTGTATTTTGTTGACTAAAGAGGCTATTTTGTCTCATATTCTTTATCCCATGACTCTCTTTATGACTGTGGAGCCACAGCATTGCAAACTTACTTGGATCATTTACTGTGTATTTGGATGAGAATTGAGAGTGACTGCTGAGTAAGAACTCTGAGATCTCCACTGTAAATTCTGTTGAATAGCAGTAATTGACTCTGCTGTCCCGTCCAGTGTCTCTTTTCATGTGGCGTAGCTGTTCGAATCACGATGAATATGATTATATTATAAGATTTAAAAGAAATTAGTTAGACATGATCATTAGGTTTAGTATATTAGCATACACTTGTGTGGAACAAGAGAATCGGGTGAGTTGCACAATGGAACTCATGGATGAGAGTCCAAACAAAGAATACGAACAACTCGAAGCCCGAACTGAAATCGAACTCGTTGAGTTTGGATGGTTAGACTCATCAAAACACAGAGCAAGAAAATAAAAAACATATGCACCGAATAATCTAAGACCGAACAAAGAATAGTAACAACTCGAAGACCAAACTGAAATCGAACTCATCGAGTTTACATGGTTAGACCTATCAAAACCCGAGCAGGAAACTAAAAAACATATGCACCGAATGATCGCATAGCAAGACAAATATACATCATCCTAGCCAAGGTTTTTGTAATCTAATATGTTGGGATGTTGATGCTCAAAAAATTAGATTTGTCAAATAATTGAGGTTTGGTGGTGGCTGTTGCATATTGTTAAGTGCCATTTATGAATGAAACAAGTGCTTCAGCATTGCTTGTGTGTTGCACAACTCCCACTTTATATATATATATATATATATATATATATATATATATATACACGCACATTATTGTGGAGAGCTGGGAAACAATTCGTCTTTAGTAAATCACCTTGCTCTCTTTTAGGGTGTCTGACTTTGTCAAATCAATGAAGGATTTTCTTTATTGATTTTTTAAAATAGAATTCAAGAATCAACAAGTACTCACATGACTAGTAAACATAAACTATAGTATAAACAAAAATATGACTAAATTCATAGTTTGATGTGATTAGGTTAGAAGGGCTGATCGCATATTTTAGTTAGAACATGTGAATCATGATCCTAAAATCAAACCTATTTCTTGTTCCCCAATGATGGAGTTGACCGCACCATATTTATATTTCAGTTAACATCGAGATCCTAAATTTGGGATGAGATTTCAAGGTCGAAACTCAATTAGAATAAATTTTTTCAAACATACATAAAAATGATTATGGAGTTATACATTAACCCTGCTTTTGGTGTAGTAGCATGAAGAAATCGGTTGGAGAAATTCATAATTAAAGGAAAACGTTTTAAAAAAGTTTTTTCTGAAAAAAAGCATTTAAAAGAAACTAGGAATTTATGGTTTTGGATTTTTGCTTCTTCTATTTAAAATAGACATAAAAGAAAATTTCAACATTATCCAAATACCAAAACCACTTCAATTTTTTAACAAAAACATTTAAAAGTTTTAACTTATTTTAAATGTTTTTCTAAACTATTTACAATTGCAGAGATTGAGTTAGATTACGTGTAATAGCAAAAAAACTCCACGGCATTTCCATAGGAACAAAAATAATGAAGTTGACCTGTTTGGTAGAATGCCACTTACTTTATAGTTGTCCTCCAATCAATCAAAGACAATAATGGCACAATAACAAATTATTTGACTTTAAAGAGATTCCAATGTTAGAACAATATTTTATAAGTTTTGGTAATAACAAAAATAAGACTAGTTGCAATTGGACAATCAGTTGTCGCACTCTTCAGAAGATAGTC
>KV000874.1:78612-99879 GCA_001598015.1 Dorcoceras hygrometricum | reverse complement strand
GCCATGTGTTTATAAGAAGGTAGTTAAAAGCACTGTGACATTCCTCGTACTTTATGTTGATGACATTCTACTCATTGGGAATGATGTAGGAATGTTGCAATCAACTAAAGTCTGGTTGTCTAGTAGATTTTCGATGAAGGACATGGGTGAAGCATCCTATATTCTTGGAATACAAATCTATCGGGATATATCTAAACGGATGCTCGGACTCACCCAAGCCACCTACATCGATACCATACTTAAGAGGTTCTCTATTGAAGAGTCCAAGAGATGACACCTACCTATGTGCCATGGGGTCACTCTATCTAAGTCTATGTGTCCGAAGACTGATGAGGAGATAGAGAGAATGAAACGTGTGCCATATGCCTCGGCAATAGGTAGCATTATGTATGGCATGATCTCGACTAAACCGGATGTCGCATATGCTCTGAGTGTCACGAGCCGCTACCAGGCCAACCCCGGCCAATTGCATTGGAAGTCTGTGAAGGATATTCGTAAGTACTTACGAAGGACTAAGAATATGTTCATGGTCTATGGGGGTGGTGAACTGAAACTGGAAGGCTACACTGATTCTAGTTTCCAGTGTGATGTGGATGATTCGAAGTCAACCTCTGGATTTGTATTCATGCTCAATGGTGGTGCTGTCTCTTGGAAGAGTTCCAAGCAAGACACCATCGCGGATTCAACCACTGAGGCTGAGTACATCGCAGCATCAGCTGCTGCTAAGGAGGCGGTTTGGATAAGGAATTTCGTCCAAGAGTTGGGCGTCATTCCTGATGGAGTTGGTCCAGTCCCGGTGTACTGCGACAACACGGGTGCCGTTGCGCAATCAAAGGAGCCTAGGTCTCACTAAAGATCCAAACATATACTGAGAAAATACCACATAATCCGGGATATTGTGGCTAGAGGTGACATAGCAGTTGAGAGAGTCTCCTCTGCGGACAACATTTCTGATCCACTTACGAAGCCCTTGCCAGGACCGTTGTTTGAAAAACATCACGAAACAATGGGACTGCGTCTGATGAGTAGTTGGCTTTAGGGCAAGTGGGAGATTGTTAGAGTAGATGCCCAACTAGCCAACTTGTGGCGTGTGGGTTTATAGACTCTTGTATATGACAGTCTTTATATATGATATTCGCATTTGTTTATGGCATTATTTATCTTCATTATGTTTATATAATGTTAACAATTGTGTTGGATAAATACCTAGAATGCACCATAGTGTATGTTAGATGTGATAGTGGGTATGACGGCTATCATGAAACACATGTAATAGTCACTGTGTATTCTGAATTAGTTCCTAGTCGATTGGGGCCAACTTGTGGCGTGTGGGTTTATAGACTCTTGTATGAAACAGTCTTTATATATGATATTCGCATTTGTTTATGGCATTCTTTATCTTCGTTATGTTTATATAATGTTAACAATTGTGTTGGATAAAGACCTAGAATGCACCATAGTGTATGTTAGATGTGATAGTGGGTATGACGGCTATCATGAAACACATGTAATAGTCACTGTGTATTCTGAATTAGTTCCTAGTCGATTGGGCCGTCAAAATGAGGATAAGGCCGCCCGAGCTTGAGACTAGTATCTGCGATGCGAAGTACCATGTTTCATTGGTAGTGAACATTGTGATGTTCTGAGCATGCAGATAGATAGTGACCTGGTGATCTATCGAACTACCCTCGTTCGGACTTTCCAAGTGGTTACCATTTGTCGAGTGGATAAGTCCGAGGTCTTGGTTGTACTGATTAGTCCTCACGACTCGAAACGTCATTGAGACTCTACATGATAGGCGTCTCACTTTGACCCGTTTGCCGACTCACTTGGGGTCATTAGGCGGCAGGATTGGGTGATATCCCGATGCATGTAGGAGTCGATGCATCGTTGTCGATGATTCACCGCTCGCTTACATGCGTGGATATCCTATGCTATCTGAGGGGATAATAGTGTATAAATCTCTAGCCAGAGTACTAGAAGTGTTTTAGGTAAATGGGTTTACCTAGTTACACTCGTGATGTCACTATTCGATCTCCAAGATGTATGCGTAGCTATCGGATCTCTAGCGACTCTCGATTTACCAATGGTCGTTGATCTGATCGGGATATATGGATTGAAAGGACAGTACTGTACGCTAACCACGACCAACTAGTTCTTGCAGGCACTATCAATGATACCTAGGGGATCATGGGGCGATGTTGCTAGGCGCTTTACCATGATCCGTTGGGCAAGTCCGAAATTGTGCTTTCGGAGCCACAATGGTTGTGGGCCCACGGCTAGCTGTATCCCTGAACCATTGAGGGTCACACAAGTACTGGATTCACGATTCCCGCACGGAAACTGAGCTCAATGTGTTGAGCATAGGAGAAGTATTTTTGGAAGTACGACTTCCTAAAAGTCAACAGGGGTCAAATCGTGATTTCCGCTGTTGAGGGGCAAAACGGTCATTTTGCACTGGGGTTCTGAAAAATGGTTTTTCAGATCATAATATTCAGTTTTGGAAACTGAGTCGATCGGTCCGATCTGATCGGCGATCGGAGTTGTGATGAAGTCACAGTGATGGATATCGTCATTTGGACCCGGGCCCGTTATCAAAAGAATGCGATGCACCGGTGTCAAACAACACACGTGCAGGAAAGTAAAAAATGAGGCAAGTACCTGCGATCACCCGGCTCGGTGTCTCCTCCGCCTGCTCCCTGGTGATGGCGTTAACCTGAGCATGCTGGGGTCCAGAGTAGAAAGGCTAAGACGACTACCCAAAACGCGAAGGTCCAGGCTGCTGGAAAGGCCTAAACTGAGTCTCACCCAACCGGGGCTGCTGAAATTAGGGGGAACGGCCCCTAGACTGACCTCCACGACCCTGAGGCTGGGCTGTGGTCTGCTGTTATCCAACTGTCGGACACACTCTAGAAAAATGCCCGTACTGACCACAAAGGTTGCAGGAGCCCTGCACACCAACACACTGCGTAGAAGAATGCTTTCCACCACAAAAATCACAAAACTCAGCCCGAGAACAACCGCTACTCGAGCTGCCTGAACCAGAAGAGCCAGAACCCGAATTCTTCTTGAACTGCTGACCGCGGGGACGGAACCTCTGACGGCCAGACTGCTGAGCCACCTGTGGCTGCTGCTGCTGCTGCTGGGGCTGATAGGCTGACTGGGAGGACTGTGAAGACTGCGCTCCCTGAATAGCAGGACGACCGCCCTGAGCCAACTGCTACCTATGAGCACGACGACTCCGCAAGCCCTCCTCAATATCGATAGCAGCATCCACGGCCTCAGCATAACTCTTGGGCTTACTGGTCAACACCATCTGATACAACTCTTCATTTAAGCCCTCAAGAAATCTAGTCCGCTTGGCCCTCTCCCGGCCAGAAACATGGGGAACGTATGCCAACAAGGAAGAGAACTGGCGAGCATACTCCCTAACAGTCATGGAGCCCTGCTCCAAATGATCGAACTCCCTCTCCCGGACGTTCACATAAGATTCGGGTACATACTCCTGGCGGAAAGTAGTGCAAAAACTATCCCAAGAGATCCCAAATCCGGTCTCCACCAGAGTACTCGAAGCGCCTCTCCACCAGCGCTCTACGGACTTCCTAAGCAAAAGAGTCACTAAGCTCAACCGAAGACCGTCATCATACTGCACCCGATCGAAAAGACCGATGATATTCCGGAGCCACGAGTCTGCATCCTCACTGGACTCGTCACCATTAAAGACTAGAGGGTTCATCCTCTGAAACCGTGCTATCACCACGTCCATCCGCTCCACCGGGGGAGGCAAGTCACCCACTTCCTCCTCCTCCTCCTCATGCCTACTACGGGTACGACTAGGAGCGCTACACATATCCTCATTCTGTCCTGCCGATTTTTCAAACTGCCCCTACCTCTACCACGACGTCTAGGCGGCATCTACGAAAACACTCAACAGGATCAAGCAAAACAGAACAGATACAGCATAGATAGCACATAACACAAATATGCAGCATATAATCACATAGGTCAAGCACATGCAACACACGACACTGTGCCTAGACTCAAGTGTGATCAAAGAAATTGAGCTTTTCCCAGCTTAAGCTCTGATACCAAAAATTTCAGGCCTCGTGCTCTCAACAGAGTAAAATCATACAAACATAAGCTGAAGCTATTAAAAAGCGGGTCAAAGTTTCGCTGTTGGCCTGACGGTTTAAAACAATATAATTTAAAATAAGGCGATACTCAAAATATATACCAGTTATAAAAACAACCAAGCTCGGGCTACCAACCAACAACAAACAGTATAGCATAACAACAACAACAACATGTATCAGACTCCAACAACAAATTACAACGACAAAGCGCAGGGCATCCCCTGGCTAATAGTACTGATACATATAAATATGCTATACGCTACTGGGATACTCAACCACCTCCTGGGGCACCACCAGCCGTGTTAAACCCTCGACCAGCTGTAAAAACCTGGGTTCCCTGAAAACAACACAACAAGGAAAACAACCAAGCCACAGAGGCACATGGGTCAAACCCCAGTACGGAGAGCAACTGAAATAGCTAAAAGAAATGCATAAGATAAAAATGCAGATGCTATGCATGAGACACAAGAGAACAGCTGAAGGCTACAACCAACAAGGGAGCCAAGGAACTCAAACATAGCTACACGAGATCAGCAACGAATCAGTGGCCACGGGGTGAGTTCAAAGTGTGGTAATGAGCCACTCGCCTTGACACTCCACGTGATTACCAGATGCAACAAACAACTCAACCTGCCGTTGCCTCGCCAATGAACTGTGGTAGTTAACCACTCGGCGCATGGTGGCTAACAATCCCAGCAGGGAGATGAGAGTGCGGTATTGCCGCTCGCCCTCGCATCCTGGTAAGAAACAACAGCAATACAACGAGATACAAAGCAATGGCTGCAACAGAAATATGAATGCAACATGGGAAATGCGTGTATGCATAGACATAGCAACTAAAATCAACAGCAATCACATATGCACACAGCAACATCCACGGCAATGCACAACAGCCATCTAGCATTCAATCTCACGCCAATTCCCAGCTACATCAAGCTCAAATCCGTACCTCAATACTGCGCACAATTTCCACAAAGGGATCCCGATAAATCTGGTTGAAAACCTGCTAAACAACGAAGCATAATTCTCAGGATACTAACAGAAGCTCACGGCTGGGAGCTACGCTCAACCAACACTATTCTACCAATACAACTAACAGGAAGCTTAATTCTAGGCTAGGAACAAGATCTCATTGCCAAGGAATGAAGTTCTATCTGAGCTACTCAAAATACGAACGGGCAGCAACTTCGTGTTCCTCAACTAGCCAACTACAGCCTCCAAAAGTGGTATAAAATGGAAGAGCTTCTCGAGAGGAGTCCAACGCTACCTCGCACGTACCATACGGTGGCCGAAAACGACGAGAATCACCGGATAAAATCAACGGTGAATGGTACTAGGGTTCGAAGAATAGAGGTCGACAATCGGGAAAAAATTTACTAAGTATGGGAATCCAATAAACCAATCGAAAACCAAGTCTTCCTATAAATATACACATCTCAACTGCTGATAACAAATCCCACCGACAAAACCAGTCGACACTCGTTGAAAACACAACCAGCAGGTGCAAAGCAAACCAACTGCTGAATCCCATAACTAATAAAATCTCAACAACACAAAACGACATCGCAAAGTGACACGTCACTCGCTACTTGCGACTGGTCCTCAAACCCAAAAGCTGGACAACCAACGACTTGATGCTCCACCAACCAAAAGCTGGTACCAGTCGTTGTATCAAAACGCTGCGTTCCAACTTACGTAAACGACATCGCACAAACCCAACAGCTGGTCGCTAATCCATCGACTGGATTCCTTAGCGCTAACCAAAACGACGACGCACAACCTACGTCATCCAGTCGCTAGCTCTCATGCAAAACAACCAGACGCAAGCTACTGTAGAGTTGACCATCGTTGACGTTTGCTCCCAGCTGGTACCAGTCGCAATATCCAAAACTGCGTCGCAGCAACTAATCCAAATGGTGCCGTATCCAACTTATCAAAACGCTATCGTTTTGAAGGACATGACGTCGTTGCTCAATTGATCTGCTGACTTGCTAGGTGAGAACTGTTCTGAAGTAGTAGCAGCAAGAGCTTTGGTTGGTTGTGAGGTCGATGGCCCAAACTCAGATCTGGTCTCCAGCTCAAACTCATATGCTTTCAGATTTGCGAATAGATCGTGTAGTTCAAGCTTGTTCAGATCCTTAGACTCTCTCCTCGCCATCGTCTTAACATCACACTCCCTCGACAGTGCTCTCATCACTTTGAGGGCCAGTTCTCTGTTGGAGTATTCTTTGCCAAGACTGGTTAGCACAATCACAACAAAACTAAATCTCTCGTCGAACTCCGTCATCGTCTCTCCCTCTCGCATCTTCATCGACTCATATTTTTGTTGGGCAACCGTCAGCTTGTTCTCTTTGGTCTCGTCGTTGCCTTCACAGATTTGCGTCAACTTCTCCCAGATCTCCTTGGCAGTGGCGCAGGTCTTTATCTTGCTGATCATGTTTTTATCAAGCGTCTTATATAGAATATCCTTCACCACATTGTCCAAATTTGCTTTCTTCTTGTCCTCTGGTGTATACTCCATTAGAGTTTTCTCAATCCACTGTGGAGCACCAGCAGTAATCGCCATAGTCGTATTTGCCTTCATAAGCTTCATGGGTTCATCTGTAATGACGCACCACATGTCATCATCTTGTGCAGATAAATGGGCTTGCATCCTGATCTTCCAGTCTTCGTACTCCTCCTTAGAACTAGTAATTTTGTTGTGAGAAGTAGACATATTTAAATATGTAAGCGCAAAGATCAGACTGTTAAATAACTGAGAGACTCAAGCTCTGATACCAATTGATAGGATCAATGAAATCGAAAATAGAGTTAAAATAAGCTTAGGAGTTCAGAAGGGGGGGGGGGGTTTGAATGAACTCCTTGGTATTTTTAATTTTTGAAACCGTTTAAAATAATTTTACAAGCACCCGCTTAACTTAAGTCCGAGTTACCAGACTTAAGGTATCTCAGTTTTAAAGACTGATTTCTCGGTTAACAAAATTGTGCGGAAAGAAACCGATTAATCAGTGAACAGTGTAAATAGTAAATAATGCGTAATGTAACGAGTTAAGGGACAGAGAATTTGTTTTTGTAAGTTCGGATATCATACGTCTCCCCTTATTCCTTTTCAGGAAGGTTTCACTAGAAGATTTGATGCGTGCAGGCCTTCTACAAACACCCGATCACCGAGCCTTGCTCAAGGTGAACTCCTAGCAACTCCACAAACAATCACGCAGACGCAGCTGCTGGTTTTACAACACTTAGAATGATATGTTTTCGAACTGTTTTACAAAGCCAGTTCGTTACAGACTCAATAGAATATGACAGTGAAATACAATATTTTGAGACTGTAAATTCTCTGGTTTCTAAACAACGAAACTCAATTCAAAAGATTGAACCAGAGAATAAACTCGAATGTAAATCTATGAAGGCTTGTTTGAAAGTTCTTCGAGTTGTGAGCTTTTTGAGAATAACTTCAAATTGCAATGCGCTCGTAAAATTGGCAGAGTGACGGCAAGTAACAATAGCGAAGGTATCTTCTTCAATTCAAAATTCTGCTATTTATACTCTTCGCTCAACGGTCATTTGATTTGGCTAAGGAAATAAAATCCCTTTTGAAATTCTGATAATCTGTAACCGTATATCCTGCTCCACCAAATGGTAAATTGCACATCGTCAGAAACCATATTTTCGTTTTCCATATTTGTGCAATCACCGTATAACGTCCTCTGTAAGTTATACTATTTATCCAAAATAGTACCGATCTTGTGTCCTTAATTCCAGGCAATTGTACGATTCTGTTATGGCCATCGATCTTTTCCAATTTGAGTATTCGATCGAATTTGAATCAATTCATTGTTTGTGCCCCAGCTGATGACTTGAACATTTTGAATTCCTGAAAAACTGTAACCGTATATCCTGCTCCACCAAATGGTAAATTGCACATCGTCAGAAACCATATTTTCGTTTTCCATATTTGTGCAATCACCGTATAACGTCCTCTGTAAGTTATACTATTTATCCAAAATAGTACCGATCTTGTGTCCTTAATTCCAGGCAATTGTACGATTCTGTTATGGCCATCGATCTTTTCCAATTTGAGTATATGATCGAATTTGAATCAATTCATTATTTGTACACCAGCTGATGACTTGAACATCTAAAAGTATGCACCAGCTGATAGCTTCAACTCCTGAAAATATACACCAGCTGATCGCTTGAAATATCTCCCTTTATGTATATTGAAGAATATGACGTAACGGCTGGTTACAACGCCTGAACACTTCATCACCTGATTTGTCCAACAGCTGAAATACCAATGGATGATATACCAACGGCTGATATACCAGTAGATGATTATATGCAAAACCCATCGGCTGAATCCTAGCGCTAATCCAATACGCTGTCGTTTCAACTTATCCAAACGCTGTCGTTTTGCAATCTTCAACGAAATACGCTAACAATCAACAACTTGAGTCTGAAACTAATACATCTGCTGATTACCAACCAAAGGCTGAATGTATCCCAACGGCTGATTGAACTCACTAATCATATACCCAACGGCTGAAAGAATACCAAATGCTAACGTAGAAGTCCAACGACTGATCCAATACTAGAAACTGATAAACTGTAATAATTCAACCTCTGAAATAATCCCGAATATCAACATCTGAATACTTCCACTTAACAACCATCATCTGAATATCAACCCGTCGACTGAAATATGTTTTGTTCCAAATACATAGTTGATATCATCGTCTGTCTGTCCAGATCAAGCTTAACTTCAGTACTTATATTATTTTGTTATCACCAAAAATTAATAAATTTTATCCTAACACCTGCACTCAATGAAAACTAGTGAGCCCAAGGCCCAGCAGGTAAAAATCTGGAGGAACGAAATCATGCAATACAAGTAATGGAATCTGAATTCTGAATAAGCTTTAGAATGAAAAAGCGCAATACATAACTGAGGAATCTGAAAAATCTGAAAGCATAAAACGATAACCAGTTCTGAAAACATTTACTGTACTTTGTAAACGAAGCATCTTTAAACTTTTTTGCAGAGCTGTGATTAAAATCACACTTACGCTCTTCATTCATTTTTTGAAATTATGACAACACTTAAACATTTGGTCCAATTCGTTTGATCAAACTCCTGATATCAGTATTAGCATAAAGCTCATGGTTGAAGGGGTATACAGATCCGTCAATCCGTCAATCCATCATCCTGATCCTTCTTATTTTAAAGGGCACACGGTTCGTCAGTCGCGCACTCACCCTTCCTCTGGGGACCATTTTTTGCCAAAGTCATAACTTAAAACTTTCATAAACATAATCTTTCTGCTCTTTCTTTTCTTTTGTAAATTCTGTTTTCCTTTTCTCTTAGTACGATTTACTGGTTTTTGTTTGTTAAATGATGTTCTAGAACTGTATAAGGATTCTCTGAAATGCTTGCGAAGATGAAAACAGAATAAAAATACTACTTGAATCTGTCAATTGAATCGGATAATTCTTTCGAGTTGAAGATAAAATGAAAAAGGAATTCAAATCTATGCTTTCTGTCTCAATTGAAGACGTATTGAAGGAATAAAAGATGAAATCTGAATAAAGGAACAGTAGAAATCTGAATCGAAAGTAAGTGTCTCGACGAATAAGAAACACTTCAGATGTCATGAGTCAACTCAGAAGTCAACACAATCATACGTGAAATAGTAGAAATCTGAATTGAACACAAGCGTTTTAACGAAGAAGAATTAAATCATATTTCTGTTTGATGGATCTGCTTTGACAGATCCTGATTAAGTTTTGAATTACACAAAACCTGTTATTGTGTCTCTAACAATTCCACTTAAGTGTGCAGATTTTAGGAACGAAGAAGAAGATGAACAGTAGCAGAAGTTTGTCCAGCCGATGGTTCACAATATAATTTCAGCAGTTGGTTTGGTTAATCATTGTAATCGGCAGCTGGATTAGCAATGGAGACGTCCAAAGTTAAGTCAGGTGTTCGAAATCAGGCTGGGCCAAGTTGAACCAGCTGGAGTATAGTGAATCAGCTGGAACGATATGAACCAGCTGCAAGCGCTAGAAGAACAAGATGGATCAGCTGGTACATCAAAAGAGAACCAGCTGGAACATCTAAGTGGACCATCGATGATGATGTAATCGGTGACGATATCATGTTCAGCAGATGAAGAAAATTTAGCTGGTGCGAAAGGACCAGCTGGAACAGAAGCTGAGAAGAGTCGCAAGTTGGAGCTGGAACGATAAAGCAGCTGGAGCGCTAAGCATAGATGATGTCATCAGCAGTGACATCACAATCAGCAGAGAGCTTCAACCAGTCGAGGGAATTTGAAGTTGGCGATAGCAAAACGATGTCGTTCGAATAAGTTGGTACGACAGCGTTTTGCCTTCAGGCTAAAGATTCAGCAGATGGTCTTGCGATGATATAACCAGCAGGCAGCTACAGTACATCCAGTCGAGAGCAACAACGTTATATTCAATCAGTCGAGGATGCATAGCAAACGATGTCGTTTGAATAAGTTGATACTACATCGTTGATCTAACTAGTCGTTGGGAAATCCAGTCGCAAGCTTTTCACGACCAACGATTGGACAACCAGCTGCAAGCATATCTTCACCTGCTCAACCAGTCACAAGCTCTATGCATCCAGTCGCAAGCTTTGCATATCCAGTCGACATGGTATCCAGACGCAAGAAAAGCAGAAGTAGCGAAGCGTGGCAACAAGGCGCAACGTATCCATTCGACAAAGAAACAGCTGTTGCGCGAAGTGTTGTGACAAAGAAAAGACAACAGCTGAGCGAACAGCTGTTGAACAATCTGTTGAAGAATATTCAGCCGTTCAACGCAATCAACGCTCAAGATGGAAGATTCAATGGCTGAGATTAATTCGTGCAAATTGCCTCAATTCAAGGAAACAAGATTTGTACTATTTTGGGAAATAGTACAATTTACAGAGGAGCGTTGCACGGAAATGGAAAGAAGACGACGAATTAGCCTTGACAAGCGCAGAAGAGATTTGGAATTTATCTAAAGGCTATATTCAAACAGAGGGTATTTATAGAAAAAGATTTGAAGGAAGAAGGTTGACGAGTGTGAAAAGAAGACTATTGATGATTGTTGTTGCACAGAAAAGAGAAAATCAAAAGGAGACAACAACGAAAGGGAAGAACACATGAAGATGAAGCAGTCGACAATCATTCTTGAGAGGAGCCTATTGTGTCGACTTTTGAATCTGTATTAGCTCGTTTAGGAGCATTTCCCTAGTGTGTGAGATGTATCTTTTGAGAGTTGTGCGTACACTGTAATTCTCACACACAGAGATTCATTCACATTCATTGTATAGTGAATGAATCTCAAAACCTTTCCAACACAGGTCCCGTCCAAGCACGATGACGTAAAACTATATTCAGCCGTTCAACGCAATCAACGCTCAAGATGGAAGAATCAATGGCTGAGATTAATTCGTGCAAATTGCCTCAATTCAAGGGAACAAGATTTGCACTATTTTGGGAAATAGTACAATTTACAGAGGAGCGTTGCACGGAAATGGAAAGAAGACGACGAATTAGCCTTGACAAGCGCAGAAGAGATTTGGAATTTATCTAACGGCTATATTCAAACAGAGGGTATTTATAGAAGAAGATTTGAAGGAAGAAGGTTGACGAGTGTGAAAAGAAGACTATTGATGATTGTTGTTGCACAGAAAAGAGAAAATCAAAAGGAGACAACAACGAAAGGGAAGAACACATGAAGATGAAGCAGTCGACAATCATTCTTGAGAGGAGCCTATTGTGTCGACTGTTGAATCTGTATTAGCTCGTTTAGGAGCATTTCCCTAGTGTGTGAGATGTATCTTTTGAGAGTTGTGCGTACACTGTAATTCTCACACACAGAGATTCATTCACATTCATTGTATAGTGAATGAATCTCAAAACCTTTCCAACACAGGTCCTGTCCAAGCACGATGACGTAAAACTCATGTGTATGTAGTTAATCACACAGTTGCGGCTGGTGTGCATTTGTGGAGTCTAGGAGTTCTCACAGCTGCTGGTTGTGGGATCGGGTCTGTACACGAGTTGTAAGATCAAATCTTCTAGTGGATCCTTATGAGGTGGAAGAAGGGGAGATGTAGGACATTGAGGTCCGAACTTTCAGAAACAAATATGCTGCGTATCGTATCTCCTTTATTCATTCAGCACTCGCATTATTTTAGCACGCATAACACATGTTTACAGTTCAGCACTTGCACATACTTAGCATCGCATAATTCAGCACTTGTTTATATTCAGCTTTCACGCATACACAGTTAGCTCTTGCACAGTCGAACAGATTTATGTGAAACATAAATCTGTTTGAAATCGATTTAAAATATTAGGATTCAGTTCTGGTATTTTCCGCATGATTTTTAAATCATACCTGATCTGTCTCCGGTGCTCTGTGATTTTAAATGTTTAAGAACCATGAGCTATTGCAGCTCCGTATTAGCAGCGCTCAAAATTGTTTTTAATGTCTTTTAAACAGCGGCTGCTGATGTTTCTTCGAAAAACAGGGACCAACACTGTTGGTCAAACAGATGTCAACGAAACTTTTAAATGAAGTCATCGGATATTACCCAACTAAACGGGTTAACCAGATGTCAATGGTCATTGGTAGAAGTCTGACCAAATCCAGATGTCATATATAAAAGGAGAAATCTGAACTTACATAACACATAAATAGAACTATACTCTTAGAAATCTGTTCATCATAGAATTTCAACGATAGTATAAGAACCAGATTTCAGACTTAACCGTGTAGATAAACATGAACTACGACGGTTCCCTTTGTCTGAAGAATTCAAAATATCTTAGGAAATTTCTGGAGATAATCAAATAAGCTACTTGTAAACTACTTCGATGAATAAATCTTTAGGAAACTCAAGAATCTACTGGACGAACATCATTAAACCATTTTCTAAAACATTTCTGGATTAAAATACAGTAAACACGCACCTTTCATAAAACAGAGCATGAACTCTTGGTTTTTTTGAAGAACAACCGTAGTTTTCTTCCATACTATAAAATCACATATAAACATGCAAACAGAAATGAATATATGCTTTCACTGAGTGAGCAAGAAACAGAGTTTACTTGCCTGATTTCTGTAACACAACAACAGCGGAAAATCCAGCAAACTTCTTACGCACCGCCTGTTTCCTTTAAAAACTTTGAAAGGATTTTTGCTCGGTTTCTTCAGAGAGAGCACCACTTTAAAGTAATTTGATTTGAAGATAATGATGCATGAAGCAGCTTATCATCCTATTTATAGGATTTAAAATGCTAATGAAGGAAAACGCGTTTAATCAATATGCCAAAGTCTTCTAAGAGCGTACTCTGTTTTTAATATAAAAAGATTGATGCAAATGGAAACCAAAAGTTTTTAGTTAAAATAAAGGATTCAATTGGCTTGCAGAAATCCACTAGACATCTACTGTAATTGCATTCTAACCTTTGAATATCAACCGAAAACATAATGAAGGCTGATACTTATGTAAACATGAAATCTGAATTCAAGTACCATGAAATCGAAAACTCGATTAATTCAAGGATTGAATAAAATAGCATTGTAATCCCTCAAATCTCATAACTTTCTAATTGTGGACTTTGAAAAGATCTGGGCGTTACAGCTTTGGTCGTGTGTTTGACCACTGTAGGTTTTTCAGGTAGATCGGTTGGTCCGAGTGATGCGTCAGCTGATGGAGCCCCATATGCGTGTGATGTCCCAGTTATGTATATATTGTATCGAGTCATTTCTAGGGAATTCCCCGTGTTAATGTTCTATCACTGATTCGAGGGTTGTATTGATATATACTATTGTGGTTGTTGAGTTTTACTGTGGACTTTGAAATCCAAGTCTGTATTTTGAGTGTATGATTATTGTGAAGATGTATTTTCTGTTTAGGCCAAAAGAAAAATTTTAATAACTTTTTAAGCTTCCGCATTTACTATTTATTGTGTGATTATTTCTGTTTTATGAGCATCGGTCCTGACATTTTGGTGTCAGAGCTTAAACTAGGATAAGCTACATTCTTTCTATCACACTCGAGTCTAGGCACAGTGATGGCCCTCCTGTATGTGCTTGACTACTTGATTTTCCTGCTTTTGTGCTTACCTTTGAGTATCTTAGATGCCACCGAAGAGGAGAGGTAGAGGTAGAGCTACTAGGTAGGTTGTGGATGAGTGAGAGTGTTGGATAGTGAAGAGGTGAGGATGTAGCTCAACCTAGTGTTCCTTTGCGCCGTAGGGCAAGGCAGACCGAAGTTGAGGTGGAGCACTTGACTCGACAGATTGGCGATATGGAGTTTGTTTTGGCTAGGTTCCAATGGATGAATTTTGCTACCTTCACGGGTGTTGAGGGTGGACTTGCAGCCGAGGGATGACTTGAGCACATGGAAGGACTGTTTGACCGTGTTCAATATGTTGACGAGAGGAGACTGAGTTTGGCGACGTTCCAGCTGAGGGATCACGCGCAGCGCTGGTGGAAGGGTGCTTCCAGAGCGATGGCTGAGATGGGTATGATGATCTCGTGGGAGAGTTTTTGTGCCATTTTTCGTATAAGGAGTACATTACTGAGTCGTACTACAATGCCAAGGAGCGGGAGTTTAATAACTTGGTGCAAGGGAATCGGAAGGTGGCCGAGTACGTTAGTCAGTTTTCTTCCCTTCTCTCCTATGTCCCTCAGTTTTCTAGTCAAGAGAGGGTGAAGCGGAACAAGTTCTTGGTTGAGGCCGGATCTTTTTCCTCTGGTTTTAGTAGGTTCCCCTTCTATCTATGCTGATTTCGTGAACCGATAAGTCGACATTTAGGGGTCTCTTGAATAGGCAATCCCAGGTACAGTCGATAGATAGACAAGGTTTCTATCGTGAACCTTCTGGGAAGCCTTCTTCCCAGCCTCCTCAGGCACCACAATCGTCAAACCGTCAGAGGTTCTGGCCAAGATATCAATTCAAGAGGTCGGGTTCGAGTTCTTATGGTTCGGACAGTTCTGGTGGAACGAGTTTGAGTTAGTGATCTATGGTCATTGCGGTGGCAGGCATCTGACTTCGCAGTGTAATGGAGTGGATGGCACTTGCCGTATCTGTGAGAAAGTTGAACACTTTGTAAGGGTGTGTCCTACCAGGGGAAAAGCGCTCTAACCTGTCCCCCTAGTAGGACACACCCTCGCAAAGTGGAGCGATCTAATATGTCGCAGCAAGGTTATTCTGGAGATTCTTCACGGAGGCCGTATCCCCCTGCTCAGCCCCAACGATCAGGTTATCAGCCACCAGAAGCTTCTAGGTTCAGCGGGCCTTCTCAACCTCAGCACTCGTGACCTCAACGGGCTCAAGTAAAGCGATTACTAGGGAGCAGGCTGATGATATGCTCGGATGAGTGAGTGCAGGTATTTGACTTATCTTTGATTATCCTGCACGAGTTTTATTTGACACTGGAGCATCACACTCATTTATATCTGATTTATTTGTGTATGATTATGGGTTGTTTTCTACCCCTTTGTGTGATGTTGTGTCTGTTGCTACTCTTGTAGGTGTGAGTTTGATGTCCCCTGAGATAGTGTTGAGTTGTGTTGTTAAGTTTGATGAGAATGTGTTGGTGGCGAATATGATTTCGTTGGAGTTGCGAGATTTTGACTGCATCTCGGGCATGGATGTTTTGTCTAGTTATAGAGATATAGTTGATTGTTTCCATGGCTTGTGAGGTTTAGACCCCAATTTGGTGAGAATTGGGATTTTTACGGTACTGATTCAAGATCTAAGATCCCCCTGGTGTTGAATATGGAGATTTTTAGTTTATTGTCGCTCGAGAACTCAAGATTTATGATATATCTGCGATTGGAGGTTGGTGACATCCCTGTTGTTCGAGAGTTCCCTAACATCTTTCTAGATGAGATTACTAGATTTCCTTCGAGACGAGAGATTGATTTCAGCATTGAGTTGATGCCAGAAACTGCCTCGATTTCTAGAGCTCTTTATCGCTTGGCGCCAGCTGAATTGAGGGAACTTAAGGATCAATTGCAAGATTTGCTCGAGAAGGGATTCATTAGACCGAGTATGTTAACATGGGGAGCTTAGATTTTGTTTTTGAAGAAGAAATATGGATCGATACGGACGTGCATTGATGTTAGGCAACTGAAAAAAACGACAGTGAAGAACAAGTATCCGTTGCCGAGGATTAATGACTTGTTCGATCAGTTTGTTTGATCAGTTGCAGGGATCAATGGTGTACTCAAAGATTTATTTGCGTTCGGGTTATCATCAGTTGTGGGTCCGAGATGAGGATGTTGTGAAGACAACCTTCTGGAACAGGTTGGGAATTATGAATTTCTGGTGATGCCTTTTGGACAGACGAATGCCCCTGCTTTCTTCATGGACCAGATGAACCGAGTTTTTTGTGAGTACATTGACTGCTTCGTGATCGTCTTTATCGATGATATATTGGTTTATGCGAGGACCAAGAGGGAGCACAAGGAGTACTTGAGGTTAGTATCTCACAATTGTATGCCAAGTTCTTCAAGTGTGAGTTTGGCTGGACAGAGTATTATTTTTGGGTCATGTTATCTTGTCTCAAGGTAATTCAGTGGATCCCAGCAAAGTTGAGGCAGTCATCAACTGTGAGTTACCCAAAAATGTATCTGAGATTCATTGTTTCTTGGTTTGGCGGGCTATTACAGACGTTTCATTGAGGGATTTTCGACGATAGCCAGGCCGATGATGCAGTTGAACTAGAAGGATAGAAGGTTTGTTTGGACCAATGAATGTGAGTCTAGCTTTCTGACGCTGAAATAGAAGTTGACTATAGCTCCTGTGTTAGCATTACCCTCAGGATCGAGAGGTTTTGTGGTGTGCTCTGATGTTTCTTTGAGTGGTTTGTCTTGCATGTTGATGCAGAACGAGCGAATTATAGCTTATGCATCTCAAAAGCTGAATCCTCACAAGACAAGATATCCCATTGACGACTTGGAGTTGGCTGGCATAGTATTTTCCTTGAAGATTTGACGCCACTACTTGTGTGGAGAGCAATTTGTGATCTACACCGACCATAAGAGTTTGAAGTATATCTGTCAGGCCTCGTTCTCACAACAGATAAACACATGCGGAAGCTATCAAAAAGTGGGTAAAATTTTCGCTTTTAGGCCCGACTGTTTTAAACGTATAATTTAAAATACAACAATACTTAAAATAAGTTTCCCAAATCATAAACAATTCAACAAAAAAGCATACATAAGTCCAACATGTATCATATTCCCCTACGGGTACAACAACAAAGCGCAGGGCATCCCCCTGGCTAACTGATACATATATATATATGCTATATGCTACTGGGACACACTAGCCACCTCCTGAGGCACCACCAGCTGGGTTGAAACCACGACCAGCTGTAGAACCTGGGTTTCCTGAAAACAACGCAACAAAGGAACAAACCAAGCCCCGGAGGGACATGGGGTCAAACCCCAGTACGGAGAGCAATAATACAACAGAAATAACAGCAAGGAATAAAATGCAGGTGCTATGCATGAGACGCCAAGGAACAATGGAAAGCTCGACCCAGCAGGGAGATGAGAGTGCGGTATTGCCGCTCGCCCTCACATCCTGGAAAGAAAACAATAACAATGCACCAATGGTACAAAGACTACCAAAACTGGAAAGGAATACCATGCGTGTATGCAACATGCGGGAATGCAAGCATATAAACATATGCAGCGCAGCAAATACACGAATAGCATACACAATTCTCAACAGAACACAACCAGTAGGCACGGCAATTCCACATACCAGCTACTACAATTCATCCAAGCCATAACTTCGCTGTAAAACAAGCTCAAATCCGTACCTTATACTAAGCAACAACTAACCCTGCGAGAAATCCCGAAGACTCTGGTAAAAGGCTGTTAAACACACGACATACACAACGTAAATCTAACAGGTTTCTAATCAAGCTCACGGCTGGGAGCCTCACTCGACCAGCTGGCCAATAAACTTCAACAATTACATAGAAAGCTTAAAAACTATGGCTAGGAACAAGGTCTCACCGAAAACCAGAACGTAGTTCTACCAAATCGACGCAACACTCGAACGGCAGCAACTTCGCGTTCATCAACTAGCCAAATTCAGATTCTAAAACTGGTATGAATTGGAAGAGCTTCTCAAGAGGAGTCCAACGCTACCTCGCACGAGCCAAAACAACCACCGGAACGACGGGAAATCGACGGAAAGCTCACGGCTGAACAGTGTTCTAGGGTTCGAAAGATAAGGAACGAAAGGCTGGAAATATTTGCTAAGTATGGAATTGATACCACAATTCGAAGACCAAGTCTTCCTATAAATAGCACTTTCTACGACTGGAAATCAATAACAATTATTGTCCACCGACAAAACCAGTCGACACTAACAAATTTCCCAAACCAGCAGACGCAAGAACCAACAGCTGATCTATTCAATAATCGCTAAAATGACTAACGGCTGGTTCTCAAAAACGGCGTCGCACCAACTTACTCAAACGATGTCGCATACTAAACCAGCAGCTGGGTATCCAGTCGCAAGACAAAACAACGCAACGCTTCTCTCTGCTGGATCCAGTCGCAACCTCAAAACGCAGCGTTGCAACTAATTCGAACGACGTCGCTCCATTGACGTCATCCAGTCGCAAACTCTCACGAAATACCAGCAGCAAGCAATAGCGTCCAAACTCACTCGCAGCTGGACTCCCAGTCGCAACAACAAAACGAAGACGCATCCTCTTCGAGCTACAGGAAAGTTGACCCGCGTTGACCTCTACATCTGCTGATCAACCAGCAGGAACTCAAATGAAATATACCAGCTGATACCAGACGCAACATCCAAACGTCGTCGCGCCAACTAATCTAAACGCAGTCGTTTTAGCCCTCAATGCAACTACGCTAAAGCATCTGCTGATCACAACCAACGCAACCAGACTTCACGCAAACGACGGCGTTTCAAGAATCTCGAGCTAAAACACGCTTCGACTGGTTTTGCCACCGACCAGTCGCTAGCTCTCAATCATCCAGTCGCAAACTCTCACGAAATACCAGCAGCAAGCAATAGCGTCCAAACTCACTCGCAGCTGGACTCCCAGTCGCAACAACAAAACGACGACGCATCCTCTTCGAGCTACAGGAAAGTTGACCCGCGTTGACCTCTACATCTGCTGATCAACCAGCAGGAACTCAAATGAAATCTACCAGCTGATACCAGATGCAACATCCAAACGACGTCGCGCCAACTAATCTAAATGCAGTCGTTTTAGCCCTCAATGCAACTACGCTAAAGCATCTGCTGATCACAACCAACGCAACCAGACTTCACGCAAACGACGGCGTTTCAAGAATCTCGAGCTAAAACACGCTTCGACTGGTTTTGCCACCGACCAGTCGCTAGCTCTCAACACCAGCTGACACGTCATCCAGCAGGTACCTCAAATATGCAAAAATACAAAATCTCCAGAATTGTTCAACACACGAAATGGAACCCGAAAATGGAACTCAAACACTCAAATAGAGATCTTAAACCAGCAGAACCTCTATTTATCGATTCATTCCAACGATAAATATCGATTACAAATCTAGGTCTCACAGTCTAGGGCCTCGGATAGTGCTGAGGGCAATCAGCAGGTTGAGGATGTTACGAGAAAGATAGGCGAGATGGAGCTAGTCTTAGCTAGGTTCCAGCGGACGAACCCTTCGACTTTTGCTGCTGCTGAGGGTGGTGCGTTGGCCGAGAGTTGGCTAGTGCAGATGGAGGAGCTGTTTGATACTTTGGAGTACACTCCTGAGTAGAGATTAAAGCTGGCGGTATTGCAATTTAGGGATAATGCCAAGCACTGGTGACATACTAGGGCGGATGAAACCCTTCTCCAGCAAATCATCTAACTGAACCTTGAGCTCTCTCAACTCCGCAGGCGCTAGTCGATACGGGGCAC
Organism: Dorcoceras hygrometricum; assembly: GCA_001598015.1. Taxonomy (NCBI): domain Eukaryota; kingdom Viridiplantae; phylum Streptophyta; class Magnoliopsida; order Lamiales; family Gesneriaceae; genus Dorcoceras; species Dorcoceras hygrometricum. The sequence goes on along the minus strand of KV000874.1, from coordinate 79,772 downwards.
GAGAAATCGGAGCTGTGCCAGGCACCAACTCTATGCTGAAATCTATCTCCCGCCTCGGAGGAAAACCAGGAATCTCCTCCGGAAACACGTCGGGGAAAATGTCGCACCACGGGAACGTCACTAAGCTGAACATTAGAAGAAGAAGACGCATCCAAAGCATAAATCATAAAGCCAACATTCCCCAAAGACAACAAGCTAAACATCTCCATCACGGAGACTAACGGAATCTTCGATCTCGAGTCCTGGCCGTAGAAGTCCCACTTCTCGCCAGACAAAGGCCTAAAGCGCACAATCCCATGGAAGCAATCCACAGAGGCCCTATAGTTGAACAGCACATCCATCCCAACTATACAATCAAAATCCCAAAGCATCAAACGGATCAAATTTGCTAACAAGGTATGCTCACCAAACCGCAGCACACCATCCAACAAAATCTCTTGCGAGAACAGGTTTACACCACCGGGGGTAGAAACAGAAACAACATCACTCAAAGGGACGGTACACAACCCATGCTCAACAACAAACGAATCAAAAATAAACGAATGCGATGCACTGGTGTCAAACAACACGCGAGCAGGAAAGTCAAAGACAAGACATGTACCTCCAATCACCCGGCTCGGTGTCTCCTCGGCCTGCTCTCTCGTGAAGGCGTTAACCTGAGCCTGCTGAGGTCCTGGAAAGAAAGGTTGAGACGACTGCCCAAAACGCAAAGGGCCAGGCTGCTGAAACGGCCTAAACGGAGCCTCACCAAAACGGGGTTGCTGAAACTGCTGCGAACGGCCCCTAGACTGACCCCCATGACCCTGAGGCTGGGTCGTAGTCTGCTGTGCTCCAGCTGTCGGGCACACTCTCACAAAGTGCCCATACTGACCACAAAGGTTGCAGGAACCCTGCACACCAACACACTGCGTGGAAGAATGCTTTCCACCACAAAAACCACAAAACTCCGCCCGAGAGCCGCTGCTACTCGAACTACCAGAACCAGAAGACCCTGAACCAGACTTCTTCTTAAACTGCTGACCGCGAGGTCGGAACCTACCACGGCCAGACTGCTGAGCTACCTGCTGCTGCTGCTGAGGAAAATGCACGGACTGAGAACTCTGGGACGACTGAGCTCCCTGCCCCACGGGCCTACCACCCTGCACCGCCTGCGCCACCTG